>CANTUT010000351.1:37500-162500 GCA_947687605.1 Reutealis trisperma | reverse complement strand
CATTATGTTCATAAATGCTACAACTCCTTAAACCTCTAGTATTTAGGTAATTCGCAAGGAAGTGAAAACACACAGTAAACCTCTTAGTCTGTCAAACGGTTACATTAGACTCAAGAGCTAAGCCTCAAAGAGTTATCCATATTTTCATGTATCAAAAAAGGCATGCTCAAAGACTTGCACAATCACAACATATTACTTGTCCTTGTATGTATTCATGTCATAATTATTGTGAAAAGGCCAAAATTTTATGACAAATTGGCTAAGAAAACCTTCTAGTTTAAACTCAAGTGCCATTATTGTTTAGAAAATGGTCATATAAATGTATTTTATTATGTAAGGAAGGCTTAACTCAAGCTTGAGGACCCTTCCAAGGCTAATTCCTAAGGACCCAAGTATATTTAGGTACCTAAAACAAGATGATTAATCTTTTCTGTAGGTGTGTCTTAAATCCACTACCAAGGAGAACAAATGGCATGTAGATAATGGATGTTCAAGACATATGATTGGAAATGGAAGCCCCTTCATAAATATGAAAGAAAAGAGAGCTAGAAACATCACATTTGGTAACAATGCCAAAGGTAAGATAGTTGGCATTGGTACCATTGGTAAGGACAATCTACCTTTTGTTGAAAATGTTCTTTTAGTTGATGGTTTAAAATTCAAATTGCTTAATGTAAGTCAATTATGCAATAAGGGCAACAAAATCACCTTTGACTCTAAAGCATGCACTGTCACCACTTTAGCTAATGATAATGCAATGTTTAAGGGTGAAAGGGAGGGCAATACCTGCATGATTGACATAGATGATTTGGTTAACCAAGATATCAAGTGTTTCATGTCTGTTAGCAATAAATCTTGGCTTTGGCATAGAAGGCTTGGACATGCAAGCATGGAGCTTTTTCATAGTGCTTGCAAGGATATATATATATATATGGATATTACAGTGCCTCCATTGGTAACCCTAATAGGTTAGGGAAACCTTGGGTATTACATTCTTCCCCTTTTTAGAAAATTCATCCTCGAATTTTCAAAACAAAGACTTTTGGTTCATAAAATAGTTGACAATACTTAGGGTATATGTCTTGATTGTTTTTTCTTTTCATATACATTTATTAGCTCCACAGATTTTTGATCATTTCCTCATTATCTTTCTTATTCTAATTTCTCTGTTGTGTCCTCTTTAATAACAATTCTTATATCATAAGATCTATTATGAAATTGATGTTATATCTGTTTTCTAATCCATCAAACATATAATATCTCCTTTCTCATTTTGCGTACTAGAAGTCTATTTCTTCATATTAACTCATCATAATATGCATTATATAGAGATCCTATCATTTCTTTGTAAGTCTTTAGAAGATTAGCATGAGATGTTGCAAATCCATATCTAGTGGTTATGGTCACCCTTAGTATTTAGTATAATTTATCAGTATTAATATTCTAAATAATTTATTTTCATTTCTTTTCTTCTCACTTACTATCGAAGAATTCTTCTATACTTAATCAATTCTTAATCACATATGTATACAAGGAATTGGTTATTTACCTTATCAAACCAAATTTTCAATCAATTTATCTTTTGTTGCAGATATGCTAAGATCATTACTTTATTATTCTTTGAACACATAACAACATATAGTATGTACTTTGGTTGCAACTCACCTTAAATCCTTTATTAGCTTATACATCTTATCTCCTATACCAATTCAGTAATTTCATACTAAAATTTTATAATTGTCTCAACTATTTCAAGTTCCATATTCTAGTCATTTTCATACTTACTCTTATACACGTGTTCATATGCACACTTATGAACTTATATACTTGTCCTTATCCTTTTATATAGTTGGATATATAGTCATTTCCTGGTATGCACAACTTATCTTTATTATTTCTACACTTACAGGCATTATCCTTTGCTTTAAAACTAGAACTTGATTCTTTTTGACTTTTCTTTTTATTCTCATCAATTGTAGTTTCTGATTCCTCGAGTCTTTTATTTCATTTGTACCCTTCAACCTTTCATAAAATGCTTTAATAATAATTACGTTTTATTTCTCTTTGATCATAATCCTTTGTTGGTTAGTTATTTCTAACTTTTCAATATTATGTCTTGTTGCGCACTATCACTTAGAGGGATCTATACACTTGCACGATGAAGTAAGATAAATTTCTACTAACCATTTTACAAATGGTATTGATGCATCTATTTAAAAATTCCAAAGCTTCTATGACTTCAAAGATTGTCTTATCACTAAAGCACTTCGGTGATAAGATATCTACTATTAAGTAACCATCTCACACTGCACTCTTTGTCATTCCACTTTACTTAGCAAATTTTTCATAATAAATCTTATGTAATTATATTACTACTCTAATCCAACTCCTTTTCAATTCTTTATATCCTTTAACTTAATCACAAAGAAAATTCATTTATTCCTTAGTATGGTCTTCTTGTTGAATTCAAAAGGCATGTATACTCTTTTTAAATTCTTAAATTCTTCTCAGAGTGTATCCAATCCAACTTAATCATTGTACATGTCATGCACTCTAATGTTTATTCTTATTGATATTCATACTCATGCATTTCTTTCTTCTTTACTTGTTTCTTCTATTTTATTGTTAAATTATTATTCCCCTTTCTTTCTAGTTCTCAACTTATGTTTCAATAAAAACAATAAAGAAATATAATTTCATTCCATAGCTATGATCTCTTAGTATATTCTAGGATAGTTATCTGAATCTCACTTTCTATTATTCAAATATATGGCCCTTCTATGCTCCATGAAAACTTAGATGACATTCCTTATTCTCTTTTCACATTCCATTTTTTTTTTATTAATTTGAACATGTTTATTAGTAGACTTGTGTCAATTTTTCTTTTCTCGTATCCACGTTCTTAATTCAACCAATTCTTCTTCTTCATATTATATAACTTTGAGCCTTATTAAACAATAATTACCTTTAAATAGTTTTTGTGTTTTTGTCACATCCCAACCTTAGAGATATGATGGTCCTAGAACATGGGGAGACATAAGGTCACTTACGCCTATAGAACCCACTTACACATAAAAAGTTTATGCCTAGGATCATACAAACCTGTTACAATAACTCTTTTAAAACATTTAAATGAATACCTTTAATTATGGAAGACTATAATTAAACATTTCACATAAAATCCATAAGGAAAATAATATATCTCAAAATGAGCATCAATCAATATTCCTAGAGCATCTAATGACAATACTTCATAACATGGTATTATTAATGACTTTGACAAGGAATCTCCCAAGCGGAGTAGAATGCTTGAGTCATCACCTTACCTCCTCACATTGCTCACTTGGAACCACACAAGGAAAAGGGAGTGAGATAGATAATCTCAATGAGTAAATGATAAAGTACATACATTATCACATGTTCCTTTGGAAAGGAAACACATAGCTTATACACAGTTCATGATTTATAATTCATGAATCAAGTTGCAATTTAGTAAGGGTTCAATTGGCAAGGTTGCAGAAATCACTCTTATAACATATAGTGAGTGAAGGCTATTGCTCTATCACTCGAACACATTAAGGAGACGTGGCCTTATACCAAATTCCAACTCCTATCACATAAAAGGCGTGAAGCTGATCAAGCCCCATGGCTAGAACCACCCCTTTCTAGCTGAGGTGGATACACTACCCCTATCTATCGAGTTAAGACCATATGCATAGGTTCCAATGATTACCCGCATCGGCACGAGGATTCTATATAAAGGTTAAAGGTACCATAGCTAGAGCTAAAGGTAATCACAAATAACAATATCACATAAGGCAACAATAACATGTATCCCAATAACAATAGTAGTTTAACTTTTGAACAAAAGATACAATGATAGTGTAATTCTAGAAAGAATATAAGTTAGGGTGATAATCACAAGAAATTCTCATTGGATAAATAAAATAATTATGGACCAAATGTCCTTTGGCAACCTAAGCTTTACTAAAATATCATAAATTTTCATTTTAGAATAGAAAGAACTTGGGCTTCAAGAATGTCAAAGGCTCACATAACATGATAGCACATATTTGTAACATAACAAAATGTTACTTGCACTCATATAATGAATACAATGTTTACTCACACTTGTAACATGAACATAGTGTTTACTCACCTTGGGGTTCCTTTGTTCCTAGTATACGTAGTCCCTTTGCACTTCTAAAACTCCTCAAATTCTAGCATAATATTTAATTTAATACTTAGTATTTATTTACTCATGATGCTTTTATCCCATAACTACCCCATGCACATATAGCATACACATACTTAGACTTTACTTGGAAATGAGTCAATAAAACTCTCAATCCTCCAATCTCCAACTTCAAGCCTTGGCTAAACAATTTCTTTAATTCTTTCATGATTGGCCTCTTTCGCACAATCACATGGGCTAGGCTTCCCATCAATTTCTGACTTAAGGCATCCGCCACCACGTTTGCCTTTCTAGGATGGTAAAGAATCTGACAATCATAGTCTTTTAATAGTTCAATCCATCTTTTTTGCCTTAGGTTGAGGTCTCTTTGGCTCAAGATGTACTGAAGACTCTTATGATCCGTGTAGATCTTACACTTTGTTCCATAATGTAATGTCTCCAGATCTTTAGAGCGAACTCTACGGTAGCTAACTCCAAATCGTGAGTAGGATAATTAACTTCATGCTTCTTAAGCTATCGTGACGAATAGGCAATGACTTTCCCATCTAAGTCCTACTCGCAAGGCATCACAATAGACAGTGAACCCTTCTTCTCCTTCCAGTTATGTCAAAACTAGAGCCGATATCAAACACTTCTTGAGCTTTTGAAAACTCTTCTCATAGGACTCTTCCCAATTGAACTTAACTTGCTTTTTAGTCACTTGGTCAATGGAGCTGCTATCTTAGAAAAGTCTTGCACGAATCTGTGATAATACCCAGCCATGTCCAAGAACCTTCGTACTTCTAAAATCATTGTGGGCCTTGGCCAGTTTGCTACCACTTCAACTTTCTTAGGATCAACTTGAATCCCTTCCTTACTTACTACATGTCCTAGAAAGTTGACAGACTCCATCCAAAACTCACACTTAGATAACTTAGCGTAGAGTTGGTGATCACATAGCATTTGCAGCATGATCCTCAAATGTTCTTCATGTTCTTCTTTATTCTTTGAGTAAATCAGGATGTAGTCAATGAACATGATCATAAACTTATTAAGGAATGGCTTAAACACTCGATTTATCAAGTCTATAAAAGCAGTACGAGCATTCTTCAGACTAAATGGCAAAACCATGAACTCATAGTGTCCATATCTAGTATGGAAGGCAATCTTATAGATATCTTCTCCATGGATCTTTAGTTGATGATAGCCAAACCTTAAGTCAATCTTGGAGAAATGACTAGCTCCTTGCAATTGATAAAAAAGGTCATCGATCCTCGGCAATGGATACTTATTTTTCACAGTGACTTAAGTTAACAATAATTAATGCACATTTAGAACAAGCCATCCTTCTTTTTTACGAATAGCACTAGAGGGCCCTATAGGGAATTGTTTAGTTGGATAAAACCCTTGTCGAGCAGATCATGCAATTGTGTCTTTGATTCTTTTAGCTCTATTGGTGCCATACGATATGGTGGTATCGATATAGTTTTTGTACCAGGTAGCAATTCAATGTTGAACTCAATCTCACAGTCAGGTGGTAATCCGGGTAAATCTTCTAGGAATAATCTATGAACTCATCCACCACTGGAATGCTCTTGTCTTGAATGGCGATCTCCTTGTCAATATTGATTACATTGGTTAGGTATGCTTGGCATCCTTTCTTTAACATCCTTCTTTCTCCTAAGGTCAATAGTAAGTTCAGAGGATTCTCACTCCTATCTCCTTAATACATGAACTCCTTCTCATCCTTGGTTCGAAACTCAACAAGTTTCTGTCTATAATTAATATGAGCTCTATGCTCATATAACTAGTCCATCCCTAACATCACATAAAATTCTAGCATATCCAATTCTAGCAATACTATAGGAAGTTTTTGTCCATTAATATCTACATCATGACCCTTATACCAATACTTTACTTTCATCACCTCCCTTAAAGGAGTTGATACTACTAAAGGTTCATTCAATAATTCCTTATTTCCACCTAAACTCTTAGCAAAACAAGGCGATACAAAAGAATGGGTAGTACCAAAATTAATCAAACATTTTGCACTAGAATTTGGATAAGGATGATACCTGTGATGGTTGTGTTCGAATCGCGAGCCTCTTGCTACTTTAAAGTGAAGACTCGACCTTTGCCTTTATTCTCTATTACCAGTGCATTCCCAGTAACCAGTCCCTTATCCTTGCCCTTGCAATTGGAATGGTCTAGATTGTGGTCATGCTGTGGTCCCATTCCCTTGACTCCTCATTTGAGGGCATTCCTTTATTAAGTACCTCATTTGTCCACACTTAAGGCACACACTAGAATCTTCTCGGCAAATTTTGGGATACTTCTTTCCATATTTATCGCAAGTGGGAAGTTCCTGCTTAGCTTGACTATTCCATTGTTTGGAAGATGAAAATTCTTTCCTTGGGCCTCCTCCACCTCTATGTTATCCCCCATGACCTTTGTTCCTATCCTTTTCCTTCTGGTCTCGTTTAGCTCGTTTAGCTCTCTCCTCCTTGTACCTCTTCTCCATTATCTTGGCCTTATTTATGAGCTTGGCCAAGGTTGGAAACTCCATTACTGCCAATGAATTGAACAAAGGTGTGATTAGCCCTCTCAGGAAGTGATTGATGCGGCTAGCTTTGGTAGGAATGATGTTAATGGCAAATTAGCTAAGTCAATTAAACTCTTCAACATAATCCGATATGGACATCCACGGCTTTTGCTTTAGTTGCTCGAATTGCAATGCTCTATGTTGCCTTTCACCTTTAGGCAAGAACTGACCCATCACTTCTTGCTTGAATTTTGCCCACGTAGGTAGGTCTGCTCCATAATGGCATTCTTTAATACTTCTCTCATACCAACACCAAGCTTCCTTCTTAAGTTAAAGTCCCACCAACTCTATCACTTGGGCATCGGAGCAAGAAAGTTGATTGACTAGTTTGTCCATCTGATCTAAGAACTCATCTGGGTCATCACCCTCCTCACTACAAAAGGTTGCGGTTGTAGCTGTTTAAACTCTGCTATGGTCATCCCTTCGTCAGGTAACTACTTCTTCTCCCTCTGAGCAGGTGCCACTATAGTAGGTGGTGAAATTCCATTCCTTTCTTGAGTTGGTGACACTTCTCGCCTTTGAGCTCGTAGCTCATCCATTTCCCTGCACAAGTCTCTCATTTTCTCGCTTATGGCATGCACCTCTTGTGAAGATGCTTGCTCACTAGAGCCTATAGTCGGTGCCCTCGAGTTGGATCTTTTTCTTGACTGTACAAGTGCAAAGGCAGCATTCGATGTAGTGTCCGATATGACATCATCATTAGCCCAAACGGATTGGGCAGCTATGTGAACCTTCTTCTGGGGAGGCATTCTGGTTATCACAATAAGGGAATTTAATACTAATCCCTTAACCTAACCATTTAACCCTACTATTGTACTAGTATAAATCATTATGCATTATCATATCACATCACTAAGCACATGTCATATATACATATCACATATCACATAGTTTTGCACATATCACATATCACATAGTTTTGTACATATCACAATCAAATAGCATATATCTCATAATATGAAAATAACCTCCTATCATGATAAGTTAATTATATCATAACAATAAAAGAATTAATCTCATACTAGGTAACTAGGCAATCAAAGGGAAAATCATTCATATCATATAAAGTACTATGCTGTTATGTCGATCATCACTAACTACTTATCCTAGCCCTTATGTGTCTACCACCAAGGCAAGCAAGAGAGACATGGCCACTATTGCCACATCGGTAATAAAGAAGATCTCCATCTTGACGGTGACTAGTCGAAGATGCAGACCTCACAGGCGAGTAGTCTCCCCCATGCTCATCAATCCCTAACTTAAGCTGCTCTACATCCTCCCTCAAGGCATGAATCATAAGCTTAATATGTCAGTTTCCCTCCTTCAAGTATGATAGTTATCCTCCAATTTTTGGATCTTACTATAAACCCAATTAGGATCCAGGCACTCCTCAGGGTCCTCTTCCTCTCAAGGGTCTCCTCCTTCATGGAGTGAATCACAGATACGACTCTCTTAAACATCTCCTGCCAAGTCCTCTTACAGGTCACATGGGGTGCTTTGGGTTGCGGTCCTCGAGTAGGGGTAATCTTCTTGGTCATCTACCAAAAGAATTGTAAGGCAAGCAAATAATAACAAGGATTACTAAAACCTACTAGGATTTCACAGAACTATGCTAACAATAGACTGCAAATGACATAACAGAAAAATTCCTATACTCTAGGATTATATTTAGTCGACTTGAATAAATAGACAAGTCTAAACTAGACTTTTAAAAAAAACTTTTGCTCTAATACCAAATTTGTCACATCCTAAATTTAGAAATATGACGGACCTAGAACATGGGGAGAAATAAGGTCACCCACGCTGGTAGAACCCACTTACACATATACAAATCATGCCTAGGATCATACTAAACCTCACACAATAACTCATTTAAAACATTTATTTGAGAACCTTTAATTACAGAAGACAGTCATTAGACACTTCACGTATAATATGTAAGGAAAATAATATTCATAATTCACTTGTAAACCTTAATTAATAACATTTCAAAATAATATCTAAAGTAAATATTCCCCGAGCATCTAATGACAACACTTCATAGCATGGTATTATTAATAACTTTGATAAGGAGTCCCCAAGCAAAGTAGAATGCTTAAGCCATCACCTTGCCTCCTCACATTTGCTCACTTGGAACCACACAAAGAAAAAGGGGTGAGATAGATGATCTCAATGAGTAAATGGTAAAGCACATACATTAACACATATTCCATGGAAAAGGAAACTCATAGCTTATACATATAGTTGATGATTTTCAATTAATGAATCAAGTTGCACTTTAGCAAGGATTTAATTCTACAAGTTTGCAAAAATCACACTTATAACACATAAAGAGTGGAGGCTATTGCTCTACCACTCGAACACATAGAGGAGAGGTGGCCTTAAACAAAATTCCAACTCCTATCGCTTATAAGACGTGAAGCTAATAAGGCCCCACGGCTAAAACTGCCCCTTTCTAGCTAAGGTGGATACACTACCCCTATCCATTAGGTTAAGACCATATGCACAGGTTTCAATGATTACCCGCATCGGCATGAGGATTCTGGAAAAAGGGTTAAAGGTACCATACCTAGAGCTATTGGTATTCACATATAACAATAACATTTAAGGCAACAATAACATGTTTCACAATAGCAGTAGCAGTTTACTTATTGATCAAAAGATACAAGAATAGTGTAGTTCCATAAAGAATATAAGTTAGTGTAATAATTACCAGAAATTATCATTGGATAAACAAAAGTGGTTTTTTAGACTAATTGTCCTTTAGCAACCCAAGCCTTACAAAGAAATCATTTAATCATATTTTAGGATAGAAAAAACTTGGGTTTCAAAGATCACAAAGGCTTACATAACAATAGATCACATATTTGTAACATAACATAATGTTACTCACACTTGTAGAGTGAATACAATGTTTACTCATACTGGAAGTAGGAATATAAAGTTTACTCACCTTGTGGTTCCTTTGCTCCTAATTCATGTAGCTCTTAGACTTCTAAGACTCCTTAAGCTCTATCATAATATTTGATTCAGTACTTAGTATTTATTTAATCATGGTGTTATCCTATCCCATAGCTACCCCATGCACATATAACATTCACAAACACTTAGAGTTGGACATATAAGTGCACTCATCACTTGCACATAATATTTTGACTTATAAGTCTCTTACACTTAGCCTTTATAGACCCATATGAAAACACATCATAACTCATGTCAATACCTTTCCAAGGTCAACACAATATCATTATCTTAATATCAATTCATTTTAACAATCAACTTAGTACACTTTACACTTCCATACATGCCATCTTAACAATTAACCTTTCAAGTGTCAAATGATCCATTCATTCAATCAGTCACCTCATCAACTCAAGACCATCTATTCATTATCAAGTCATTATAACATCTAGTTCCATATTTCCTAATCACTTCACGTTATAATCACAATATAAGATTAAGATACCTTAAGTATACTAAAGTGCCTCCAAGCTTGTCTATGGTCATTCCTTCAACTAACACGCAATGTTATCATTTATTATACATACATACATGTCAATAATCATCAAAATACATTGCATAAAAATTATAGACATTGGGATAAAAATCCCATAGTAGGCCAAATGCATCATTAAAGGGAAAACTGAATTTTTCTTATTTTTCGCACTTTTCATCTATTACAATAATATGTAAAAACATAGTTTGAATCAATATTTTTCATGTAAACATAACAAAAATCATTTTAGAATATTAATTCACATGAATTAGTAGCCATAGACAATATTTATGCATGAAAATTCTAAAGTTTAAGGCTTAGGGTGAAAATCATGAGTTTTCGTGCTTTTCAATCATTACAACGATATGCAAACACATTATTTAAATCATTATTTTTCATTCAAACAAAACAAATATCATATTAGAATCCATTCATGTACAAATTGGCAGCCACATGTTTAAAAAATAATAGAATTTTCTAACATCTAAGTTCTAGCACAAAACTTTGAATTCCTTTATTTTCTGAAACTTTTCGATCATTACAAAAATATGCAAAAATATGATTTAATCTAATATTTTTCATCAAAACACATCAAAAATCAGTTTACAAATAATTCATGTAGGAATCACCCCCCCTTGTAGTGTTTATGTATAAAATTTTTAATTTTAAGTTACAGAATTCATCTTTGAAAAAATCACGCGGAAAGATTTATGTTTTCAGTAGAGAATTAAATTTCTCTTTCAAAAATTCACCCAAACTGAATTAAATCTGTAAAAATTAGTAATGAACTAGTTCAAAATAATTTTCTCATAATTTAATTCATAGAAATCAGTTAAGAATTGAAAGAGAAGAAAAACTTATGATTACAATCAAGAAATTGCAAATTTGAAAGGTGTTTTCTTAATTTCGATAGAGAGAATTTTTTTGAGAGAATTTTTCTATCAAAATAAATAAAATTAGAGTGATGGCTACTAGAACATTAGCGCTAGTCAAAATTTTTATATTTATATATAGGGTTTTGGGCAATTTCCACTAATACCCTTAATGAGATAGGTTAGGAGGGTTTTTGGATAGTGGGCTTTTAGGTATTTGGGCTTTTATTTAAATTAGGGGTTAATTATAAGTAATTAAAATGAAAATATTTTTCTTATTATTTTCATTAAAATTTCCCCTAAAACATTTATTTAAAAATTAATTTAAAATACTCATAAAATTATTTTATGCTTAAAAATTGCTTTTATGCATGAAAATTCATTTTATTTAAAATAATTTATTTCATGCTAATGCATTTTATCTAAATCATTTATTTTACAATAATAATTCAAATTAGGTATATTAAAATTAATTTAACACGCCCCAATCTCATAAATCATGTCACACATAAATTTTCACATAGTCACACAATTTGTCACAATAACCCTAAATTCAAATAATTTGTCACTAAAACTTCTAGAGTAGATGTGGGTTGTTACAAATTAACACTTCCATACATGTCAACTTATTAATAGCCTTTCAAGTGTCATGCCTATCTCTTATGCACAATTCATTTAATCAATCTCTTCATTAATTCGAGATCATTAATTCATTATTGATTCATCATAAAACCTATTTCTATATTTCCCAATCATATTCACATTATAGTTATAACATAAGGTTAAGATACTTTAAGTATAACAAAGTGCCTCTAGGCTTATCTAGAGTCATTCCTTCAATCAAGATGCAATTTAACCATTTATTATACATACATACATGTCGATAATCATTAAAATACATCACATAAAAATTATAGACCTTGGGATGAAAATCCCTTGGTAGGCCGAATGCTCCATTAAAGGGAAAATTGAATTTTTCTTATTTTTCGCACTTTCTGTCTATTATAGTAATATGTAAAAACATGGTTTAATTCAAAAATTTTCATGTAAACACAAAAATCATTTTAGAATATTAATCTACATGAGTCATCAGCAATAGGTATGTCTCATACATAAAAATCCAAATTTTGGGTTTTAGGTTGCAAAATCAAGAGTTTTCTTGTTTTCTGGTATTTTTTGGGTTATTACAGTAATATGTAAACAGGTGGTTTAAACCATTATTTTTTATTCAATCATTGTAAATATCAGTTTAGAACATTCTCATGTATGATTCAGCAGCCTTTGATCATATTTATGCATGAAAATTCCAAGTTTCAAGGTTTAGGGTGAAAATCATGAGTTTTCGCGCTTTCCGTGCTTTCCGTTCATTACAATAATATACAAACACATGATTTAAATCATTATTTTTCATCCAAACAAAAAAAAAATCATATTATAATCCATTCATATATAGATCGGTAGCAACATGTTTAAATAATGATAGAATTTTCTAACTTCTAAGTTCTAGCACAAAAACCTTGAATTCCTTTATTTTCTGAAACTTTTCAGTTATTATAGTAATATGCAGAAATATGATTTAACTCAATATTTTTCATTTAATCACATCAAAAATTAGTTTATAATGCAATGATGCTGAAATCACCCTCCCTTGGTATGGTTTATGCAAAAAAATTTTAATTTTGAGTTACAGGATTCACCTTTGGAGAAATTGCATAAAGAGGTTTGTGCTTTCAGTAGAAAAATTAATTTTTCTCTTAAGAAATCACCTAGCCCAAATTTTATTAGTAAAAATTAGTAAACATTCAATTCAAAATAATTTTTCCAAGATTAGTTTCATAAAAATCAAATAGCAAATTGAAAGGAAAAGAAAAACTTACGAAACAGTTGTGAAATCACAAGTTTGAAAGGATTTTTATGAATTTCGATAGAGAGAAATATTTTTAGAGAATTTTTCTGCCAATATAATGAAATAACAGATTGGTGGCTACTAGAATGAAGGGCTGGCCAAAATTTAGGTTAAATATCAGGGTTTTGGATGAAATTTCCAAGATTACCCTTAATAAGCTAGGTTATAAGTGTTTTAGTGTAGTGGGCTTTTGGGTATTTGGGATTTTTAATTAATTTAGGGCTGATTATAGGCAATTAAAAATAAAATATTTTTTTATTATTTTCATTAAAATTTTTCCCAAAACATTTATTTAAAAATATTTTAAAAATACTCATAAAATTATTTTATACTTAAAAATCATCTTTTTACATGAAAATTCATTTTACAAAAAATAAATTATTTCATGCTAATGCATTTTATCTAAATCATTTATTTTACAATAATAATTCGTATTAGGCATATTAAAATTAATTTAACATGCCCTAAACTCATAGATCACGTCACATATAAATTTTCACATAGTCACACAATTTGTCACAATAATCCTAAATTCAAATAATTTGTCACTAAAACTTCTAGGGTAGATGTGGGTTGTTACATTCTCTCCCCTTAAAAAAATTCATCCTCGAATTTTTAAATCCAACATCATAACACACTATGCTTAACTTCTCTGCCACGCTTCTCCTGTGCCACTCAACCGCAATATATAACTACAATTAACATACAAAATACAGTAAGGCACATACTCACAATTTATAAAAAAAATCACACTGATAAACCTTCAGCTTAAGCTACACTTTATGTTAATCTCTTGTTCTAACAAATTTTAAAACTAATCCTTAATAATTTGTCTCCCTTAACCTTAAATAAAAGTAATAGAACCTTTAATTTCACCTTCAATCAAATATAATCCCAAGCATTTCTTTTCCTTATATTTCTATTAATATTAATATCTACACTAATACCTTAATCACCACTTCCATTCATCATTTATCAGATCAGTCATATAAGAATTCAACAAATAATTCCAAATTAATAACTCCAATCGATATTCGATAATTCTCTATCCATATTAATAATTATTACTTAATCTATTGTAACTTCAATAGATATTTCCATGTTTAATACCTTGCTAAAATTACAATTTCTACACTCCCTTCATTCATCAATTAAAACATATTTAAACTTAACAAATATTCATGATTTAATTACCTAGCCTCATACTTTCTATAATTTTAGCCCATAATATCATCTCACTTTAGATTTTTTCACTTACATCTTGCTACATTTCACATTCCTAATCATTTAATTTATCCATATTAAAATAATAAACTTTCTAATACCATTGATATTCAATGAAATCTCTATGCAACTCTTATATCTTTCCAATTCTATGCCATTCTAGGTTATCTAAAAAAAAAAAAAGAATTATTTCCGTACTAAAGATCACTACCAAATTTTCCAGTAATCTCAATTGAATATTATTGTATTTAACACCTTAAAACATTTCTCATCCAGAAGACTCAAATCCTTTCCAAATATATTCAAAACTATTTCATTTTCAAAACTACGTAGAATCAATTGTAGGAATCAAAACATTTTCATCCTTGCATGCAATATGCAACCTTAATGCAATGCTTGATATGGTTCATGATGCATGATTGATGGTATATAATTCCATAAAGCAAAACTCGATGCCTATAGACAAACACACTGGACACAAGTATATAATCATATTGAATCTAGAACATTTTATCTTAAATCATATAAAATTTTGAATTAAATCCTTTTATATACTCATAGATCAAGTCCTCATGGATCCTCAAATTTATAGTTTGTATGGCCTTAACATCTATTACTTTATAAAAGTTCAAATCCTTATACTCTAATCACAACTTATATTCTCAAAGGAAATCTCATCACTAAAGAATCTCTATTAGCATCATACTTATCCTTTTATGTCTCCCCCTCTTAAAAGAAATTCATCCTCGAATTTCAATACTTACTCACATGTTCTCGAAAATTAGGGATGCTCCTGTTGCATCCCTTTCTCGACTTCCTAAGTATACTCATCCATTCCATGATTATGCTAGTAGACCTTAATCATAGGTATCTCCTTGATACACAAATTTCTCCCCTCCTTAGCTTGAAATTGTACTTGCTTTCCTCTATAGTCAATACAAGCTCTGTACTCATATAGCCAATCCATTCCTAAAATCACATCGAATTCTAGGACATCAAGTTCCAATAACTCCATGGGAAGTTTCTGTCCATCAATGTCTACCTCACAATCCTTAAACAATACCTTACTTCCATCATTTCTCCCTAAGGAGTCAACACTACTAAGGATTCATTAATTAATTCTTTATTTCTACTGAGACTTTTAGCAAAACACAAATGAATGCATAGCACCAGAATCAATCAAGCATCTTGCACTAAACATTCTAATCGGAATGATACCTTTTACTTTTAAATTACACTGATTAGTATTCTTCCTTTGACTGTACTCGATATCTACTTAAGTGATAGAGAAATCCCTAGCTCTCTTGTTGTTCTAGCCTATAGGGTAGCATCTATGCCACAAATTCCTTAATGTATTTCACTTACTTCCCATCATACACTTATATATATATATATATAATGTAACTGATTTGCTTCATTCTCTTATTGATCATTGTTAAATATCATTTCTCTTCTTATGGCACCAATTACAATTATCATTTGATAACTCCATATATTTCCTCCACTAACCCATTGTAATATGTAAGCATTTCATACCTCATAACATTATACCTATCAATCATTAATCTTAATTGGATCAAAACCTAGTCCACTTCTCTTTCTAATATATTTAACTCCAATAGAAAAATGTCATACTTAGTATGTCTTTAACATTAGCACCCATCATATAATATCACATCACAAGACACATATCACCTAATAGGTATCACATATCATGGCATAGATCATGTATCCTAATCATGTAATGCATAACTTATAGATTTATGAGCTCTTCTATCATCTAAAGTCAATCATTTCATAGAATCAACCCATACTAAGTCACTAAGCAATCAAAGGGAAAATCATTCATGTCATATAAAGTACTATGCCATTACGTCAATCATCACCATCTACTCAACCTAGCTCTCGTGTGTCCACCACCAAGGCAATCAAGAGTGACATGGCCACTGCTGCCACATCGGTAATAAAGAAGATCTCCATCTTAATGGTGACTAGTTGAAGACACAGACCTCGCTGGCAAATAGTCTCCCCCATGCTCATCAATCCCTGACTTAAGCTGCTCCACATCCTCCCTTAAGGCATGAATCATAAGCTTAAGATGTCAGTTTTCCTCCTTCAAGTATGAATAGTCATCCTCCAATTTTTGGATCTTACTATAAACCCAGTCAGGATCTAGGCATTCCTTAGGGTCCTTCTCTTCATCAGGGGTCTCCTCCCTCATAGGGCATATCACAGATACTACTCTCTCAAACATCTCTGGCTAAGTCCTCTTATAGGTCACACGAGGTGCTTTGGGTCGCGGTCCTCAAGCAGGGGTAATCTTCTTGGTCATTTGCCAAAAGAATCATAAGGCAAGCAAACAATAACAAGGATTTCTAAAACCTACTAGGATCTTGCGAAACTATGCTAATGATAGACTGCAAGTGACATGATATGAAAATTCCTATGCTCCAACGTTATACTTAAACAACTCATATAAAACAAGTCTAAACTAGACTTTAAAAACTATAGCTCTGATACCACTTTTGTCACATTCCGACTTCAAAGATATGACGGTCCTAGAATATGGGAAGACATAAGGTCACCTACGCCCGTAGAACCTACTTATACATATGCAATTCATGCCTAGGATCATACCAAACCTATTGCATTAACTTAAATATCCATTAATATAGGAAAACTCAATATACGGAAGAATAGTTTAGCAAAATACTTTGAAAACATCTCATAGGAAAAATAACATTTAAAGTTTTAAGACAAATCATCAATAATTAATATCCCAAAATAAACTCCTGGAGCATTTACGAATATCTCTTCATAACATAGTATTATTAAAGACTTTGACAAGGAATCCGCAAGTGAGGTAGAATGCTTAATCCATTACCTTGCCTTCTCATATTGCTCATCCGGAGCCTGATGTGGGTCAAATTTAATACCTTAGTCTTTAAGACTAAGTATAGAGTGAGTAGGGTGTTGAACTCTAGAGAATTTGGAGAAATTTTATATTAACCGAATAATTACTAAGATGGACAGGCAAACAACAAACAAAAAGATGTTGGTTTATTCTAACTAATCTAAAATACTAAAGTTTTATTATTACTTCAATTAATATCAACAAACAATGAATATTAGAATTACAACTCAGAATTAATTTTGAACTATAAAAGTTAACACATACAATGATTGGAGAATATGACCAATAATCCTTAAAGGCAACTCTCATTGTCAATTAAGAGTATTTTAATTTAGAGTCTATAAGCATTCTCATGTCATTATAGAGACAAACTAAAATCATTAAGTTTCATGCCAATTTTTTAACCCCTTAAAGTGGATTGCTTGTCTCTAAGTACTCTCCTATCCTTTGAGTAATTTCAATTGCATTTCCACCAAAATGCCCCAACTCTCATTGTGAACAAAATGATTAACAAGTTATATATGGTGATCAAGCATACATAACAGAATGTAGGACTCAATTGAAACTAAATCACTAATGCATACTAAGAATGTAGTTCATAAAATTAATTCATCATTGCAATTCTAACAACCTATTAGCCTAAGTACATGGTAAAATATAACATAGAAATAATGAAAGCATTCATTATTGAATAGTAAAATAAAAAATAAAAGAAAGGAAGAAAGATTGATGAATGAAAACTCTTTTATTCTTCAGGAAATTACTTGCACAATTCTTGAACTTGAAATGCCTTTTGGAAGGACACTTGTTACAAACCAAGCACTTAATTCTAATAAGGTGTTTACAAAGATTTTAAGTAAGTTTTCCTATCTAATATAATAGCATCTAATACCCAAAATAAAGCCAAATCCAAGTATTTATAGGCCCCAAGGTGTCCCAAGAAGTACCCCTTTGAAAATGGTGTCAAAATGAAAGGGTGCCTTGAAAGGGTGTAGTAACCACTCGTGACCAAAGGGCATGACTCCTGACTGGCAGACCCTGTCACAAGTCGGCACCAACTATGATGACTAGTGGCATTCCCTCACTATCATGACTCCACACCAATGGGCACGAGTCGTGACAGCCTTGAAATCCTTTCCTTGGCTTGTCTTTGCTCCTAAGCTTGGCACTTGGTTCCATTTTGGTCCTTAGCTTCCATTTTCAATCAAAATCATCTTCTTACACCTACATTATCCTATAACACTTAAACAAAAGATCAAACACACCCTAGCATAGAAAATTAACACAAAACATGCATGCATTCAAACAAAATAAGTAAAGATATTATTAGTTTTGTTATGCCATTTTGCATTATATCAAACTCTCCCATACTTAGACCTTGCTTGCCCTCAAGCAAGAAGAAAAGATAAAAGAGAAAAATAATGTACTTAACTTTTTCAAAATAAATGTAGCAATCTTACTAAGTTAACTTCGAGTCATGCAAGGAATATAGAACTAACGTATCAATGAAACAATTTTAAATGCCCAACAATGGTAAATGTGACAAGTCTTATAGTATAAGCCCTATGTTTGTCTAATTATCTCATTCCTATCAAGAACAAAGTCATAATTATAAAGTCAAGGTCCTAACCATACTTTTCTAATTAAAACATCCATTCATTAAGTCAAGAATTCTAAAGATATAAATAGCCTTTAGGACATAAGTTACGTACAAATATATCTAGTCTCATGGCATTTTTGGACCCTTTTTATTTTTACTTTACTTCTTTTTTTTTATTATTTTTTTAGTATTACCATGCATGTTTTTCGAATTGAATGCAACTAAAGAGCATACTCATTTGCACACAACTTACTCAATATACATATATTCACTAGTGACGTCATGCATATTTTTTGAATTGAATGCAACTAAGGAGCAAACTCATTTGCACACAACTTACTCAACATACATATATTCACTAGTGAAGATTGTTCATACTTTTTTTTTATGCGTGTCCTCATCCATTATTGACTAGGTGCATTACTCATATTATGGCTATAATTTCCCTTAGGCAACTTAAACCCATAAAATGCAAAGACTTAACTCATATCAATTTTGACATATTAGCATAGCTAGAAAATTGACTAGACAAAATAAAAAAAAAAAAACATAGAAAAAGTAAAGTGAGATAAAAAGACAAACTCAAAACAAATGCTATAAAAGACTTAAAAATTTTACCAATTGGGCATAAAATTATTCATTAAATTACTATAAAGTAACTCCTTAACAAAACTTAAAATGACTCTAAGTAAGATACTACTAAAGAATGTGGAGAAAAGTTAGGTTTGAAAGTTTAAAATTTTGATGCAAATGGCAAAGGCTAAACTAAGAAAACAAACATGCAAAACAAACAAACAAACACACAAAGCAAAGCAATAATAATTAAAATCCTACTTCTATCCATCCCCTATACTTAAACTTCGCATTGCCCTCAATGTGAATCCTAAATATAAAGGAAAGGAAAGAAGCACAACCTCAATCCATTGATGGAGATAGAGGAGACTGGATGTTATAGCTGGATTAGTCAAAGAATTGTTTTATCTTATATTCCATCTTTTACTGGTGGCAATCAATTTGTCAGTTCCAAGTCTCCATATCATTCAATTGATGTTGCATTACCCTTTGATTCTCCAAAAGTTGCTCTAAAAGCTGTGTCTCCCTATTTGATGAGCTACTTGCACCACTTGGCTCATTCAAAGATGAAGGAAGGTCATTAGCAGGTTGCTCCTCATGGTGAGGTTCTTCCTGACTAGATTGCTCCTCCTTATCTTGAAAAGGTTATGCCAAACCTTTCCAATATTATGTAGACTGTGTCGATATCAAGCAAAAGGGGTTGTCCACTATTTCACCTCTTATAAAAGCTTGATTAGTGAAATAAGAGTTCTTAACAACATTAGAAAAATAATCAAGATCAATATGAAAAAATTTAGCAATAATAGTGCAACATGACCATGAGTGATTGGACCATCCTTTCATGTAGCATAAGTTAAAAGTTGATTAAAAATCCAATAAGTCTAACATACATGTTTTTTATTATGAAAACATCACATCAAAAACAACTCTTATGCAGAAACTCTATTAAATTCAGACTTATGGAAAACAACACAAGCAAGAACTTTATGTAATAACCAAAATTTATGTCTTTAATAAACATTGCCTTACCTTTCTTTGGTGCAAAAGGGGTTTGCAAATCAGTAAAAAATGTCCAAAATTCATTGATTTTAAAAGCCTTAGGTGCATCACACATACCATCTTTCTTAAAACCAAACACCTTATGCATAAAAATATATGTGAGTTGGTGTTTCATTCGTAGCATACGAAATTCTATAATTTGGGAGTCTTTTTTATTTACATCCAAAGATGTATAAAATTCAAGGACTAAATCACTATAAGAGTGCTCTTCCATAGACACAAATTTATTAAGCCCACAAGTGGTTAACATTTGATGAAAATTATCTTCCATGCCCACATCATGAATTAAAGAAAGGGGAGTATGCTTACAAGAAATGATATCTCTAATCTTTAGAGTTAAGAATTTAGCACCTTCTTCATGTGAGAGGATGGGGAAATTTGCTCCATAAATGGATGCTAAATCCTACATTAGATGTTCTTATTATGGCCTTGAAGATGAAGAGCCCCTTGTCTTACCCATCTGGAATATTTAAAATGAAAGTTATAAATTAAAAGTGAAAATTGATAATGAATGGTTGAAGAAGAAGAAGAAGAATGCTTTTATAGAAAAAAATTTAATAAGGGAATAGAAAGTAGTTGAGAGAATGCTTTGGTAATGTGAGTTAAAAGACCTTGGGAATGATTTTTTAAAAAAGGGGTGTGATTGAATGCTATATATAGAGTATAGGTATAAGTTATGAAGTGATAAGTCATGAACTTTCTTGGGAAGAGTCATGACTCTTCACTCAAAACTTGATTCAAATTTGAATTTTGAAAATGTGATTTAACCAAAATTGAAGATAAATCACTGCATTAAAGATAGAAGAATAATTAGTAATAAAAAACAAAACTAAAACAATCAAATAAATCAAACAAAAAATATAAAAAATATAAAAATTACAAAATCTATGCTCTTGGCTAGTTACGAGTTGGCACACTAGGCATGACTTAGGACTAGATCATTCTATCACGAGTTGGCACCAAGGGGCACGACTCAGCATGCAAATTTTTTTTTTTTTTTTTGAATGAAAGAACACTTACCATGCTACATTTAAAGGTCTATAGCTTGACCATACTTTTGCCAAACTAAGGTGTGGAGAGAGATATTGACTTTGTTTGATCAATTGCTTCATCAATTAAATACGGCTTGAGACGATGTCCATTAACCTTGAAAGTTTCTCCCTTGTCATTAGCAATTTCAATGGTCCCATAGGGATGAGCTTTTATAACCTTGAAAGGTCCTAACCATCTCGACTTAAACTTACTAGGAAACAATCTTAATCTTGAATTATAAAGCAAAACAAGTTCTCCCTATTGCAATTCCTTATTAATCATTGTCATGCCATAACTTAGTATGATCCTTATATAACTTTGCATTTTCATAGGCATTCATTCTTAATTCCTCTTATTCATTAAGTTAAAGTAGTCTTTTTCGTCTTGCTTTTTTCAAGTCAAAGTTCAAAGCCCTTGTTGCTGAATAGGCCTTATGCTCAAGTTCTACAGGCAAGTGACAAGACTTACCATAGACCAATTGATAAGGGGTAAGGCCAATTAGAGTTTTAAAGGCCGTCCTATATGCCTATAAGGCATCATCTAGTTTTAATGCCCAATCCTTCCTTGAAGAAGAAACTGTCTTTTCAAGAATCCATTTAATCTCTCTATTACTCACCTCAACTTGCCCACTTGTTTGTGGGTAGTATGGAGTAGCAACCTTGTGTGTTACCCCATACTTTTTCAATAGACTTTCAATAACTTGATTACAAAAATGTGAGCCTCCATCACTTATCAATGCTCTAGGAGTACCAAATCTTGGAAAAATTATTTTCTTAAGCATTTTCTTAACAACCTTTGCATCATTGGTAATGGTTGGTATGGCTTCTATCCACTTTGAAAAATAGTCAACCATAACCAAAATATACTTATAGCCTAAAGAACTAGGAAATGGACCTATAAAATCCATGCCCCAAACATTGAAAATTTCAACTTCAAGAATTCCATTCAAAGGCATTTCATGTCTCCTAGATATATTACCTATTCTTTGACACTTATCACATGTGAGTATAAAATTTTTAGCATCCTTAAATAATGTAGCCTACCAAAAACTGGATTGAAGTACCTTAAATGTTGTTTATGACATACCAAAATGTCCACCCACATCCAAAAAGTGATAATGTCTCAAAACATCATGAACTTGATCTTGAGGGATACACCTTCTTATTAAACCATTAGCACATCTCTTATAGAGCAAAGGTTCCTCTAAATAGTAGAATTTACTATCATGCAAAAATTTCTTCCTTTGTATATAATCTAATCCATAAGGTAGAACACCACTCACTAGAAAATTCACAATATCCGCAAACCATAGAAGTTCCTTTGATGCTAAACTAAGTAAATGTTCACCATGGAATGTCTCATTGATTGGGACACCATCATCATTCATTTTTAATCCCTCTTGATCAAGTCCTGATAGATGATTTATAACGAGGTTCTCACTTCCTTTCTTATCCCTTACCTCCCAATCAAACTCTTAAAGCATTAAAATCCACCTTAGAAGCCTTGGTTTTGCATCCTTCTTACTTAGAAGATATTTGAGAGCAGTATGGTCTGAATAAACAATCACTTTTTGCCCCACTAAATATGCTCTAAATTTGTCAAATGCATAAACAATAGCAAGTAATTCTTTTTCCATGGTGGTATAATTGATATGAACATCATCAAGTAATTTGCTAGCATAGTAGATCACATAAGGCTTACCTTCTTTCCTTTGTCCTAAAACAGCCCCCACCGCATAGTGACCTGCATCACACATAATTTTAAATGGTTGCTCCCAATTAGGTGGTTGCAAGATAGGTACTGATATAAGAGCCTTTTTCAAGGTTTCAAAGGCTTTCATACATGCATCATCAAACTCAAAAATAGCTTCCTTAGCAAGTAATTTACATAATGGCTTCATTATCTTGGAAAAATCTTTAATAAGCCATCTATAAAAACCCGCATGACTGATGCGTATTCTGCAAGTGTACAGATCGCACAAGCAATACAGTAGTGAATGAGTTATCATTCCATTGGAGACTTTAGGTAAGTACTAGCTCAAATGTCTGTTAATGTCTAGTTAATCAAATTGGTGTTAATGAGAATGAATGTAATTATATTCAAACTAAACTAAGATCTAATTTAAGTAAAATAACAAGAAGGAAAAAGGAGATGAAATCAGGGATAAAGACCCATTTAGGTATTGAATCCCACTAGCCCCTAATTGTATATCATGAACTACATATAAATCAAATTCATTCCATAAGTTGAATTGGCATTTCACTAAATTAGATAAAAATCTCTCTCAAGTAACTAATTCCCTATTTCCCAAGAGGAAAGCAAGGAATCTCTTCTCAAGCAAACTCAATTAGGTCATGCTTTAGATTCGAGAAACTATCTACCAAAGAAATCTTGTAAGCCTATCTCTAGTGACCCAATCAACCCTCAATCTCTATGAGTGATCAATTCACATAAAGCTATCTCTAGTCAATTATATGAAAACAATCCCCAATTAATAAGCATGCAATTATCAATTGGTAAAGCAATAATAATTATAAAGATAAAATAACTCAAGGAATGATTTAATTGAATAAAAACTAATTCAATCTATACAAAAGGTTATAGGGTTCATCAATACCCAAATTGAAAAGAATTAGTTTATGTCACACATTGAAACTAGAGAAAGAATAAAAGAAGTAAGTTCATGAATTAAGTGTAGAGAAATCCTGTTCTTTGATCCATGATCTTCAATGTCTTCTTTCCCTGACTATTCTCTCTCTAATCCTTTGGTGACCTCCCTCAAAATGTTGTCAGATCTAGTTTTATATTTTTGAAATTTCTAATGAACACCACTGGACCTATGACTGGGGTTCCAGTCGTGGCAACAGAAGAATAAAAAAAAATGTAACTTCCCACGGGTGAGACCTCAGCCATGCCTCCGTCCGTTGGAGGCTACTGGATAATTTTCCACTTTACTCTTATCACACGGCTAGAATCCTACCGTGGCTCAACCTGTGGCAGCCTATATTCTTCAAAAAATTGGTATTTTGGCTTGGATCTTTCACCATCCTAGGTCACATTCAGATCATGGCATCCTTTGACACTGGATTAACTAAAAGAACTGTGAAAGCACTAAAACAAACAGATTAAACTCAATTAGAGGCATAAAATACATTAAGAATAAGGGCCAAAATATAGTGTTTTCAACACTTATCAAATTCCCCCACACTTGAGTTTTTGCTTGTCCTCAAGCAAACTAAATTAAAATAATAGTTTAGAAAATGGACAACCCTTTTAAAGTGAAAATAAAATACCAAGATTGACAATACTCAAATCAATAAGGCTAGAATCTCATAATCAAAAATCAATTCTCAAATGTAGCAGTCAAATTAAAAGATCTATAAATCGAAGAACCTCAAACTCAATGATAAAACTCATAATCCTGAAGTCTAAATTCTAGAGTTAAAAGATTGAGCATACAATCCCAAAGAAACAAAAGCCAAACAATACTAAGAAATGAAGGATTTTCTCTTAGGCATCTGACTACTTTCTCGATTTTTCTATTGACTTTAACATTCAAATGTAAATTTATTGCACATTTCTTTTTCAAGGAGCCCAACTTATATGAATCGTCATACTGGCCTTTTGACACGAAGGTAAACATTTGTGATGCTGACCCCCGATTACTCAACTAGAATCTTGAATCCAAATGGCTACTAGCACTACTCATAATTTCAACTCCTTAGGTTAGAAGAGTCAAATTTAGTTGAATAGGGAAAAATTTTCAAAGCTCCATATGCAAATTTTTTTTTGTCAAGAAAAATAGTTAAGGAACCTAAGATATTAAGTGTATCTTATTAATCTTAACTCAAGTCACAAAGGAATCAACATATGCTCAAAAATGTAACTAAGGTTTCAAACTCCAATAATGCATATTTCATCAGTTTAATTCCCTAAATATGACTACCACACTTAATCCTTAGCAAATGATCACTTCAACCGAGCCAAACATCAATGAGAGATTGTCATATATAAAGAAAAATAATCATCAATTATGAGCTAAAAAGGGAATCACTCTAATTCATACCGTTATTATAATTTAGCTCGCTTGAGACAAAACAGGATAGAAAAAATAAATAAATAAACAAATAAACAAATAAATATTTCTCCCCCACACTTAAATAACACATTGTCCCCAATGTGTTTGAAAAGGAATATAAAGAAAAGCATATAATGGGAAGAAGAAAGATATAGAGAAACTGCCCTGTTATCGAATTTCCATGTCAGTCTATTCCATATTCCGTGCCATATCATTATCTGTTCTACAGACCCAAATTAGGCTAGGAAAGAAAAAGAAAAAAAAATAAAAATAAAACATAAAAAGAGAAATAAAAATAAAGAGTAAGCCTAAATAGTATAAGTATAATAATCCAAAGCATAAAATTATATAAAATAATAAAAGAAAAAGAAAAAGAAAAATAGAAGGATCAATTATCCATGGCATCATTGGAGTCATCACTCCCCTCACCATCATTTGGCTTGACCTAAACTGGAGGCTATCTTTGCCGTGGCTGCGGTGTAGGGGTAGGAGGCATATACCTTTGAGTTCCCCAATAATATAGCATAGACTACTGAAGCCATGCTCGGTTCTATGCCTTGAACTCAAGTGTCTCCTACTGGCATTGCAGCATAGTCAAGATCTGATGCTGGTTGGTGATGAGTCTATTCTACTGGACCTAAAGACCTGTCATGGTCCTCTACAATTGACATATCTGTCTCTCAAACTCGGTGGACTTCCTATCATTTGCATCATCCACTCCCATATATGACATCCAATCTCAAAATGGGGTTGGGTCAGAGAAAAGAGGTACGACTGATGAAGAAGAAAGCCCAATGGCAGGAAAAGTACTAGCAGTAGCAGAAGTACCAACATCAGCAGAAGGCTGAGCGGTGGGGTCAGTAGTAGGAATGAAAGCTGGCTCAGGAGCTACTAGATCTGGTGGAGGGGCAAAGGTTGGCATGAAGCTCTTCGTCTTATCCATTTATAGCAATGTGGCATAATCGATCAGCTTAGGCATGCCATCCAGTGTCATTAGAGGCAAGCCATCAAAAATACCCAAGCTCCTTGTGAGCTTGGTGATATACATCCCTCCAAATAATGCTCTAGACTTACCCCTCTTACACTGATCATCAAAAAATCGCATGAGAGAGTAAGCCACATTGCACCTCTTGTCCTCATCGATGCACATTAAATGAATAGCTCCTATCTAGTCACAGCCCCTTCACTGTCCCATCTACTAGAAATGGTCTTCGTCAGAAGAAAATGAAGAACTTACAGACTAAAGGAAGTAAATTGGGATGCCTTAGAGACTGAGGCATCAAATCTCTTACCCATCAGAGCAAATTTGTCTCACACCTTATTAGGGATATTATCATCTAGAAAGCTAACAGGTGTCTCATGATAGACATTAGTATGCAGCTCCTTCTCCGTATATAAACCCATCGCCACTGCTAAATCATTGACACTCATCTCAAACTGTTTGGTGCCTAACCTGAACCATAACATCTTCTTTTGGACTGATGCCACCTTCAAATCAACTTGAAGGGAACAATAAAATTCCAGCGTCAACTCTCTATAAGCCGGCTCAGCAATCACAAAAAATCCCTTCCAGCTAATGTGATGTAAAATGGTATGGATTTAGTGTTATTTCAGGAACATTTTTTATTGCTTTTTAGGTATATGTTTAGTATATTATAATACAATTTCTATTTTATTCCCTTAATATTTATTCTACTAATATTTTCTCAAGATTTCTCCTTAACCTGATGGTTTTGAGAGTATTTTATAAGTTTTAGTAGGTTATGGGAGGCATTGGAGGTTCCTAGAAGAGTCAAATATAAAAATACAGTAAAGTTTGGAATTCACTAGTGCTGAGTCGACACCAAGTGTGCTGACTTGGCACTAATGGCTGCTGTGCCGAGTTGTTGAGTAGAGGATGAGTTGGTGCCGAGTCGGCACACACCAAAAGACAAGATTCTTCACAAACAGTTTGCAATGTTTCAGTCATAACTTCCTCTACACAACTCAGATTGAAATGATTCAAGAGGCTATGGAAAGATGATAAAAAGGCTTAAACTTTCATGAAGACCTCAAAGTCTAATTTTGCCATCTAAATTGTCCAAAATGCCCTTGAAGTTTCTGAAGCAGTTATTAGGTGACTTTTCACAAAGTGTTGCATTTCTTCACAAATAGTCTGCAATGTTTTAGTCATAACTTCCTTTACACAACTCAGATTGAAACGATTCAAGAGGCTATGGAAAGCTGATAAAAAGGCCTACAACTTTTATGAAGACGTCAAAGTCTAATTTTGCCATCTGAATTGACCAAAAAGCCCTTGAAATTTCTGAAGCAGTTATTAGGTGACTTTTCACAAAGTGTTGCATTTCTTTATGAAATGTTATGACTTTTAACTGTTCAAAGCCTTTAAATAGTTGAAGTTTCTTCTGTAAAAGACATCTAGAAAATTAGAATACAAAGTAGAGAGATACATTTGTATTATATAGGAAAAAAACTTACTTAAAATCATTGTAAACACCATATTAGAATTAAGTACTTAGATCAAGTGTCTTACCAAAAGGCACTTCCACTTCAAGAATTGTGCAAGTCATTTCCCAAAGAATAAAGGAGTTTTCATTCATCAATCTTTCTTCCTTTCTTCTATTTTTATTTTATTAAAGAATGCTTGCATTATTTCTATGACATATTTTACCATGTGCTTAGCATAATAGGTTGTTAGAATTGCAATGATGAATTAATTTTATGAACTACATTCTTAATATGTATGAATGATTTAGTTTCAATTGAGTGCTACATTGTGTTATGTATTCTTGATCACCATATATAACTTGTTAATAATTTTGTTCACAATGAGAGTTGGGGCATTTTGGTGGAAATGCAATTGAAATTACTTAAAGGATAGGAAAGTACCTGGAGACAAGAAATCCACTTTGAGGAGTTAAAGAATTGGCATGGAACTTAATGCTTTTTGTTTATCTCTATAATGTCATGAGAGTGCTTGTAGACTCTAAATGAAAATACCCTTAATTGACAATGAGAGTTGCTTTTAAGGACTGATGGTCATATTCTCAAATCATTGCATATGTTTATATGTTGTTAACTCTTATAGTTCAAAATTAATTTTGAATTGTAATTCTATTTTTGTTATTAACTAAAGTAACAATAAAACTTAGTATTTTAGATTAGATAGAATAAATTAACATCTTTTATTTGTTGTTTGCCTATCCATCTTAGTAATTACCTAGTTAATATAAAATTGCTCCAAATTCCCTAGAGTTTGACACCCTACTCATTCTATACTTAGTCTTAAGGGCTAGGGTATATAAATTTACCTACATCACCAGCCTGGTTGTGATGTCCATCCTCAAAGATCCTTGTCTATGCTGATTTATTACATAAAGCCCTAGTCGATCTGTCTTATAGGCTCGAAGTCTTTATTGGCCAATTGCTCAAAGCAAGCATGAGACTACGAGTTGGTGAACTAGACACACACATGGTTTAGAATGAAAGAAACTGTGGGGATTGCTGCTGGTAGGGGGTTGCGAGAACTGCCTTCCCCAATAGCCCATTTGGTTGGCAATTTTGTTACCTTTGTGGATGATTCTTAGGCCCCATAGCTACAAAACAACACAATCCAACCTAAACAACAAAAACAATAGGGAAACATCATCGTTAGAATTTTGGCATTACGATGCCATAAACAACTGATTCCTAAAAATAGAAAGTACAAATGTATGCTTAACCTACTTTCAAACACTTGTTGCCCAAAGTCAAACAAACTACAATTCAAATAATTCAAGCAATAAAAATCCAGATAATTTAAGCAATAGAGAGTCATCGTTTTATGATTAACCATCCAAAAACAACCCAAAATACTCTTATTGCCTAAATTCATCTCTTTCTCTCACTAGAAATCAAATGCACTGTATTTATGCTCAACCTAAATCCCTAAAATAAAAAATTCTACCCTCAATTAGGTGAATCTCTACAAAGCACAAGATGAAACTAATTTAAAACAAGAAAATGAGCCAAAAATCAAAGAACAAGTAAAAATCCATACCTGTGGTGAAGAATCTGAAGAGAGAGAAAGTGTGTGTGCTTGAGATTACTTGAAAATTGCTTCCTTGAGTGCGAAAATTGGTTTGGTAGGTATGGTGTATGTGATTTGAGTGTGGGAAAGGTGAGGGAAGAGGAGGGGAAAGAAAGAAAATTGAAAATGTGACTGTGTAGAGTGTTGCATGATCTATTTTTTTTTTCTGTTATTTGCCATGCCCACGCGTGACCCCATAGCTGGGATTCCACCCATGGGCATGATGCTACCTCTTTAGGTGCATCACACGGCCTGGGCTTCAGCTGTGGTCCCAACCGTGTGATGTTTTTGCCAAACTAAAGTTTAATTTTCCTTGTCACACGGGTGGAGACCCAACCGTGGTCCCAACTGTGTGATACTACTACCAGGAAAAAAATAGTTTCCTTATCACACGGCTGAAGGCATAGCTGAGGTTTCAGCCGTGTGATGCTATTACAAAAAAAAAATTGTAGTTATCCTGAATACATGACTAAAGGCATGGCTGGGGTTCTAGCCATGTCACCTGATTCCCCCCCCCTTTTTTTTTTTTAAAAACTAAGCACAAATAGGAGAAATGTTGTACTACCTTAAATAGAAATACTTGAAAACATACATGATTGCATATGGTGCTTGTTCAGATACAAAGATAAAAGTAGAGACATGGGAGTTATTCACGAAACATAAAAACTACATTAAGATAGAACATAATGAAAAGAAAATAAGAAACATGAAAGATAGCTAATTGCTCATACAAGAAAGATAGATGGAATGCCTAGCCTAGAATTACAATTATTTAGTAAAGTTCATTCCAGTGTAATCTAAACTAGGTCAAGTCAGCCCCTCACTTCTCCTTCCTAGGCCTCCCTCTTTCCCTTTTCACCTTTGGAGGTTCATTGCTCTTTCCTTTTGGTGGTTCTTGCTACGTGAAATTGCTTTCTGTAGCATCGGTTTGTGTATTATTAGCTTTTTTGGCCTCATTTTCCATTACCACTATCTGCTCTAGGGAAAAAGTGCACTCATTCATAGCTGGGTATGCCCTACTGTAAGCATAAAAAGCTATTACTTGTTCAGGGGTCATGGATGGAGGAGAGGAATCCCATTTATTTTTGGAGCTATGGCCTTTAGAATTCTTAGAACTCATACTTGCAATCCTACTTTCAACTAGGTAAGAGTAACAAATTTAGTTCAGAGCATAGTCTATCTATGTAATTCTCTCATTAATCCTAAGGGGGTAGGTACGTTATGCATTTCTCAATTAATATTTTTCTCCCCTAAAAAAGTACATGATAAATTTAATGCAACCAATAAGTAGCAACAACTAAAACAAAGATAAAAAGATAAAAAAAAAACTGAAAGAACTTAAAATAATATATATATATATATATATATATATATATATATATATATATATATATATTATTTAAAACAACTCAATACAGAAAAATAAAGCTTAATTAAAATAGTGGGTTGTCTCCCACCTAGCGCTTCTTTAACATCATCTTAGCTGAACATGTAGGGTGATTGCTCACCCTGAATCCTGGAGATACTTAATCTCCGTCACTTGATTCAATTCTCCCCCAAAATATAGTTTAAGCCTTTGACCATTTACTTTAAAATCACCCTTCTTAGGATGACTTAATTCAACTGTTCCATAGGGGAAGATATTTTTAACAACAAATGGACTTGACCACCGAGACTTTAATTTTCTAGGGAAAAGCCTCAGCCTAGAGTTATAGAGCAATACCTGATCTCCTGCTTTGAAGTCTCTCCCTTGCTTAATTCGAGAATCATGCCATCTCTTGGTTCTCTCCTTGTACATCCTTGCATTGTCATAAGTCGCCAATCACCATTCATCAAGCTCGTTAACCTGCAAATTTCTTTTGGTGCCTGCAGCATCTAAATCAAGGTTAACTTGCTTTATAGCCCAATAGGCCTTATGCTCAATGTCAACCGGCAAATGACAAGCCTTTCCATAAACCAATCTATATGGTGTGGTACCCAAAGGGGTTTTATAGGCAGTCCTATAAGCCCATAGAGCTCTATCAAGCTTTTCTGACCAATCATTCCTAGAATGTTCTATTAACTTCTCAAGAATTCTCTTGAGGTCTCTATTTGAGTTTTCTACCTGACCACTTATCTATGATGATAAGGAGTAGCAAGCTTGTGTGTAACACCTAATCTTTTGAGCACTTTTTCTAATTGGTTGTTACTAAAGTGAGTCCCTCTATCGCTTATAATGGCTTTTGGAGTGCCAAACCTAGAGAAGAGTTTCTTAAGAAACTTCACTACTACCCTAGCATCATTTGTGGGTAAAGCTTGAGCCTCTACCCATTTGGACACATAATCAACAGCTACTAAAATGTATTTATTACTAAAAGAACTTGGGAAAGGTCTTATGAAGTCGATGCCCCATACATCAAAAACCTCACACTCAAGAATACCATTTTGGGGCATCTCATCACGAGATGAGATGTTACCTATTCCTTGGCAATGATCACATTATTGCACAAAGTTATAGATATCCTTGAAAAGAGTTGGCTAATATAATCCTGCCTCCAGAACTTTTTGAGCGATCCTATTAGGTCTGTAATGTCCTCCAGCTGGCCCACTATGACATTGCTCTAGAATGCTCATGTTCTCGGGCCATCTTACACATCTCCTGATTATCCTATTAGCACAAATTCTAAAAAGAAAGGGATCCTCCCAAAAGTAATATTTTAGGTCAAAAAAGAATTTCTTCTTTTGTTGATATGAAAAATCTTTTGGAAGTTCCCTAGCAACAAGAAAATTTGCAAAATCCACAAACCAAGGAGATTCAGGATTAAGATTAGAACCACTTACCAAACTTACCATAGCGTAGAGCTGCTTATCAGGGAAGTTGTCATCAATATCCTCTTCTTTCAGCTGCTCTAAGTTTGGGTTCTCCAATATGGACAAATGATCTGCTGCAGGGTTTCCTGTTCCTTTCTTGTCTTGTATCTCCAAATCAAATTCTTGTAGCAATAACACCCATCGGATCAATCTTGGCTTTGCATCAGTTTTTGAGAACAAGTATCTCAAAGCAGAGTGATCCGTGTAAACCACTACTTTTGACAAGATCAAATAAGAATGGAACTTGTCAAAAGCAAAAACAATAGCTTGTAACTTCTTTTTCTGTGGTGGTGTAGTTAGCTTGGGCCTCATTCAGTGTTTTGCTAGCATAATAGATAGGTTGAAAATGTTTCTCCTTCCTTTAGCCCAAAACTGCCTCGATTGCGAAGTTGCTTGCATCACACATCAACTCAAAGGGAAGATTCCAATCAGGGCCATCATGATTGGAGCATGTATCAACTTCTCTTTTAAAACATTAAAGGCTTTTAGACACTCTCCATCAAAGATAAATTTAGTGTCCTTCTCAAGCAACCTTGTCAAAGGGCAAGCAATTTTTGAGAAGTCTTTGATAAACCCTCAATAAAACCCAGTATACCCCAAAAAGCTTCTAATCGCCTTTACGGTTGTAGGATGTGGCAATTTTTCAATGGTTTCAATTTTTGCTCGATCCACCTCAATACCATTGTGCGAAATCTTATGCCTTAAAACTATGCCTTCACTAACCATAAAGTGACACTTTTTCCAGTTGATCACAAGATAGGTCTCTTCACACTGAACTAAAATTCTCTCCAAATTCAGTAGACAATCATCAAAGGAGTCCCCATAGACTAAAAGGTCATCCATGAAAACCTCTATGATATCTTCAATTAGCTCATCAAAAATTCCCATCATGCACCATTGGAAGGTAGCTGGTGCATTGCACAAACCAAATGGCATCCTCCTATACGCAAAAGTACCATAGGAACAAGCAAAGGTTGTCTTTTCTTGGTCTTTTAGAATAATAGGAATCTAAAAGTACCCTAAAAGACCATCCCAAAAATAGTAGTATTCATGTCTAGACAACCTTTCTAACATTTGGTCAATGAAGGGTAATGGAAAATGATCTTTTCTAGTTGCATCATTTAGTTTCCGATAGTCAATGCAGACCCTCCATCCGGTGACCGTTCTTGTAGGGATGAGTTCATTATTCTCATTAGGTACTATAGTCATTCCTCTTTTCTTTGGTACTACTTGAACTAGGCTCACCCAGGAGCTATTTGAAATTGATAGATGATTCCTGCATCAAGTAATTTGATCACCTCAGCCTTCACTACCTCTTTCATCTTTGGGTTTAGTCTCCTCTATGGCTATATAACTGCTTTAAACTCATCCTCCATAAGCATTTTATGAGTGTAGAATAATAGACTAATACCCTCAATGTCTGTTATCTTCCAAGTTATTACCTTCTTATACTTTTTCAGCATTTCAATCAATCTAACTTTTTGCTGGAAAGATAGGCCAGCATTCAAAATTATCAGTAACTTCTTTCCCTCTTCTAAGAATCCATACTCAAGGTGCTTTGGGAGGGGTTTAAGTTCCAAAATAGGTGGGTCTACTATGGAAGGCCTCATCTTTTCTTCCTTGAGCATTTCAATTGGTTCAAATGCCTGACTTTTAAATGACTTGTTTGCCTCTAAATAAGCTAGCTGCTCTTTTGCTTCTTGATCCTCAACATTTTCATGCACCAAACACAACTCAAGGGGGTCCCTGGGAATAATGTTAGTAATAAAATTGATGATTTCATGCTCAACAACATCATTGCATGAATCCGTCTCATCAAGTTCAAGTGGGTACTTCATAGCATTAACAATATGAAAGATAATTTTTTTGCTCCCCACTCTCAAAGTCAATGTGCCATCATGGACGTCAATAAAGGCACAGGCTCTATTTAGGAATGGCCTACCAAGAATAAGTGAAACATCTGTGTCCTCATCCATATCAGTGATGACAAGGTCATTGGAAAAAATAAATTCCCTAACTTTTACTAGCACATCTTCCAAAATCCCTCGAGGATGTACCACAGACTTATCAGCTAGCTGAATCATCATATGTGTTGGTTTGGGTTCTCCAATACCCAATTCTTTAAACATCTTATAGGGCATAACACTAATGCTAGCCCCCAAGTTAGCTAAGGCATTTACAATTGAAAGGTTACCTATGAGACATGGAATATTAAAACTACCAGGGTCTTTCAACTTCTTAGGTAACCTTTTTTGTGAAATTGTTGAGCTCTTTTTCGACAAATGCATAAATGATACCTCTTCAAGCTTTCTTTTGTTAAAAAATAGCTCTTTTAAAAACTTAGCATATTTGGGCATTTGTGATAAAGCCTCAGCAAATGGTATGTTAATATGAAATTGCTTAAATAATTCACAAAACTTACCAAACTGAGCATCCATTTTATCCTTATGCAAACGAGCCGGATATGGCACTCGAGGCTGATACTCCTTTACCGTTGGGGTAGGCTCTTGTGTTGCTTCTTTTCTGTCTTTCTCTGCTGCTGCCTTCTCCCTCTCTGTAACTTCCTTTTCAGCTTCTTTGTTAATGGCACCCTGTGCCTCTTCCCCAACCACTTCTTCTTGGTTTTTCTTAATAGACCCCTCAACTTGCTTGCCACTCCTTAGAGTGATTACTTTCAGCTGTTCTTTTAGGTTTGCCTCGGTGTTACTAGGCAAACTTCCTTGCAGTCGATCACTAAGCATTTTAGCAATCTAGCCCATCTGATTCACTAAATTATGAATGGAGGCCTGTTGATTCCTAAGTGTTGTCTCAGCTGCTTTATGCCTTTGGTCAGAAGACTCAATAAATTTCTCCATCATCTCCTCTAAAGAAGTCTTCTTAGGTGGAGCTTGTTGGTATTGAGGCTGCTGCTGAAATCCAAGTGGAGGTCTTGGGTTAGACTGATTACCCTATGAGAAATTAGGGTGATTCCTCCACCCCGGATTATATGTGTTGCTATAGGGGTTGTTCTACTGTCTCGGAGCATTTCCTATATAATCTATCTACTCTGGCTTGGCAAAATTATTGCCATTGGCAATCTTCACTTTGGTGTCCTCCCCCACACCAATCATAACATATAACTTGAGCTTGTCTTCCAGATGAAGATGCAGTCAAGGAATCCATTTTTTTGTTCATGGTTTCAAGCTGAGCGGTCAATGCGACAATTGGGTCCACCTGATGTGAGCCACCCCCTCCAATTCTTCTCTGATCTCTGGGGACTTACCACTGATAGTTTGTGAGAGGATGTCTTCAATCAAGTCCCTTGCCTTTTTAGGTGTCTTGTTGTTGATGGAACCACCAGCTGCCGTATTGATAGACTGCTTGCTTGTATAGTTCAAACCATTGTAAAAGGTTTGAATCTGGTGCCATAGTGGAAGGCCATGATGTGGACACCTCCTCAACGAGTCTTTAAATCTTTCTTATGCATCATAAAGAGTCTCACCATCTTGCTGAAGGAAGGAAGTTATGTAGTTCCTCAACTTAGCGGTCTTGGATGGTGGAAAGTATTTCTCTAAGAATTTCTCTGCTAATTGAGTCCATGTAGTAAAAGTGCCTGTTGAAAAGACTTGAGCCATTTCTTTGGTTTGTCCTAGAGTGAAAAAGGAAACAAACGCAGCTTAATTGCATCATCTGAGACATTATTGATCTTAAATGTGTCACAAATCTCTAAAAAATTCTCAAGATGAGTGTTAGAATCTTCATTTGGGAAGCCATCAAATTGGCAAGTCTGCTGCACCATCTGTATCACATTCGGCTTAATTTCAAAATTGCTTGCAGTGATTGTCGGCCTTCGTATACTTGATCGGCCCTATTAAGAGTAGGCCTTGCATATTCTTGCATGGTTTTTGGCTGGTTTTCTGCCATTATTTCAACCTCTTCATCTGAATCAATGTTTTCCAGGTCTGCTGTCTCTCTTACCAAGGCTAGTTCCTATTCCTCCTTTCACTTTTGTCTCAATGTTCTCTCTAGCTTTGGATCAAATTCAAGTAGATTGGAGGAACTAACTCTGGTCATAAATAGAAAAGGGTACTTGAAAAGAGAATTTCGCAAAGTAAACCAAAACAAAAATTAAATAACAAATAAAAATAAAAGCTAAATCACTAGCTTCAACTCTATTGCTAATATTACTCTAAAAGTCTCCGGCAATGGTGCCAAAAACTTGATGCGTATTTTATAAGTGTACAGATCACACAAGCAATACAGTAGTGAATGAGTTATCATTCCATTTGAGACTTTAGGTAAGTACTAGCTCAAATGTCTGTTAATGTCTAGTTAATCAAATTGGTGTTGGTGAGAATGAATATAATTATATTCAAACTAAACTAAGATCTAATTTAAGTAAAATAACAAGAAGGAAAAAGGAGATGAAATCAGGGATAAAGGCCCATTCAAGTATTGAATCCCTCTAGCCCCTAATTGTATATCATGAACTACACATCAATCAAATTCATTCCATAAATTGAATTGGTGTTTCACTAAATTAGTTAAAAATCTCTCTCGAGTAATTAAATCCCTATTTCCCAAGAGGAATGCAAGGAATCTCTTCTCAAGCAAACTCAATTAGGTCATGCTTTAGATTTGAGAAACTATCTACTAAAGAAGTCTTGTAAACCTATCTCTAGTGCTCTAATCAACCCTCAATCTCTATAACTGATCAATTCACATAAAGCTATCTCTAGTCAATTATATGAAAACAATCCCCAATTAATAAGCATGCAATTATCAATTGGTATTTAAGCAATAATAATCATAAAGATAAAACAACTTAAGGAATGATTTAATTGAATAAAACATAATTCAATCTATACAAAAGGTTCTAGGGTTCATCAATACCTAAATTGGAAAGAATTAGTTCATATCACACATTGAAACCAAAGAAAGAATTAAAGAAGTAAGAAATCCCAAACAATTCATGAATTAAGTGTAGAGAAATCCTGTTCTTTGATCCATGATCTTCAATGTCTTCTTTCCCTGACTATTCTCTCTCTAATCCCTCGGTGACCTCCCTCAAAATGTTGTCAGATCTGGTTTTGTATTTCTAAAATTTCTAATGCACACCACTAGACCCACGGTTGGGGTTCATGCCTTGGCAATGGAAGAATAAAAAAAAAAACATAACTTCCCATGGGTAAGACCTCAGCTATGCCTCCACCCATAGGAGGCTACTGGATAATTTGCCACTTTGCTCTTATCACACGGCTGGAATCTCAGCCGTGGCTTAACCCGTGGCAGCCCATATTCTTCCAAAAATCAGTATTTTGGCTTGGATCTTTCACCATCCTGGGTCGCATTCGGATCATGACATCCTTTAACACTGGATTAACTAAAAGAATTGTGAAAGCACTAAAACAAATAGATTAAACTCAATTGAAGGCATAAAATACATTAAAAACAAGGGCCAAAATATAGTGTTTTCAACACTTATCAATAACCTAAGAAGCTTCTTATATCCTTAACACACTTTGGGGGTGGTAAATTTGCAATTACTTCTATTTTTGCCTTATCAACTTCAATGCCTCTTCTTGATACCAAATGCCTAAGAACAATTCCTTATTGTGCCATGAAGTGGCACTTCTCCCAATTGAATACTAGTCCATGCTCTTTGCACCTATCAAGAACTTTAGAAAGATTTTCTAGACAATTTTCAAAGTTAGATCTATAAACACTAAAATCATCCATAAAAACTTCTATACAATCATCAATCAAATCACTAAATATGGAAAACATGCATCTTTGTAAAGTTACTGGAACATTACATAAACTAAAAGGCATACGCCTAAAGGCAAAAGTACTATAGAGGCATGTAAATGTAGTTTTATGTTGGTCTTTGGGATGAATGGGAATTTGATAAAAACTGCGAAGACCATCTAAATAACAAAAATAAGAGAAATTGGCTAATTTCTCAAGAACTTGATTAATAAAAGGTAATGGAAAATGGTTTTTCTTAGTTGCCTTATTTAGCTTTCTATAATCAATACACATACACCATCCCATGATAGTTCTAGTGGGTATTAAATCATTAGATTCATTTTTAACAACCGTTAAGCCACCCTTTTTAGGGACAACTTGGATAGGACTTACCCATTTACTATCACTAATGGAATATATAATCCCATTATCAAGCAACTTAATTACCTCTTTCCTTACAACATTTTTAAGGGTGGGGTTTAGTCTTCTTTGACCTTCAATGGAAGGCTTTGTATTATCCTCTAAATTGATTTTATGCATACAAACATTTAGGCTAATGCCCTTCAAATCATTTAAAGAATATCCAATAGCATTTTTGTGATGTAGTAACTTATCACATAAAATAGCAACATCATTATTAGATAAAAATGAATTCACAATAAAGGGAAGTTTAAAGTTAGGGTCAAGAAATGCAAATCTTAGATTTGATGGTAGAGGCTTGAGCTCTATCTTTCCTTCTTCATTTGGCGAAATAGACTTTGCATTGTCATCTTTCTTTAAAGGTTCAAACCTTTAAATTTTATAAGGAGGATGGTGTGAAGTAGCCTCCAAAGAATTCACATTAGTTTCTTGTACTATGTATGGTATGATAGGATCTTGACTTGGACATTTGTGTTTTACCTCATTAGTGCATTCATCAATAACATCAATTCAGTCAATTATACTTGCCACATCCATTGGTGTAGACTTCATCAATTTAAATATATCAAATTCCATATACTCATTATTCACCTCAAATGTAATCTTACTCTTTTTCATATAAATGATTGCACTCACTGTCATAAAAAACGGTCTCCCAAATAAAATAGGAATTTCAAGATCTTCTTCCATGTCTAAGAAAACAAAATCAGCAGGTATAATTAATTTACCCACTTTAGTTGGCACATTTTCAAGAATGCCAAGTGGATAAGTGACACATTTGTTTGCCATTAAAAGACAAATATTTGTAGGCTTAAGATCTCTCAAGTTAAGCTGCTTATAAATGGAATAAGGCATAAGACTAACACTGGCACTAATATCACATAAAGCCTTATCAAAATGCGTACCTCCAATTACATAAAGGATGGTGAAGCAACTAGGATCTTTTTGCTTTGGTGGGGACTTGGAATACATGGCCTTAGAGACTTCAACTAGAGAAACTAACCCATAATCCTCAATCTTGCTTTTATGGTTGATGATATCCTTTAAAAACTTACCCCATGTTGGCATATCTCTTATAGCATCCATAAATGGAATGGTAATGGTGATCTCCTTAAGATAATTAAGGAATTTGCCAAATTGTTTATCTAAGTTATGCCTAATGAACCTTTGAGGAAAGGTAGTGTTTTAAGGTCTACCTTGGGTCATCATCTTTAGGTGGTATAACATCCTTCTCCTTATTCTTCTTACCACTATCCATTAAGTCATTTGCTCTTATCAACTTTTATCATATTATCACCATCTATCATTTTCTTACTCTTATTAGCAATATTTTCAACCTCTTTACCACTTCTTAAGGTAATTGATTGAAAGTCTCTCTTTGTGTAAACTTCAGTTGGCTAGGAAGCTTTCCTAAGGGTTTAGAATTAGAGGAAGAGGCTTGTTGAGCAATTTAGGTTTCTAAGATATGGTTGTGAGTTGCAAGTTATTCAAGTTTGGAATTAATTTGCTTAAATTGCTCCTCACTTTGTTTGTTAATAGTGATTTGATTGTTAACAAATTGCTCCATAAGAGTTTCAAGGTTGGATTTAGGTTGGGTGGTGGTCAAAGTTTGTTTCATAGGAAATCCTAATGGGTTATGTGATTTGGTGTTTGGTTAAATAAGGGGTTTAATTAGGAGGATGGGTTTGACCATGATAAACCAGGGTGGTTCTTCTATAGAGGGTTGTAGGTGTTTGGATTCATACCCACTCTTTGGTTAAACCCTCCTTGCACATAACTCACTTCCTCATTAGAACTTAAATTGCATTGAGAATAAAGATGAGGAACTCCACATAACTCACACACAACACTAGCATTTTCTATAGAATTAATATGAGATTTACTTACCATTTTAGTGAGAGCATCTACCTTTGTAATTAGTAAGTTGATGGTGTTAAGCTCCAAAATTCCTTTTGCTTTTGCGATGGTTGTTTCATCTCCCATATATCCTTGAGATGCAAGTTCTTCAAGCAAAGTGATAGCCTCCTTTGTCATCTTGTCCATCCATTTACCACCAGAAGCTGCATTAATAATGTTTCTATTCTCGTTTGTAATTACATTATAGAAAATTTGAGGAATCATCCATTTTGGCAACCCATGGTGTAGGCATTGCCTTTGAAGTTCCTTGAACCTCTCCCAAGCCATATAAATTGTCTCATTCTCATTTTGCTTGAAAGTGGTGATTTCATTATGAAATTTCAAAGTCTTATGTGGTGGAAAGTACTTATGGAGGAATGCTTGCTTTAATTAATCCCAAGTGGTGATTGATTCACTTGGCAAACTAGCTAGCCAAAGCTGAGCCTTCTCGTCGATAGAAAAAGGGAAGAGCCTTAATCTTATAGCATCATCTGATACTCCGTTGATCTTAAAGGTTGCACACATATTGAGGAAGGTTAAGATGTGAGCATATGGATCCTCTCCTTGCAAACCTCTAAATTGATTATTTTGCACCATTTGAATGATGCTTGGCTTTATTTTAAAATTATTGTTTACAATGGATGGAGCCACTATTCCTCCCAAGCTACTTGTTATGTCGGGCATGGCAAAATCACCTAATGTTCATCTCTATAGTCTAGCCATTTCAACCAAATTTTGCTGGTTTTCTCTTCTTTGTTTTTGATCCCTATGTAAAGCAAGCAAAGTTTGTTCAATCTCAAAATCAAATGGCATAATATCATTAATACTTCTACAACACCTCATAATGGCTAAATTAAACAATAAATTAAATAAAATTAAAAAAATTAAAAATAAAAAAAAATAAAAACCTAAAACAACTTTTTACTACCCTAAGTTAATAAAAATTATAGTCAAATTCCTCGGCAACGGCACCAAAATTTGATGTGGTCAAATTTAATACCCTAGTCTTTAAGACTAAGTATAGAGTGAGTAGGATGTTGAACTCTAGGGAATTTGGAGAAATTTTATATTAACTGAGTAATTACTAAGATAAGTAGGCAAACAAAAAACAATAAGATGTTGGTTTATTCTAACGAATCTAAAATACTAAAGCTTTATTATTACTTTAATTAATATCAATAAACAATGAATATTAGAATTATAACTCAGAATTAATTTTGAACTATAAAAGTTAACAACGTATAAACACATGCAATGATTAGAGAATATGACCAATAATTCTTAAAGGCAACTCTCATTATCAATTAAGAGTATTTTAATTTAGAGTATATAAGCATTCTCATGTCATTATAGAGATAAACTAAAATCATTAAGTTCCATACCAATTCTTTAACCCCTCAAAGTGGATTGCTTGTCTCCAAGTACTCTCCTACCCTTTGAGTAATTTCAATTGCATTTCCACCAAAATGCCCCAACTCTTATTGTGAACAAAATGATTAACAAGTTATATATGGTGATCAAGCATGCATAACACAATGTAGGACTCAATTGAAACTAAATCACTCATGCAAATTAAGAATTTAGTTCATAAAATTAATTCATCATTGCAATTCTAACAATCTATTAGCCTAAGTACATGGTAAAATATAACATAGAAATAATGTAAGCATTCATTATTGAATAGTAAAATAAAAAATAAAAGATAGGAAGAAAGATTGATGAATGAAAACTCTTTTATTCTTCAAGAAATTACTTGCACAATTCCAGAACTTGAAGCAACTTATGGAAGGACACTTGTTACAAACCAAGCACTTAATTCTAATAAGGTGTTTACAAGGATTTTAAGTAAGTTTTTCCTATCTAATATAATAGCATCTAATATCCAAAATAAATCCAAATCTAAGTATTTATAAGCCCTAAGGTGCCCCAAGAAGTGCCCCTTTGAAAAAGATGCAAAAATGAAAGGGTGCCTTCAAAGGGTGTAGTAACCACTCGTGACCAGAGGGCACAACTCGTGACTGGCAGGCCCTATCATGAGTCAGCACCAACTGTGATGACTGGTGACATTCCCTCACTGTCACAACTTCGCACCAATGGGCACAAGTCGTGACAGCCTTCAAATCCTTTCGTTGTCTTGTCTTTACTCCTAATCTTGGCACTTGGTTCCATTTTGGTCCTTAGCTTCCATTTTCAATCAAAATCATCTTCTGACACCTATATTATACTATAACACTCAAACAAAAAATCAAACACACCCTAGCATAGAAAATTAACACAAGACATGCATGCATTTAAACAAAATAAGTAAAGATATTATTAGTTTGGTTATGCCATTTTGCATCATATCAGAACCACATAAGAAAATGGGGTGAGATAGATGATCTCAATGAGTAAACAACATAGCATAAATGATATCACATATCCCATTTTTCAAGAATGCCCATCATATATAACACATAGTTCATGATTTACAATTTATGAATCAAAGATGCAATTTAGCAAGTTTTTCAATTTAGAAAGTTTCCCAATTTAACAAGTTGCAGAAATCATGCTTATAACATTTAACACCCAATAAGAGTAAATGACTATGCTAGCTCATTCACTCAAGGGAGAGGTGGCTTCATACCAAATTCAAACTCCCAACCCAATACTTATAAAGTCATGAAACTGATCAAGTTCCACTGCTAGAACTGCCCCTTCTAGTGAAGGTGGATACACAACCCCTATTTATTGGGTTAAGACCAAGTGCACAGGTTCTGATGATTACTCTCATCAGCATAAGAATTTCTACATAAAGGGTTAAAGGTACCATAGCTAAAGCTAATGGTAATCACAAACAACATTGTCACATAAGGCAATAATAACAAGTATCCCAATTGCAATAGTAGTTTAACTTTTGAACAAAAGATACAATGATAGTGTAGTTCTAGAAAGAATATAAGTTAGGACAATAATCATAAAGGTATTATCATTGGATAGTCAAAAATGGTTTTGGACCAAATGTCCTTTAGCAACCCAAACTTAACAAAGAAATCACATAATCAAATTTAAAATGGAAGTGAACTTGGGTTTCAATAATCTCAAAGGTTCCCATAACTTAATCATGATAGCTTGAACTTGTAATAATAGCATAATGTTTACTCACTTTATGGTTCCTTTACTCCTAGTACTTATAGCCCTTGACTTCTAATAGTCCTCAAGCTCTAACATAATATTTAATTCAATACATAATATTTATTTAATCATCATGCTATTGTATCTCATAACTACCCCATGCACACATAACATTCATATATACTTAGAGTTGCACTTGGAAGTGCACTCATCACTTGTATATAGTATGTTGACTTTAAAAGTCTTACCCATTTAGCCTTCATAGGCTTACATGAAAACGCATTATAATTCAAAAAAAAAAAATTTCTCAAGTCAAACACAATGTCATAATCTTAATATCAATTCACTTTGACAATTATCTTAGTACACTTAACACTTCCATACATGTCAACTTACTAATAGCCTTTCAAGTGTCATGCCCATCTCTTATGCCCAATTCATTCAATCAATCTCTTCATCAATTTGAGATCATTAATTCATTATTGATTCATCATAAAACCTATTTTCATATTTTCCAATCACATTCACATTCGAGTCACAACATAAGGTTAAGATACCTTAAGTATACCAAAGTGCCTTTAGGCTTGTCTAGAGTCATTTCTTCAACCAACATGCAATTTACCCATTTATCATACATACATACATGTCGATAATCATTACAATACATCAGATAAAAATTATAGACCGTGGGATAAAAATCCCTTGGTAGCCGAATGGTCTATTAAAGGGAAAACTAAATTTTTTTTATTTTTCACACTTTCCGTCTATTACAGTAATATGTAAAAACATGGTTTGAATAAGATTTTTCATGTAAACACAAAAAAAAATCATTTTAGAATATTAAGCTCCATGAATATGCATCAATAGGTATGTCTCATACATAAAAATCCAAATTTTGGGTTTTAGGTTGCAAAACCAAGAGTTTTCTTATTTCTGGTATTTTTCGATCATTATAGTAATATGTAAATAGGTGATTTAAATCATTATTTTTCATTCAATCATAGAAAATAATAGTTTAGAACATTCTCATGTATGATTCAGCAGCCTTTGATTATATTTATTCATGAAAATTCCAAGTTTCAATGTTTAGAGTGAAAATCATGAGTTTTCGTGTTTTCCGCGCTTTCTGTTCATTGTAGTAATATATAAACACATGATTTAAATCATTATTTTTCATCCAAATAAACAAATATCAGATTAGAAACCATCCATATACAAATTGGCAGCCACATATTTAAATAATAATAGAATTTTCCTACTTCCAAGTTTTAGCATAAAAACTTTGAATTCCTTTGTTTTCTGAAACTTTTCAGTCATTACAGTAATATGCAGAAATATGATTTAACTCAATATTTTTCATCTAAACACATTAAAAATCAGTTTAGAATGCAATGATGTAGAAATTCCCCCTCCCCCCTGGAATGATTTATGCATAAAAATTTCAACTTTGAGTTACAAGATTCACCTTTGAAGAAATCGCATAGAGAGGTTGGTGCTTTCGGTAGAAAAATTGATTTTTCTCTCAATAAATCACCTAGCCCAAATTTTATTAGTAAAGATAAATAAACATTCAATTCAAAATAAATTTTCCAAGATTAGTTTCATAAAAATCAAATAGCAAATTGAAGGGAAAAGAAAAACTTACAAAACGGTCGCGAAATTGCAAGTTTTAAAGGATTTTAATGAATTTCGGTAGAGAGAAATATTTTGAGAGAATTTTTCCATCAAAATAATGAAATAACAGAATGGTGGCTTCTAGAATGAAGGGTTGAAAGAAATTTTGGTTAAATATTAGGGTTTTGGGTGAAATTTCCAACATTACCATTAATGAGCTAGGTTAGGAGTATTTTAATGTAGTGGCCTTTTGGGTATTTGGACTTTTTAATTAATTTAGGGCTGATTATAGGTAATTAAAAATAAATATTTTTCTTATTATTTTCATTGAAATTTTTGCCAAAACATTTATTTAAAATATTTTTAAAATACTAATAAAATTATTTTATGCTTAAAAATCGTCTTTTTACATGAAAATTTATTTTACGAAAAATAAATTATTTCATGCTAATGAATTTTATCTAAATCATTTATTTCATAATAATAATTCATATTAGACATATTAAAATTAATTTAACATGCTCCAAACCCATAAATCATGTCACACATAAATTTTCACATAGTCACACAATTTGTCACAATAACCCTAAATTCAAATAATTTGTCACTAAAACTCTTAGGGTAGATGTGGGTTGTTACATCTTCTTAGAACCAATAAGGGCCAGAGAAAGTATCATATTATTTAATTTATGTAATTCATTAATTTGATTATTTTGAAGTTAAGGTGCAAATATGTGGCTTCCTAAGAATCAATAAGGTCCAGAGGGGATATTTTCCTTAGCTTATGGATGTTTACTTTATTTCTTCTTTAATTTAGCTTATGGATATTTACTTTATTTCTTCTTTAATTTTCTCCATGCATTTATAATTATGCCATGATTATGCATTTTAATGATTATCTTATTATTATTATTCGTGAAATCAATTTTTAAGCCGAATCAAAGCCAAATATAGTTTATTTAAAACAAAAAATCTGTTTTCTAAATCTTCTTTGGTTTGAAAGACTAGTGATTTTATCCTTGGGTAAATTAACTAAAAATTAATGAATTAGAGTCAAAATTAGGTTTGCTTAATATTTTCCATAATACATAAAATTAAGATGACTACTTCTAAACTATTTTCAAAATCAACCTGTTTGAGCTTAGGGCTCCAACCGTAAGTCTAAACACGATGAGCATTTTAACCTTCCTCTCAGCTAATAGAACTAGTGCTCAAGCAAGACCTCATAGTTAACGACTCCACTGGGGACTAGTTGCCACTTTTTTTAAAATAAAAAGAAAACAAGATAAGAGGATTACTATTTAGTTGGGATTTTTTTCCAAAAATAATATCCTTTTGGCTCACTTGAAGTTTAATTTGGTTAACATACAACACTTTGTATAATAAAGGCTCTTTGCCAAACCATAGTTTTAAGAAAACTTTTAGATGGTGAGTAGCATTAGCCTGATAGATCTTTTTGAGGATGTTGTGAGATAGTGAAAGTATTCCACCTCACAGCAAATCCCCAATCATTTTGATAGTGTAACAAGCAATTAGTACTATTTGATCCATATGAGGCTCCTTGACTCATATATGGTTAGGTATATCAATGCTCTTGTAGGATGGGGACCCTTAACCAAGCCACCCTTTACCCTTATGCATACAGTTGCCTTAGCCTTTGACCCTAGGTTCCATGCACCATAATAATTAAGGCCTTTGTGCATATAGCCATGAAACCTTTTTTTGACATGCATTATGACATTGTCATATATACATAACATGAGAAACTCGAGAATAAAAGCCCAAACACCCTAAAAATCATGACCAATGGTCTATCACCCTAAAATACATTCACCAACTTTCTTTACCCGATAACTAAGAAAAGGAATTCTTTTTCGACATACCACAACATTCATAGACCCCTTTTCTTCCTTGCAATGTGCAAATTCTTACCCTTTGCTTTTTCCTTTTCTTTTGAAGGTACCGATGGCCAATACCTCTTATCCATTTTACCTAGACATTATGAACACCCTTCTTACCAACCTCCTAAGAAATAAGAGTAGACCTTCCAAACCATACTCACCTCCACCCTTAATACTTAATAAGCCAATTTCAACTAGACTTTAACCTTTCAATAGGCTAGTTTTAGCAATACATTAACCCAACTCACTACTTGTTTCTCTAATACCTTGAACTTCCATTGCAAATTCGTCATCAATGAAGTGAAGGGAATAATGAACTAGATTAACTCATAACCTTACATCATCAATGCCAAGCACTAATGACATCATAGCCCCTACCATTGACTTAACCTATAAGCTCACATCACCAATCTCAAACATTGATACTATCGTAGCCCGTACTATGTCTAGTGCCAACCTAACCTTTTCTTTGAATCCTTTTGAAAATAATGAAAATTCTGCCTCACCTATTGTTAAGAAAGTCTTGAAGTGTAGCACACTAGAACAAATTCCCATAATAAGAAAAAGAAGCAAGAAGAATGACACCTACACTCCCCTAACCTTTGTTGAATAAGAGAGTAAAGAAGAAGCTACCATCACTAGCCAGTATCCATGAGATTGGAAAGAAGAACCTTTTTTAAATTAGGCATGTCCCTGAGCACTATTTATAATAAAGCTTTAGAAGCTCTCTTTGTTGTGCACTTAGAGCCAAGAGCACTTTCTAATCCTTTGCCTAAGAAATACAATGCTTATGAGTACCATGAATACCACTAAGAAGCAGGACACAAAACTGATTTAAGACATAGAATATAGGATCTCATTGACAATGGAGACATCATTGCCCCTAGGCTAAGGCCCAATATTGCCGCTAATCCTTTTTTCAACCACTAAATTCATCCTACTATCTCATACTCCACCTAGTATCTGGTATTTCAATATGAGCGCTAGCCTACTATACCCCTATCTAGTCCTTTGAGTCTATCTGAGTTGTCTAAGTCTGAGTCTCATTCACCCAAGTGTGTTTAGTCTATTTCTATTAAGTCCTTTTTTTGGGAATTCGAGTTTGTCAAGTCCTATCTTTTTAAGTCTATAACCGTCTTTCAAACTTATCTTTTAGTACCAATGTAACCCATGATGATGGAACTTTTATTAGTAATAAAAAGTTTGAAATTTTTGCATCACTTTTAGTTATTCTAATTTGTTTTTAAATGGGACATGTAAAAAAATGAAATAAAAATAATAAAAATTTCAAAGCAATCAATTAATTATGGCACAGAGGAAAAGTCTAAAATAATATACATTGCATCTGTGTATCATGACACACAGGCGCTCATTGAAAAGGTTTGCAACTTTTTGGACTATTTTGCATAAGAACTGAAGGATATGATGTGAGTTGATCTAAGCATCTTAGTCCATAAGATACCAACTATGAACATATGAAGCTAGTTAAGCAAAAGTTGACAAATGAAGTTGGAATGTTCTCTGAAGATAAAAAAGGGAGTAACCAATAATGAGGTAGAATATGAAGCATGTATAGCTAGTTTAGAGGTCACTATCAATATAAAGAATAGACTACTTAGAGGTCTATGGTGTTTTGAACTTGATTGTCTCCCAAGCCCTAGTAAGTGGAAGATAAGAAGAGTGTTTGGTTCCTTACAATCAATGCTTCAATGATCTATCCAAGAATTATTGCGAACTCTCCTTTCACTACATGCTAAGAGTGAAGAACCAATTTGTTAATATTCTAGCCACTTTAGACTCAATGATAGATATGAGTGACAATGAGATGCATAGACATATTGTCATTGAAATGAAATGATAACCTAGGTGCTATACCATGTGTATAAATCTACAAATGGCTAATATTAAGCCTTGGTTTTGGGATATCTAGAATGGCAAATATCTAAAAAGGGCTTCTAAAGTGGATTAAAGAACTTTAAGGTAGTTGGCCATTGGCTTCATTCTAAATGGTGACATGCTACATCAAAGAGCCTAAGATAACATCCACTTATGATGTGTGGCTGAGGAAGAGGCCCAGCAGATTATAAAATGGGTCTATGGCAGAAAAGAGGGCCTGCATATGAATGGGATAGCCTTCCCTCAAAAAATAGCAATCTTGGGTTACTTTTGCTAACCATGAATAATGATTGTGTAAACTATATATAAAAATACCATAATATGCCAAACTGCGACATCGGCCCCCTGTTCTTTTGAACCTAATAGCGACACCATAGCCTTTTGCCACTTGGGGGATAGGTGTCATTGTGAGAATCTCTCTAAAGTCTTCTAGCAGGCAATAGTATATTCTAGTAATTGTGGGCTACTTCACAAAATGGATTGAAGTGGCACTATATTAGGTCTTAAATGTAAAAAATGTGGCACTCATTATCCAAACCAATATCCTTTGTTTGTTTGGAATCTCTTTCAAGATAATCACATATAATGGCTCCCATTTTCAAAAGGAGGTAGTCTACCTATTCCAAAAATGAGGCATTTAGCATCACTACTTCTCTCCTTACCAACCACATACTGATGGGGCAGTTAAAGAATACCATTAAGACCATTCATTAAAAGGCTATCATAAAACACAAAGATTGACATAAACATCTGCCTGCTACCTTATGGAGATGCAGAACTACCATTTGCCCTTTGATAAGGGCATCCTCATATGCTTTGGTCTATAGAGATGATGCTACCCTCCTTATTGAAATGCAAGTTTGCTCTACCAAGGTAATAAGAGAAAGCCAGATGAGCAACGTAAAGTGGATCAAAGGGTATCATGACCAATTGAATGCCATCCATGAGAAAAGAATGGATGCCTTGTACAAGATCTAAGGCTACTAATAGGAGCTAGCCAGGCACTTCAAAAAAAGGTGAGATGCAGGGCTTTACAAGAAGGAAATTTGGTTTTAGAAGAGATCAGAGCCCCAATTCATAACCTAAGAGGAAAATTCAAACCAAATTGGACTGTAACATACATGCTGAAGAAAATCCTATCCAATAAAGGCTCCATTCTCATGGATGTTCATAGAAATGAATTCTCTAACCCTTATAATCTAGATTAGCTTAAGAGATATTTATCTAAGGATGTTGTCTACACTCTCTTTGTTTTTCTTTTCCAAAGCAATGTAATCAAAATTACACTCAAAGCCCAATCATTCCATGTCTCAATGGTAAAATCTCATCATCCTTGAAAAAACCAAGCCTCCTTGGCAAATTACATCACCTATAAAGTCCAATTGAGTCAAGGCCCACCAACCGTATGATGGGTGAGAAAATCATATGCAACTATGACAAAGGGCAAATCCTTATCCATGAGCCTGCGGTATCCTTATGATCAAAGCCTAGAACACCATACCTGAGATAAAAGCAACCATCTTCCAAAGAGGTCCAAAGCAGGCTAGAAGAGTCTAAGCCCAAAAGCCTTTACCATAAAGCCTAAACCAAGAAGCCGTCACCATGAGGCCTAAAAAGCCTTCACTATGAAGCCCAAGCCCAAAAGCCTTTACCATGAAACCTAAACCAAAAAGCCTTTACCATAAAGCCTAAACCAAAAAGCCTTTACCATGAAGCCCAAACCAAAAAGCCTTCACCATGAAGCCCAAGCCTAGAAGCTTTCACCATGAAACCCATTCCCAAAAAGCCTTCATTTATGAAGACTATAATCTCCTCTAAGGCCAAATCTGACCAAGCCTTCCCCAACTAATTTCTTAGCTTGACCTTTCATCTAAGCCAGACCTAACCGAGCCTAAGGCAGAACTTGACCAAGTCTTCGAAATAAACTCCCTAAAGGTTGTAACCTGACCAAGCTAAAATGCCAAACCTGACTAAGCCTTCCATATGAACTTATCTGAGGACAAGCCCCATAAGCTGACCTTCCCCAAACCTTCTAATGACCTGACCCTCCTGATTAAGCTCTCCTATTCAGCCTCAAACAAAATCTTCTCCAAAGTCAAACCTATCTAAATTGAATAGCCCGATCTCTTCTAAGACCACACCTTACTTAACTTTCTAGAATGACTTTTTCCTAGGCCGAATTGATAGCCATTAACCAACCAGTCTCATACCTGACATGCCCACTTCACCTTTGAGCTAGCTGATCAACCAACACTAAATGACCAAACCACTTTCCTCTATCATTTTAAAGTAGGGGCACCTCCCTTCCAAATGTTCACCTTTCTGAAATGGAGGCATCTTTCTCCCAAAGATCAACACTTTTATATGAAGACTGACCGTTCACAAGTTCAAGGAATCAGAGCATTGAATAATTATTAAGCATTTTTACATTAAATAGGATATTAATCAAGGAAAATTATCAAACTCTCGAAAAAAGACAAATCATCAACATGGTCAATTTGAATAAATCTCTTTTCAAAAATCAATCTCAAGATCAATTATCTTTGTTGATTCCTCCAGACAGGAACATCAGCATGATTCCTATCAGACATGATCATCATCATTATTCCTACTAGACAGGATCACCACTTCATCGATTCCTACTAGATAGGGTCATCTTCTTTCCTACCAGACAGGATCATCATCATCATTCCTACCAGACAAGATCACCACTTCATCAATTCCTACCAGACAGGATCGTCGCTTTCTTTCCTACCAGACAGGATCATCATCATCATTCCTACCAGATAGGATCACCACTTCATTAATTCTTACCAGATAGGATTATCACTTCATCGAATCATACCAAAAAGGGTCACCTTCATTCCTACCAGACAGGATCATCGCCTTTTTCCCTACCAGACAAAGTTATCATCACTTTTAACTCCTACCAAAAAGGAAAATTATCAAATGCTATTAGCTAATAGATCTCCTAAATATATTGGGGGCATCTTCCTTAAAATTCAACCACACTTTTCACCTAAATGTTTAAACTCTAACCTAGACATTAATTTGGTTCCATTTACCATCTCACATCCTTAGGTTCACTGTCATCAAAATCGCCTTTCAGATAGCAACAATTTTAATGAGGGGGTAGCTGTGAATCTTTAATTTTGCACCTTCTAGTATGTGTTTGAATCTTATAAGCACTTAGGCTCGATAAACAAACCTTTAAAAGTCAAGTCAAAAACTCTCAAAATGGGAAAATCAAAACATTTCTTTTTGACATTTAAAACTTGCAAATCATCTGAGACTAAGTAATAAATACAACACAACTGGAATCGTGAAAAATGGATGAGAAATGAGTAAAAACGGGTGAAACAGGGCAAAAATAGGCTCGTTGCCACAGAGCTTTATAGCACTGCCACAAAGGCCTCTGTAGTTCTGCAGAGGGTTGTACGGTACTGCTGCAAAGACTTCTACAGTGTTGCAAAGGCTTATGCAGCAACTCCTATGAAATTCACTGTTTTTGCAATCCCACATCGAAACTTTAGTGTTTTCCTCCTCTAATCTTCTCCATATATATAGAGGACCTCTCCATACTTCAAATCACCAACTTTCAAAGCTTGAAAAGCATTAACTTCAAGCAAACCGCTTTGCATTTGCTCCTTGCATCACAAAGCAAGTTGGAGGGTTTCTCTTTGATTCCTACTCAACTAGTTAAAGGCTTTTCTCCCGCCTATTCGAGGCAAGCCTATTGCCTGAGGTAAGTCTATTGCCAAGGGCTTATTTTTCCAATCCGAGGCTAGACGCTACCCATCATCCAAGGCTAGTCACTACCTGCCATCCAAAGCTAGCTGCCATATGCCGTCTAAGGCTAATCGCTGCCTGCCATCCTAAATCAGTCACCGCCTGCCATCCGAGGCCAGCCACCGCCTGCCATCGAAAGCTAGCTGCCGCCTGCTATTCGAGGCCAACCGCCACCTACTGTTCAAGGTCAACTGTTGCCTGCCATCCAAGGCTAGCCGCCTTCTACCATTTAAGGTTAGCCGTCATCTGCCATTCTGAAGCCAGTCGTCGCCCGCTGTCTGAGGTAAGTTTTGTTTCCTTTAATTTTCTTTTATCTAAATTTCCTTGCCTCTTTTAGTTAGTTAATTAGATTGATTCATCTAGGTTGCTAACTAATCAACTCAGTAATCAATTAAATTAATTAATTAAATCAACCCTCTTTTAATCAATCAATCAAAACATGATAAAATGGCTAGGCTAAACTAACCCTTTCATAAGAAGGGAGAACTGTGTGGGTTCTTATTCCCATTTAAAGGGATACATAGGCATGCTTGGTTCAGGCATCAAATTCAACTAAAATTAATCAACTCTCCTCCTATCACCTTCTTCACTTACTTTTATTTTGTTTACCTTTACTTAATTATTAGGTTTAGTTTGGGGAATGTGTGACTTCCCTAGAACCCATAAGGGCTAGAGGACGTATCCCTTAAGTTTAGATTTCATTGTAATAGTGACTCTCTTTTATTTTAAATTCTAATTGTGTATAAACTTTATGGATTAAATGATCATGCTTATTATAAGTTGTTCATGCATTTTAATTACTCATGAAATATATTTTAAGTTACTTTTGTATTACTTGGCCAAACTTATTTTGTCAAATTAAATCGAAAACCTAGTCCTCGAATCCTCTTTGGTTTCAAGGCTAGTGATCCTTTTTTCTTTTGGGTAATAATTGGAGTCAAATGGATTTTTTTTCCTTATATTTTATCAAATAAAAATAAATTAAGGTGGCGACTCCAAGAAATAATTTTCAAATCTATCAAAGATAAGCTTGAGGACTTCCGTGTGAGTTCTTTCCCCAATGAGCATTTTGATTCCCTTTAGTGGATCGGACCGGTGCTCAGACGGGGCCTTACAAAAGGCAATTCATTTTTGTAAGTGAGGATGGGCATGAATAGTTAACCAAAGAATTTTTGGCAATCTTGGTTTTGGACCAAAAGCACTCTTCTCCTCTTAATCACTATAGCACATCATTGCAAATTGATCATCTTTGTAATCAATTTCCTTTAATGAGTGTAATTTTTTAGTGTTAATTTAATTCTTATTTCTTTATTTGGTTTGCTTGATTAATTATTTAACTTCGTCCTTGATAATTCTACTAGATTAATTATTTCCTAACCCTCTTTTTGATCCTACCAAAGGGGAAGAAGGAATTTTAATTTTTAATTTTAATTTTTTAAGTAATTCAAACTTGGCATGCACTGACACTTTGAGAGGGAATTATAAAAAGCATAGACTAATAGGGTGTTCAACAACCTATAATTATTAAACAACTTATAAACTTGTAAATTTTCATTCTTCAGATTAAATTTAATTGTCAAATAAAAAAGGGAGAGATTTTTTACCTAAGTTGGTTCACAACTTAGTCAATCTCTATTTTGATCTTAATAATCAAATTAAAGGGTTTTGATATTTGCATTTAGTGTTTATTTTATAGATAAGGTGCTAGAAAATGTTGAAAAATTAAGAAAACAATAAATTCACTTAGTTGTAAAGCAAACTTATAAATTGCACTTGTAACACTAAATAATTCCTATAATTAGCATTTCAAGACTATTAAGTTGTGACTATGATTAATTAAAAAAAAAAAAAAGAGCCTAAAGAGATAATAAGGTCTGCGGTCAATATCACTACTGCCAATCTCGATGCAAAAGAAGTATTCGATCGCAAACCAAAAGTTGCGACCAAAAAATTTTGTATATCAGGGAACTATTCCAATGAATAGGCAAGCAACCAACAAAAAATTACCACATGTCAACAATTCATTTGAGACATTTGAAGATTATGATCATGACTCTTCAATGCCTCATGACCATGACTTTACTCTAAAATAGGATTAAATGCTAATTTTCTAGTTGTGCTAGAAGATTTGGCTTCTAATTCATTTGTAACAACACTTTGGTGGGTAAAGGCCATAAATAGCCCTTATAAAAGACATCATTAAGATAGAACAACCTTCATTATAGCCAAATTCTTGCAATTTTGTTTCTTGAAGCTTTGTTCAATTTAATACTTTGATATTGTTGTAAGAGCATTAATTGCTCAAGGGTTTTGTATTAGCCATAAAAAAATAAAAAAAAAAACTTGTATTAGATTAAGAGTGAGCCTTAGTAAAACTTTTGTATAAGTTTAAGTGTGAGCCTTTTACAAAAAACACTTATAAGGGTTGAGTGTAAACCACAAAGCACTTTGTAAGTTGGGAGTAAGCTTGAAAATTCTATTGTAATTATATAGCTACATTGCAATACCCAGTTGAAGTTACAAAGCGGATGTAGACTTAGTTAATACTTGAACCATTATAAATTTGAGTGTGTAATCTCTCTACCTTTATCTCTTCACTTTAATCTACCTACCAAATCAACCCTCCAATTTTTGGTGCATAAGGGTCAACAATTTTCAAAACTACTTTAGAGTCGCCACCTTAATTTTATTTTAATTTGCAAAAGATTAAAAAAAAACCCAAATCGACTCCAATTTTATCCCAAAAGAAATGATCACTAGCCTCAAAACTAAAGTGGATTCAGGGACCATGTTTTCAATTTATTTTAACAAAAATAGTTTAGCAATTAACTTAGTTTTGAGTTTTGAAAATTAAATTTCATGAGCAAATTAAAATGCATGAATAGTTCATTGATGCATGATTATTTATTCTCCAAAAATAAACAAAATAGAAAAAAACAAAGGAAAAGGAAGATTAAGTTAAAATTATAGTAAGAATCCAAAATTAAGGAATACTTTTTGTAGCCCTTATAGGATTTAGGGAAATCATATATTCACCAAACTAATCATAAACAAAATTAAAAATTAAAAATAAACCCTAATTAAGTGAAGAAGATGATGGGGGAAAGAGTTTTTTATTTTATTTGGATTCAAAGCTTAAACTAAACATGCTTGCATATCCCTTTGAATGAGAATAAGAACCAGCATAGTTCTCCCTATATGGGAAGGTGTTTGTTTAGCCAAACCACATTATCATATTTTGATTGATTGATTTGAGAGAGAGTTGAGTTGATTGATTAATTTTAATTAATTATCGAGTTGAATTAACTAATTCAAATTAACTAATCTAAGTGATCCAATTTTAATTAATTAAGAGAGTCAGGGTAGAAGAGAAAAGAATTAGGCAAGGATTCCAAAAGAGGAGAAGGGAATCCCAATGAGGAATAAAGAAATAAAGAAAAGGAAAATAGAAAAGAAAAGAAAAGAAACTTATATTGCTATTATGTGGCTTTGAGATGGAGGAGAGTTGCCTCGACTAATGGCAAACTTGCCTCAAACAGTAGGTGGCGGCTTTCCTCGAACAAATGACCATGGCAGTCAATACCTGTAAAACATAATAACAAACCTCAAAATGAAACCTATTATAAGAAATCTTCTTCTTCAAAAAAGACCTCAAAATCCTTTATGAAAACAAAGTCCAAATCCAAATCCAAACCTAAGACTAATCTTAAGGATTTACCTACTATAAGTGTGGTAAGAAACGTCATGCTTCAAAATTTTTTAGGCTAAATACTGGACTTTAAGAGCTCTTACTTAGAGAAGAAGTCATAAACAAAATTTCTACTCTTCTAGTAGAATCCTTTGAGTCTAAGTATTCTAGCTCTTTAGTAAATAGAAAAACTCTTAATTTGTTAACAACCTCATCCTTTAGTTCAAATACAGAATCTAATTCTGAGTTAGGTTTTGAAATCAATATGAGTTTTTAGACAAATTAATATGCTAAATAAGTGTCAAGAAGCAATTATTGAAGCAGTCAAGTGTATTAATGATCCTAACTTTAAAAGGAGTGTCTAGATAAGTTTTTAGAATCATTAGAAGAAAAGCTTGTAAACATACCATATCTTACCCTCTACCAGTAAGAATACTTATGTCTTACAATAATCTTAGATAGAGGTAAGAAATCCAAAAAATCAATACCAACCATTCAAGATCTTCAAAAAGATTTAAATAAAAAAATAAAAAGAAAATACATAAATTTCACAAAATTTATGATGTGTAAGATCCCTTTCATGGGCAATCATATAGCATACATTTTGTTATTTAGATAATTTGAAACTTTCAAATTTAAAGAAGATAAAATACCTATATATTAATTTTGAAATTATAATTTATAGCACTTTGTAACTTGTAGAGATACATATTATATTTTAAAGGTATGGAGTGCTTGAATAGGGGAGTTTCTTAAAGATTTAAGATTACAAAGGTTTGGCTCAGTTGAGAGATTTTTAGTATCTAAGCTTGCAAATAAGAATTTTGCCTTCAAAATGAGATAAGACTGCCTTTTATAGAGGAATTTGGATGGCAATCTTTAAAATTTTAAATGCTTTCCTATGATTGATGGCAAGTTGGAAGAGTTTGCTTTTTGAAAGTTCACATGCTTATCTTTTAGTTCTTATGACTTTTCAGACTTCATATGGAGGAACTATGGTTTAAACTACCAGTGAAGTGTCCTAAAGGAATACACCATTGACAAAGAAATATAGGCGGCAGAAAACCTTTTTCAAATTTTAAATTTGAAAATCTACCTTTTCATTGATAGTAGAATACCAAAACAATCATCTTCGTTATCTTCCCCTAAACATATGATAGGTTCAAAAGAGCTCAAATATAATTAAGAGGCTACTTTTGAAGAGCTTACTTTGCAAGAGGTTGATAATTATCAAGAATCTATTGGACAATCTGATAAAAATCATCTTTTAATTGAGCTGTTGCAAATTTTGGAAAAAGCAAAAGACTTCTGTGGTGGAAAGGTTGTAGCTTCTTTCAAACATTGAAAAAATTTGTTCTTGATAAGCCAATTTTGAATTAAGATTTTTGAAATTTTGTTATTGAATACACACTACCATCTAACTCTAAATCTAGAGGTGAAAATGAGCAAAGTTGAGTCGAGGCAAGTTTTAGCTTGTTCAAACTCAGTTTGATATGCTCGAGTTTTGGATCAAGCTTAAAAATCATGTTCAAGTTTGGCTCACTTAAAATTGGAGCTGAGCTCGAGCTCAAATTGAGCTTGGCTCATTAATAAATTATAATCTAAACTCGAGCGACTCATTATGAAACTTGTTTATAACTTATCAAAATACTCAGCTTCCTAAATATTTATTTTTAATGAAATAACTATAACAAAAATACTTAAAACTAATATAAAAATAAAAACATCAAATTAGTGAAAAGAATTCAATCACAAAATTGAGAATAATATTTATTACAAAGTTATTAATTAATAAAAAAATATATTCTATATAATATGGAAATATTAGGTTAGGTTAATCAGGAGTATATATATTTTAATCAATTTGAATTAGCAAAAAGTTTATAAAAGTGCTAAGATATATTTTTTGGGGTGCAAAAATTATTAAGTTAATAATAATAATAATAATAATAAAGTTGATAACAAGACTATTAATTGAACTGCTTGCGAGCTTGTTCACGAGCTTATAATCGAGCTATTTGCAAGCTTAATTAAGCCGAGCTTCACTTTGCTTAAGCTCAACTCATTTATCTGCAGAACTTTAAAATAAAGCTCAAGCTTGACTCATTTATAAAGTGACCCGAATGAGAATGACCTTTTATCAAGCTAAACACGAAGCTATTCGCGAAGGGTTTGATTCATTTACACCCCTATCTAAATCTTCTGACGAGAATGCACTATCCACCCTATCTACATATGTGACTATATATATTTAATCCTTATAGTTAATTAATTTTTGTTTTTCAAAGAAAATTATTAGTGGAAGGAGGCCCTTAAGTTGACAATAAAACGATATGGCAAGCCTTGCCAAAATCTAATATGCAGACAATCTGTAAAAGTGGCAGCATAGTACTAATGGCCAACCATCCCATATTATGGAGAAAGTATGAGGGCACTATTAGATAGCAAAATGGGTTGAATCAACATTCAAGAATTGTAGTAATGTGATGCCTGGTAACTAGAAATCAGAGAAGGTTAGACTAGGAATGGGGCCATCAAAAAACATTTGAGGGTTCTATGCATTTGATGAGTACCATCAAAAGGTAGTAAGTTTTATTTAACTTTATAAGTTATTAATTTAAGTAATATATATATATATATATATATATATATATATATATATATATATATATATATATATATATATACATACATACATACATACATACATATTCAGTTCAAAATAATTTTCTCATGATTAGTTTCATAGGAATCAAATAATAAATTGAAAGGAGAGAAAAACTTATGAATACGGTCAAGAAATCACAAAGTTTGAAGGTATTTTGTGAATTTCTATAGAGAGATTATTTTGAGAGAATTTTTCCACCAAAATAATAAAATAATAGAATGGTGGCTACTAGAATGGAGGGCTGGCCAAATTTTCATAATATATATGTAGGGTTTTGGATAATTTCCAAGATTATCCTTAATGAGCTAGGTTAGGAGTGTTTGGTATAGTGAACTTTTAGGCTTTTTAATTAATTTTGGGGCTGATTATAGGTAATTAAAATAAAAATATTTTTCTTATTATTTTCCTTAAAATTTTCCTCCAAAATATTTATTTAGAACTATTTTAAAAATACTCATAAAATTATTTTATGCTTAAAAATCGTCTTTTTGCATGAAAATTCATTTTATGTAAATTAAATTATTTTATTCTAATGCACTTCATATAAATAATTTATTTCATAATGATAACTCACATTATGTATATTAAAATTAATTTAACATGCCATGTACTCATCAATCACATAGTACATACATTTTCATAAGAGCACACAGTCAGTCTTAATAATTCTATATCAGGCAAATTATCACGAAAATTTCTAGGGTGGTTGTGGGTTGTTACACGTAAATTTGATGAGCTCCATCAAAAGGTAGAAAGTTTTATTTAACTTTATAAGTTATTAATTTAAATACTATATATATATATATATATATATATATATATATATATATATAAGGCTTTTGTGCCAAAAAGGTTGTAATTTGTTTTGAACACTGAAGAACATTGTGGTTTTTGAAATTTTGTAATTGAATACATCCTACTATTTGACTCCAAATCTTTTGATGAAAATGCATTGTCCATTCTTTATATATATGAATGTATGTATATACACATATGTATGTATGTAAATATACATACGTATATATGTGTGTGTGCGTGTGTGTGTATATATATAAATCTAATGGATGGTCAAGATTTAAGGAGGCAATTAACCTTGAACTATATCAAAGTTTGCACACCTCAAAAGCTACTAAGGAATAGGAAGACATGAGGTCGAGACAAATAGTTGAGTTTTTTTCTCAAACAATTGTTTTTATATAAATATTAAATTAATGCATTTAATTTAAGCTTTGCATGTATGTGTTATAGTTATAAATTAATTCACATGTTAATTAATTAGTTGCATGATGCCATGCTGAAGGTGTTAGAAAAGGAGATAGCAGCTACTACATAGGCTAATATGGTAAGGAAGGTGAGCCCCTTAGCAATGATGAGGACGCTATCAATTTGCACATCATAAATGTAGAGCAAATGAGGTAGTGCCTCATCTATAGGATTAGGAGTCAGTGTACTTCATATCAAGATGCTGGCACAATTGACCTTTCATAAACTACATCAAAGGTTGCACACCTTGAAGGCTACCAAGGAATAAGAAGACACGAGGTTGAGACAAATGGCAGAGTTTTTTCTCAAACCAATTGTTTATACATAAATATTAAATTAATGTTTTAATTTAAGCTTTGCATATATATGTTATAATTATAAATTAATTCATATGTTAATTAATTAGTTGCAGGATACCATGCTACAAGTGCTAGCAAAGGATATAGTAGCTACTACATAGGCTAATATGGTGAGGAGGGTGAGCCCCTTGTTAATGATGAGGACGCTATAAATCTGCACATCATAAATGCAAAGAAAATGAGGTGAGGCTTCATCTATGGGATTAGGAGTCTGTGTACTTCCTATCAAGGTGTTGGCAGCTCCTCTAACTAATGTATCTCGCCGTATCCCCTAATGATTGAGGAGCACATTCAAGAATTGATCTAGGATAAGATTAGGATCAAGTTTTAGTCGTGGTACACTAGCTTCACACCTTTAATCAACACAAAGAAGTTCAAGACATGGTCACTACTGCTATGCCCCAACACCCTCCACCTACTACAAAACATGATGCTCAAAAATATACTCCCATAGATGAGCATCTGCCTGTCGAACCCTAATGCTAATTAATGAGGATGCTAATGATTAGTCCACCCATTAGCTATGAACAATATTCTTTTTTTGTATGTATAGAGATTTAATTTTTTTTACATATTAATATAAACTGTGTATATTTTATTCATTTAATTATTAAATATATTAAAAAAATTAATTTCAATTTTTTTTCCTATCAAATTTAATTTTGTATATATTTTTAATTGTGAAAAATATTTAAAGACACATATAGCGACTACTGTTAGCTACTAAAAACTTAGTTACTAATTTTGGCAACTAACATTATAAACATCCAACAATCACCATTTGCAGTCGGATTGTACCTAGTATGATAATTATTTAGCAACTTTAGTTATAGGTTACCAATTAGTTACTGATTTTACATTTTTGCCTTTAAGTGACTAATTTGTTGGCTAATTAATTTTGCAAGAGAAAATTTAACGACTATGACCTTTGGTTATTATTTAGTCACTAAATAAATTTGGTTAGTAGAATCATTATATTGATGACTAATTTTTTTAGTCACTAAATCCTTGTTTCGAGTAGTGTGAGGACTCCCTAAGGTCAAGCAGAGCTAAGGATTTTATTTCCTTAACAATATCAAAGGGTTTAGGGATAATGATGCATGTGGTGAGTATTGTGATGCAAACTTATTAGGGCCAACTAGATCCATAATTAAAGAAAACCAATATCAGAATTAATTTCTTAATTCTTAGTGGAGTCGCCATTATGGTGACCCAAGTTTTTGGCCTTAAATGGAAGGACTCTGCACTGCTTACCATTAGAACATTAGGGAAGACACAAAGGGCTAAGGACTAAATTGAAGAATGGGATCGACACCTAATTTTTTAAAAACTAGGAAAATAAATAATGAATTGGATTCCTTATTTCTTACCGAACCACCTTATTTTAGAGATTATAAGTAAAGAAGTTACATACAAACTTGGGATGGTGTAAGGCACCTAAACTTGACTAGCTATGAGGCTAGCTTCCATTAATTGGTTAACTTGAATTTAGGATAGGTTGAACTTTATTTTTTCCTTATTATAATGCCATCATTATATCATGTATTACAATTTAGCAATAAGTGTGCACCAAATTAAGATCCATATATTTAACCTAATTATTAACCAAGTTCAATATATGACCATAAACATAAATTTATCAAGTTGCAAAACAAATTAAAAGCCTTTATCAAACTAACCTAATCACTTACCAATTTCATGCAATTTCAAAACATTAATATTAAATTTACCAAGTTATCCTAAGCTGCCTAATTAATTACGAGGTGTACATGCCATTCAATTTCAATAAATAATGATATGTATAATTCATAAATCCTTAATCTAAAGTGATATTCAACATACTATTTTCATTAATTATAGCATTAAAATAAATTTATCATGTTGTTCTAAGTCCATTTTATTTCTAATCTAAGCTGTTTAAGGGGAGGGGGGGATGTATCCTTATGGATACAAAACTACAACAGGGGTATAGAAGCCCCAAAAAGCCAAATAATATTAAAATGAAATAAAAAGGAATAAAAAAATAAAATTTTAGACAACTAAGGGCATATGCCTCCTAGTGTGCGCCATAAGCTAGGGGCATGTATTCCCCCTATTCACCTCTATTCTCTATATTGTTCAGGTTGTAGGTTTGATTTGCTCTAATTCTAGTTCCAGGAAGCTCTAAATGCTAAATTGATCTATTAGGGATCTTTCCTAACATCAAAACTTATTAAAATAGTAAAACTCAAAAATCAAGTTAGAAGAACAAAAACAAATGTTGATAAATAGCTAGGTGCACAAAGGGGATCTATTGCCCCTAGCTTGGGGCGTATGGTGGTGCCATGTGCTCTTAGTAGGCTAAAACTCTTATTTTCACTTTAGAACACTTACCTTCTATACTTTTATGAATTTTTGTGTTTAAATATTCAAATACTCAATTAATAAACTAAAATAAATGACAAATAATAATAAAAACAAGAATCAAACTAGATTAACAAAAAAACATCATGAATGTCACTTTAAGAACTAATATAATCCTTTACCTAACCATGTCTAGTAAAGTCCTATTTCTTCGCATGGTAATTGTCACACCCCAACCTAAAAGATGCGGCAATCCTCATACTTGCAAATCACATAAGTCTACTTGTAGAACCCATTAATCTAACCAATTATAAGGTTTTTAATATGGAAAAAGGTTATTAAAGACCCATTTATAAATCCAAATATCCTAATTATCCAAGTAATGTCCATAAGTTATTATCAATTCATATAATGAAATAAATAAACTTGCAACATTTCAAATGATTAAAAAATAACCTAATAACCTAAATGATGCATAATGAAAATAATCCAATTAATGGAACAAGACTCGATGATCTATAGAGCCCTTATCCGAATGACAACTCCAACCCTCAAGAGGAGACACATAGTTCTTCAGGTTACCTTAGCTAGCTCAAACTCTTGGGAAGAAGAAAGAAAAGAAAGGGGGGGGGGTGAGAATAAGTCTTAATGATTAATAATAGCAGCAAGTACAAAATCAAATAATGGGTTATGCAAAGGTTTATGATTCCTAGTCAAAATGAATTTAAAAGTTATTACAAATCAAGGTGTTCAACATGTATTTTGATTTCATTGATAAATGGTAATCAGATATTCAATAATCAAATCCATTCTTCTGTAGAAGTCATATAAAGAGGAGATGGTGTGTCTCAAATTGATAAGGGTGGCAGTCTAAGCCTCGCTTACATCATATACATAATAATGTAGGGAGTTTATTAGACCCTATGACTAGGACCTCCTTTCCTAGCTACGACTAAGTACATTCACCCTACTCATAAGCTTACATATGCACATGACCAATGTGACCCCAACATTAGAAGGGGACTACTGCTTTTACAAAATAATTATAGTTCAAATATTCACAATGCATTACCATCATGGCAAGGTTAAAAGTAATCATTAAAAAGGTAAGTAAGGTGTAAGCATAAATACTTATCGATTCAAGATATCATGGTCAATTGGATGATTGGGTACAAGAGATGATAATGTGACAAGGACCTGGGAAAAACAAATAACATTATTAAACTCATCTTAATCATCCTTAGCTCCTAAACTCACCTTAATCATCCTTAGCTCTTAACAATGATGACACAAGTGCTCACAGACTTGCACCTCTTTTACCTTGTCAACATCTAACACATCACACCAAATTTCTAAATACATTATTTTTAATACGACTCTCACAAATCAACCAATTGATACATATACAATCCTAGTTGACTACACAATAATGAACATGTATTAATCATTACATTTACTAAATTATCTATGCTATGGGGTGACACTCACCAAAGTCCCTTATCACAGCCTTTACACTAATTAACAACATGCAAGCAACACGACAATTTCCTCAAATCATTTCAAAGGATGAAGTATGATCAAAATCAATTTCATTATAAGGTTTGCTCATGATAAAAATACAGTAATTAAACATATTTTCTATTGTGTCTTTTAGGGAATTGAAAAAAAAAACCATTAATGATCTTAACAACATTACCATTCATATAAAATAATTAATTAAATAATCTTAAGACCAAAATATATACAAATACAATTAAACAAATGATATTTAAGAAAAAGTTGAGAGTTTTACCTTAGGGACAAATTCAAAAAATGTATTGGGATCCTATCAAATCAATAAAATAATAAGAAAAAGATTATTTGAATTTGTTTATTGTCAATAATAAGTAGAGGTTAATCAAAGAAAAGGAGTTTAGGGTTAGTTTTTACCTTAGAATTGATTTTAGAAAGGTTGGAGGATGGCTACTAGAAATAGTGGCCAAATGAGGTTTATGGGGTATTTATATGATTAGCTTATTAATGTTTTAAATCTGCAGATTCATAAAAATTAAATTTTCTATAGTAGACAAAAGACATGGGCATGTCTATAAGTCATGGGTGTGGCTTTTGTCACGAATTGATTTTTGGATGAAATTTTAATTGATAAAATCATAGGCATGTAGGTTTAGGAAGACATAGTCGTTTACACATGACACGAGTATGTCACCACTAATCCTAACTTAACCAATCAATTTTAAATTCAAACATACAATTGCATTGCCAAGGTCAAATTTAAACAAATTCACAACTCCAACATCAAGCAAAACATAGTTCAATTATCAAACTAGGGAATCACTAACCAATCAAGTAGGCAACTTGTAACTAGTCACCTAGCACGTTACATTCCATCCCCCTTAAAATAAAATTCATCCTTAAATTTTAAAGAATTATCTTATCAAGCCAAAAGTTGAGAATATTGCTCCATCATATCTATCTCATTCCCTAAATACATTCTTCTACTGTGTTGTTCTACCACTACACTTTAACTATAGGAATCTCTTTACTTCACAACTTCTTAACTTATCTATCGATGATGGCAACAGGTTGCTCTTTGTTGAAGAGTTCTTTGTCTACTTTGGCATTGTGTGACTTTGGTATACACAATGCGTCAAAAACGTACCTCCTTAGCATCAAGACATGAAATATAGGATGCACATGCTTTAAGGAAGGTGGTAGTGACAATTTGAAGGAGACTTCTCTAACTTTAGATAGAATCTTAAATGATCTGGCAAATCTTGGTGATAACTTTCCCTTTCTACAAAATCTCATTACTCCTTTCATTTGGGAAACCTTCAAAATAACCTTATTGACTTCTAGGTAGTGAATGTATTTCTTCTTAGGATCAACATAGCTCTTTTGTCGACTGAAGGTGGTCTTTAACTTGTCTAGGATAAGTGTCACTTTCTCTTAAGCATCCTTCAATAGGTTGGGTGTCTCCAATAAATGTTTTCCAACCTCAATCCAGTAAATGAGTGTAACAACCCACACCCACCCTAGGAATTTTTGTGATAAATTGCTTGATTTAGAACTAATAAGGTTAAGTGTGTGCTTGTGTGAAAATTTGTGATCTAAGTGATTGATGAGTATGTGGCATATTAAATTAATTTTAATATGCATAATATGTATTGCTATTGTGAAATAAATGATTTACATGAAGTACATTTGCATAAAAGAATTTATTTTAAATAAAATGAATTTTCATGCATAAGATAATTTTTAAGCATAAAATAATTTTATGGGCATTTTTAAAATATTTTTAAATAAATATTTTTGAGGGAAATGTTCTAGAATTAATAAGAAAAATATTCTTTTTATTTTAATTCTATTCAGCTGAAATTTTAAAGGGAAAGCCCAAATACCTAAAAGCTCACTACACAAAAATCCTCCTAACCTATTTCATTAAGGGTATTAGTGGAAATTCCACTCCAACCCTAATATTTATTCTAAATTTCGGCCAAACAAGGGTTTCTAGCAGCCATTCTCTTATTCTCTTTGTATTTTGGCAGAAAATCCTCTCCAAATATTTCTCTCTACCGAAATATTGAAAACACCTTTCCGTTTCGCAATTTCGTGACCGTAATCGTAAGTTTTTATTCTCTTTCGGTTTCTAAACTGATTTCTATGAAATAAATTATGAGAAAATTATTTTGAACTGTTTGATTATTGATTTCTACAGATTCAATTCTGTTTGAGTGAATTTTTGGGAGAGAAAAATTTAATTTCTACCGAAAACACGATTCTTTCTGCAAGATTTCTCCAAAGGTGAATTCTATAACTTAAAATCACAATTTTATTGCATAAACATCATAAGGGAGGGGAGGGGGTGAATTTGTGCATGATTGTATTCTAAACTGATTTTTGTTTTCTTTAGATGAAAAATAATGATTTGAATCATGTGTCTATTTATCGCTGAAATGAACGAAATGCGTGGAAAGCGCGGAAACTCATGATTTTTCACCTAAGCCTTTGAACTTGGAATTTTTTTGTATAAACCCTATCTATGGCTTCCAATTCATGAAGGAATGTGTTCTAAACTGACATTTTCTATGATTGAATGAAAAATAATGGTTTAAACAACCTGTTTACATATTTCTGAAATGACAAAAAAATATTGAAAATAAGAAAACTCATGGTTTTGTGCTCTATAAGCTAAAAGTTGAATTTTTATATATTAATAACACCAATAGTAGATGATTCCTATGAATTTAAGTTTTAAAATAATTTTTATTATCTTTACATAAAAAAATCTTGGTTCAAACCATGTTTTTACATATTTCTGAAATAGACAGAAAGTATGAAAAGAAGAAGAATTTGGTTTTTACCTTGATGATGCATTTGGCCTATATGAACAATTTTGTCCAAATGTTTATAAATTCTATGTGATGTGTTTTGATGATTGTTGACATGTATGTATGTATAATAAATGATGAAATTGCATGTTAGTTGAAGGTATGATCCTAGATAAGCTTAAATGCATTTTGGTATACTTAAGGTATACTTAAGGTATCTTAACCTTATATTGTGATTAGAATGCAAATGTGGTTAAGGAATTTGGAATTAGATGTTATGATGACTTGATGATGAACATATGGTTATGAGTTAATGAAGTGAAAGGGATCATAAGAGTTAAGCATGATGCTTGAAAGGTAAATTGTTAAGATGACATGTATGGAAGTGTAAAGTGAACTAAGATAATTGTTAAAGTGAATTGATATTGAGGTAATAATATTGTGATGACCTTAGAAAGGTAATGATATGATTGTAATGTGTTTTCATATGAGCCTATAAGGCTTAAGTATGGAAGACTTTTAAGTCAATGAGCTATATGCAAGTGATGAGTACACCTATGTGTGGACTCTAAGTGTATGTGTATGCTATATGTACATGGGTAGTTATGGGATAGGAGCATCATGAGTAAATAAATACTAAGTATTAAATCAAATATTATGTTAGAGTTTAAGGAGCTTTAGAAGTGTAAAAGGGACTACGTGTACTAAGAGCAAAGGAACCCCAAGGTGAGTAAACACAATGTTCTTGTTACAAGTGTGAGTAAACATCACATTCATTCTTCAAGTGTGGGCAAATGCCTCATTCATGTTATAAGTGCAAGTAACATTTTGTTATGTTACTAATGTGATATATTGTTATGTGAGCCTTTGTGATCTTTGAAACCCAAGTTCTTTCTATTCTAAATATTATTACATGATTTCTATGACAAGCTTGGTTTGCCAAAGGACATTTGGTCCAAAACTATTTTGTTTATCCCATGAGAATTTCTTGTGATTAACACCCTACTTATATTCTTTTTGGAACTACACTATCATTGTATCATTGTTTGAAAAGCTAAACAACTATTGTTATTGAAATACATGTTATTGTTGCCTTATGTGATATTGTTAATTGTGTTTACCAATAGCTCTAGCTATGGTACCTTTTACCCTTTATGCAGAATCCTTGTGCTGATGCAGGTAATCATTGGAACCTGTGCACACGGTCTTAACCTGATGGATAGGGGTAGTGTATCCACCTTAGCTAGAAGGGGCGATTCTAGCCATGGGGTCTAATCAGCTTCACGCTTTCTATGTGATAGGAGTTGGAATTTGGTATAAGGCCACCTCTCCTCTATGTGTTCGAGTGATAGAGCAATAGCCTTCACTCACTATGTGTTATAAGCATGATTTCTGCAAACTTGCCAAATTGAACCCTTGCTAAATTGCAACTTGATTCATGAGTTATAACCCATGAACTATGTGTATAAGCTATGTGTTTCCTTTCAAAGGAATATGTGATAATGTATGTGCCCTTTTTGTTTACTCGTTGAGATCATCTATCTCACCCCTTTTTCCTTGTGTGGTTCCAAGTGAGCAAATGTGAGGAGGCAAGGTGATGGCTCAAGCATTCTACTTCGCTTAGGAAATTCCTTGTCTGAGTTATCAATAATACTATTTTTATGAAGTCTTGTCATTAGATGCTCCGAGAATGTTAATTTATACTTATGGACATATATTATTTTTCCTTATGGATTTGATATGTAATGATTTATCTTAAGTCTTCCGCAAATATGGTATTCATCTAAACACTTTGAATGAGTTAATGAAAGAGGTTTGGTAAGATCCTAGGCATGATTATTTATATGTAAGTGGGTTCTACAGGCGTGGGTGACCTTATGTCTCCCCATGTTTTAAGACTGTCATATCTCTGAGGTTGGGATGTGACAAAGGTGGTATCAGAGCCGTAGTCTTTTTTTAAGAAAAAGTCTAGTTTAGGCTTGTTTTATATAAGTTATTTAAGTAAAATCCTAGAGCATAGGAATCTTCCTGTCATGTCACTTGTAGTCTATCGCTAGCATAGTTTCACGAAATCCTAGTAGATTTTAGTAATCCTTGTTATTGTTTGCTTGCCTTACGATTCTTCTGACAGATGATCAAGAAGATTACGCCTGCTTGAGGACCGCGACTTAGGGCACCCCGTGTGACCTGTAAGAGGACTTAGCCAGAGATGCTCGAGAAAGTTGTAACTGTGATTCACCCCATGAAAAAGAAGACCCCTGATGAAGAGGAGGACCCCATGGAGTGCTTAGATCTTAATTGGGTATATAGTAAGGTTCAGAAATTGGAGGATAACTATTCATACTTGAAGGAGGAAAACCGACGTCTTAAGGTCATGATTCATACACTAAGAGAGGATATGGAGCAACTCAGGTCTAGGATTGTTGAGCATAGAAGAGATTACTCACCAGTGAGGTCTGCATCTTTAGCTAATCACCATCAAGATAGAGATCTTCTTTGCTACCGATGTGGCAGCAGTGGCCATGTTGCACTTGATTGCTTTGGAGGTGGACACGATAATTAGGTCAAGTAGATATGATGATCGACGTAACGGCATAGCACTTTATATGATATGAATGATTTTCCTTGATTGCCTAGTTACCTAGGATGAGATGATTTCCTTCATTGTTATGCAATAGTGTGATATTATGAGATATATGCAATATGATTATGATATGTGATATGTGCAAAACTATGTGATATATGATTCATACATGACATGTGCTTAGTGATGTGACTTGGTAAATGCATGATAATGTGTGCTAGGATAAGGGGGAGGTTAAATGGGTTAGGATAGGGGATTAGTACTAAATTCCTTTATTATGATAGATAGAATACCTCCCAAGAAGAAGGTTTGCATAGTTACCCAATCTATTAGGGCTAATGACGATGTTATATCAGACACCGCATCGAACGCTGCCTCTGCACCTATACGGTCAAGAGAAAGATCCAACTCGAGGGCACCGACTATGGGCTCTAGTGAACAAGCATCTTCGCAAGAAGTGCATGCCATGCGCGAAGAAATGAGAGATTTGCACAAAGAACTGGATGAGCTATGAGCTCAAAAACGAGAAGCACCGCTAACTCAAAAAAGGAATGGAGTTATGCCACCTGCGGTAGTGACACTTGCTCGGAGAGAGAGGAAACAACTATCTGACTAGGGAATGACCATGGTGGAGTTTAAGAAGCTCCAATCGCCTACCTTTTATGGTGAGGAAGGAGATGACCCTCATGAATTTTTTGATGAGATGGATAAGCTAGCCTATCATTTATCTTGCTCAGATGCTCAGGTGATTGAGTTGGTAGGACTCCAACTCAAGAAAAAAGCTTGGTACTAGTATGAGAGGAATATCAAAGAACAACTTTACAGGGCTGACCTACCTACATGGGCAGAATTTAAGCAAGAAGTAATGGATCAGTTCTTGCCAGAAGGAGAAAGGCAAGATAGGGCATTGCAATTCGAGCAACTCAAGCAAAGACCAGCAACTGAAGCAAAGACCAAGAATGTCGGTGTCGGATTATGCTAAGGAGTTTAACCAACTTAGTTGATTTGCTATCAACATCATTCCTACCGAAGCTAGTCATGTCAATCATTTCCTTAGAGGACTAATTACACCTCTATTCAATTCGTTGGCAGCAACAGAGTTTCCAACCTTAGCTAAGCTCGTGGATAAGGCCAAGGTTATGGAGGAAAGATATAAAGCGGAGAGAGCCGAATGAGCTGAATGAGACTCGAAGGGAAGGCATAAGGACAAAGGCCATAAAGGACAACATGGAAATGGAGGAGAACAAAAGAGGGAGTTTTCATCATCTGGATCACGAAATGGTCAAACTAAGGAAGAGATCCCCACTTGTGGCAAGTGTGGAAGGAAACATTCTAGAGTCTGCCGGAAGGATACTGGCGCTTGCCTTAGGTATGGGCAAATGGGGCACTTCATAAAGAACTGCCCTCAGATGAGGAGTCAAGGGAATGGGACCACAGTACGATCGTAATCTAGGCCATTCCAAACGTAAGGACAAGGAGTCAAGGAGAAAGGGCCAATGGTTGGGAATGCACCGACGATAGAAAATAAGGGCAAGGGTCGAGTCTTCATGTTAAATCCATAAGAGGCTCGCGATTCACACACTGCCATCACAGGTATCATCCCCATCCAAAGTTCTAGCGCAAAATGTTTAATTGATTCTAGTGCTAACCATTCTTTTGTGTCACCTTATTTTGCTAAGTACTTGGGTATAGATAAGGAACTGATGAGTGAACCGTTAGTAATAGCAACTCCTTTAGAGGAAGTGATGGAAGTAAAGTATGAGTATAAGGGCTGTGATGTAGACATTAATGGACAAACACTTTCAGTAGTATTGCTAGAATTAGACTTACTAGAATTTGATGTGATATTAGGGATGGAATGGTCGTATGAGCATGGAGCTCGTATCGACTATAGAAAGAAACCTGTCGAGTTTCAAACTAGAGATGGGAAGGAGTTTGTGTACCAAGGAGATAGGAATGAGAATCCTCTGAACTTGATGTCGGCCTTAGGAGCGAGGCAAATGTTAAGAAAAGGATGCCAAGCGTATCTAGCCCACATAGTCGACACTGGCAAAGAAGCTGCCATTCGAGACAAGAGCATTCCACTGGTGGACGAGTTCTTGGATGTCTTTCCAAAAGATTTACCTAGATTACCCCCTGATCATGAAATTGAGTTCAACATCGAACTGCTACCCGGTACGCAATCGATATCGATACCGCCATATCGTATGGCACCAATGGAGCTGAAAGAGTTAAAGACGCAATTGCATGACCTACTTGATAAGGGCTTCATTCAACTAAGTAGTTCGCCATGGGGCGCTCCAGTGTTGTTCATAAAGAAGAAAGATGGCTCGTTCCGAATGTGCATCGACTATCGTCAACTTAATAAAGTCACTGTGAAGAATAGATACCCATTGTCGAGGATCGATGATCTTTTTGATCAACTGCAAGGAGCTGATCACTTCTCCAAGATTGACTTAAGGTCGAGCTATCATCAATTAAAGATCTTAGGAGAAGATATCTGCAAGATTGCCTTCTGTACTAGATATGGACACTATGAGTTCATGGTTTTGCCATTCAGTTTGACGAATGCTCCTGCTGCTTTCATGGACTTGATGAATCGAGTATTCAAGCCATTCCTTAACAAGTTCATGATCTTATTCATCGATGACATCCTGATTTACTCAAAGAATAAAGAGGAACATGAAGAACATCTAAGGATCATGCTTCAAATGTTACATGACCACCGACTCTATGCTAAGTTATCTAAGTGCAAAGTTTGGATGGAGTTGGTCAACTTTCTTAGACATGTAGTAAGTAAGGAAAGAATTCAAGTTGATCCTAAGAAAGTTGAAGTAGTAGCAAATTGGCCAAGGCCCACAACAGTTTTGGAAGTACGAAGTTTCTTGGGCATGGCAGGATATTATCATAGATTTGTACAAGACTTTTCTAAGATAGCAGCCCCATTGACCAAGTTGACAAGAAAACAAGTTAAGTTCAATTAGGAAGAGTCCTGTGAAAAGAGTTTTCAGAAACTCAAGGAGTGTTTGGTATCGACGCTAGTTCTAACATTACTAGAAGGAGAAGAAGGATTCACGGTCTATTGCGATGCTTTGAGAGTAGGACTTGGGTGTGTTTTGATACAAAATGGTAAAGTCATCACCTATGCATCACCACAACTAAAGAGACATGAAGTGAATTACCTTACTCACGATTTGGAGTTAGCCGTAGTAGTGTTTGCCCTAAAGATCTGGAGACATTACATGTATGGGATGAAGTGCGAGATCTACACGAATCATGAGAGTCTTCAATACATCTTGAGCCAAAGAGACCTCAATCTAAGACAAAGGAGATGGATTGAATTATTAAAGGATTATGACTGTCAGATTCTCTATCATCCCAGGAAGGCGAATGTAGTGGCGGATGCCTTGAGTCGAAAGTCGATGGGAAGCCTAGCCCATGTGGATGTGAGAAAAAGGTCGATTATGAAGGAACTAAAGGAATTATTTAATCAAGGATTGAAACTGGAGATTGGAGGATCAAGAGTTCTATTGGCTCATTTCCCAGTAAGATATAAGTTAATGGAAGAAATAAGAAATTCGCAAGATAGGGACCCATACATGATGAAGTTGAAGGATGAGATGAGAGAAGGAAAGAACTATGAGTTTGAGGTAGTTAATAGAATTTTAAAGTGTAAGAATAGATTATGCGTGCCTGATGTGGATGGATTAAAAGAAAGGATATTGAAGGAGGCACATTAGACACCTTACTGCGCTCATCCTGGAACTACCAAGATGTACCATGATGTGAAAGCTAATTATTGGTGGCTTAGATTGAAGAAAGATGTAGCTAAGTATGTAGCATCCTGCCTGACTTGCCAGCAAGTCAAGTATGAACATCAGCGACCCTCAGGATTACTCTAAGAGATTCGACTACCTGAACGGAAGTAGGAACGCTTCACTATATACTTCGTTGTTGGCTTGCCTATAACCTCCAAAGGACATGATTCTATATAGGTCATAGTAGATAGATTGATAAAGTTTGCTCATTTCCTAGGAGTTAAGACCACATATTCTACAGCTCAGTATGCACAGTTATATATAGATGAAATCGTGAAACTACATTGAGTGCCAATTTCTATCATCTCAGATTAACAAACTCAATTCACCTCAAGGTTCTGGCAAAAGTTACAAGAAGCATTAGGAACACAACTAGATTTTAGTACGGCGTTTCACCCTCAAATGGACGGCCAGTCTGAAAGAATGATTCAGACACTCGAGCACATGCCTAGGATGTGTGTCTTAGATTTTGGTGGTAGTTAGGATAAGTATTTACCCTTGATTGAATTCGCCTACAATAATAGCTATCATTCGTCCATTGGCATGGCGCCATACGAAGCGTTGTATGGGAGAAGATGTCATTCTCTAATTTATTAAATTGAACCTGGAGACAAGCATATAGAAATGCCCGAATTGCTTAAGGAGACCACCGAGAAAGTACCAATAATTCAAGAACGACTGAAGACGACATTCAGTCAACAAAAGAGTTAGTGGACCCTAAGCAAAAGGAAGTCTAATTCGCCGTGGGAGATCACATATTCTTAAAGGTCTCACCAATGAAAGGAGTTATGAGATTTAGCAAGAAAGGGCAATTATCACCTCGTTTCATTGGTCCTCTTGAAATCATAGATAAGGTTGGAGAAGTGTCTTATAGACTTGCCCTGCCTCCAACTTTGGCGCATGTGCACCCAGTGTTCCACATCTCAATGTTAAGGAAATACGTGTCAAATCCATCACACGTTCTTTTACCTCTAGACATTACATTAGATGAATAACTATCATATGAGGAGTCACCGATAACTATAGTGGATCAACAAGTAAAGAAGTTAAGAAATAAGAAGATACCCATGATTAAGGTTCAGTGGTGAAATCATGGGATAGATGAGTGCACTTAGGAAGCGGAGGAGGAGATGCGACAAAAGCATCCTCAGCTTTTCAAGAGAAACTAGGTAAAGGGTTTAAAGTCGAGGATGAATTTCTTTAGGGGGGGAAAATGTAACAATGCACACCTACCCTAGGAATTTTCGTGATAAATTGCTTGATTTAGAACTAATAAGGTTAAGTGTGTGCTTGTGTGAAAATTTTTGATCTAAATGATTGATGAGTATGTGGCATATTAAATTAATTTTAATATGCATAATATGTGTTGCTATTGTGAAATAAATGATTTACATGAAGAATATTTGCATAAAAGAATTTATTTTAAATAAAATGAATTTTCATGCATAAGACAATTTTTAAGCATAAAATAATTTTATGGGTATTTTTAAAATATTTTTAAATAAATATTTCTGAGGAAAATGTTCCAAAATTAATAAGAAAAATATTCTTTTTATTTTAATTCTATTCAGCTAAAAATTTTAAAGGGAAAGCCCAAATACCTAAAAGCCCACTACACAAAAATCTTCCAAACCTATTTCATTAAGGGTATTAGTGAAAATTCCACTCCAACCCTAATATTTATTCTAAATTTTGGCCAAACAAGGGTTTCCAGTAGCCATTCTCTTATTCTCTCTATATTTTGGCAGAAAATGCTCTCAAAATATTGAAAACACCTTTCCGTTTTGTAATTTTGTGACCGTAATTGTAAGTTTTTATTCTCTTTCGGTTTCTAAACTGATTTCTATGAAATAAATTATGGGAAAATTATTTTGAACTATTTGATTATTGATTTCTATATATTCAATTCTATTTGAGTGAATTTTTGGGAGAGAAAATTTAATTTCTATCTAAAACACGATTCTTTCCGCAAGATTTCTCCAAAGGTGAATTTTATAACCTAAAATCACAATTTTATTGCATATACATCATCAGAGGAGGAGGGAAGGGGGGGGGGGGGGGGGGGAATTTGCATATGATTGTATTCTAAACTGATTTTTGTTTTGTTAGATGAAAAATAATGATTTGAATCATGTGTCTATTTATCGCTGAAACGAACGAAATGCGCGGAAAGCGCGGAAACTCATGATTTTTCACCTAAGCCTTTGAACTTGGAATTTTTTTGTATAAACCCTATCTATGGCTTATAATTCATGAAGGAATGTGTTCTAAACTAATATTTTCTATGATTGAATGAAAAATAATGGTTTAAACAACCTGTTTACATATTTCTAAAATGACCGAAAAATACCGAAAACAAGAAAACTCATGGTTTTGTGCTCTATAAGCCAAAAGTTGAATTTTTATATATTAATAACACCAATAGTAGCCGATTCCTATGAATTTAAGTTCTAAAATGATTTTTGTTATGTTTACAAGAAAAATCTCGGTTCAAACTATGTTTTTACATATTTCTGAAATAGACAGAAAGTATGAAAAGAAGAAGAATTTGGGTTTTACCTTGATAATGCATTCGGCCCACATGAACAATTTTGTCCAAATGTTTATAAATTCTATGTGATGTTTTTTGATGATTGCTGACACATATGTATGTATAATAAATGATGAAATTGTATGTTAGTTGAAGGTATGATCCCAGATAAGCTTAAATGCATTTTGGTATACTTAAGGTATCTTAACCTTATATTGTGATTAGAATGCAAATGTGGTTGAGGAATTTGGAATTAGATGTTATGATGACTTGATGAACATATGGTTATGAGTTAATGAAGTGAAAGGGATCATAAGAGTTAAGCATGATGCTTGAAAGGTAAATTGTTAAGATGACATGTATGGATGTGTAAAGTGAACTAAGATAATTATTAAAGTGAATTGATATTGAGGTAATAATATTGTAATAACCTTAGAAAGGTAATGACATGATTGCAATGTGTTTTCATGTGAGCCTATAAGGCCTAAGTATGCAAGACTTTTAAGTCAACGAGCTATGTGCAAGTGATGAGTACACCTATGTGTGGACTCTAAGTGTATTTGTATGCTATATGTACATGGGAAGTTTTGGGATAGGAGCATCATGTGTAAATAAATACTAAAGTATTAAATCAAATATTATGTTAGAATTTGAGGAGCTTTAGAAGTGCAAAAGGGACTATGTGTACTAAGAGCAAAGGAACCCCAAGGTGAGTAAACACAATGTTCTTGTTACAAGTGTAAGTAAACATTGTATTCATTCTTCAAGCGTGGGCAAATGCCTCATTCATGTTATAAGTGCAAGTAACATTTTGTTATGTTACTAATGTGATATATTGTTATGTGAGCCTTTATGATCTTTGAAACCCAAGTTCTTTCTATTCTAAATATTATTACATCATTTCTGTGACATGCTTGGGTTGCCAAAAGACATTTGGTTCAAAACTATTTTGTTTATCCCATGAGAATTTCTTATGATTAACACCCCAACTTATATTCTTTCTAGAACTACACTATCATTGTATCATTGTTTGAAAAGCTAAACCACTATTGTTGTTGAAATACATGTTATTGTTGCCTTATGTGATATTGTTAATTGTGTTTACCAATAGCTCGAGCTATGGCACCTTTTACCTTTTATGCAGAATCCTCGTGCCGATGCGGGTAATCATCGGAACCTGTGCACATAGTCTTAACCCGATGGATAGGGGTAGTGTATCCACCTCAGCTAGAAGGGGCGGTTCTAGCGGTGGGGCCTGATCAGCTTCACGCTTTCTACGTGATAGGAGTTGGAATTTGGTATAAGGCCACCTCTCCTCTATGTGTTTGAGTGATAGAGCAATAGCCTTCACTCAATATGTGTTATAAGTGTGATTTTTGCAAACTTTCCAAATTGAACCCTTGCTAAATTGCAACCTAATTCATGAGTTATAACCCATGAACTACGTCTATAAGCTATGTGTTTCCTTTTAAAGGAATATGTGATAATGTATGTGCCCTTTTTATTTACTCATTGAGATCATCTATCTCACCCCTTTTTCCTTGTGTGGTTCCAGGTGAGCAAATGTGAGGAGGCAAGGTGATGGCTCAAGCATTCTACTTCGCTTGGGGAATTCCTTGTCCGAGTTATCAATAATGCTATTTTTATGAAGTCTTATCATTAGATGCTCTGGGAATGTTAATTTATACTTATGGATATATATTATTTTCCCTTATGGATTTGATATGTTATGATTTAGCTTAAGTCTTCCGCAAATATGGTTTTCATCTAAACATTTTCAATGAGTTAATGAAAGAGGTTTGGTAAGATCCTAGGCATGATTGTTTATATGTAAGTGGGTTCTACGGGCATGGGTGACCTTACATCTCCCCATATTCTAGGACTGTCGTATCTCTAAGGTTGGGATGTGACAATGAGTGTTCTACCCTTCCTCTCATAGAGAGTTCATAGAGCGCCATCCCTATAAATGAGTGGCAGCTATTTGTAACATCCCAACTTTTGAGACATGACGGTCCTAGAACATAGGGAGACATAAGGTCACCCACGTCCGTAGAACCCACTTACACATAGACAAATCATGCCTAGGATTGTACATAACCTTATGCAAATAACTCATTTAAATCATTAAATGAATACCTTCAATAGCGGAAGACTGTAATTAAACATTTCACATAAAATCCATAAAGAAAATAATATTCATATCCCATTTGAAAACTTAAGAGGATAATATGTTTTAAAATAAGCATCAATCAATATTCCTGGAGCATCTAATGACAACACTTCACAACATGGTATTATTAATGACTTTGACAAGGAATCCCCGAGCGAAGTAGAGTGCTTGAGCCGTCACCTTACTTCCTCACATTTGCTCACCTGGAACCACACAAGGAAAAAGGAGTGAGATAGATGATCTCAATGAGTAAACAATACGACTTATATAATAACATATATCCCTTAAAAGATTTCACAACTCATCGTTCAAAATTTATGATTCACAGTTCATGGCTTGCAATTTAACAAGGTTTATAGAAATCAACTTATAACTCATAACATAAGAATGAAGGCTCCTGTCTTGTCCATTCATAACATAATATAGAGTGAATACTGCTGCCTTGTCCACTCGTAACATAATATAGAGTGAATGCTGCTGCCTTGTCTACTCATAACATAATATAGAGTGAAAGTTGTTGCCTTGTTCACATATAACTCATAACATGTAAAGTGAAGGCTACTACCATATTCACACATAACTCATAACATGTAAAGTGAAGGATGCTGCTATGTTCACACATAACTCATAACATAATTTATAACGTATGAAGGTAATAGTAGCATTGTAGGTGTTTAACTTATCAAACAAAGGGTAGATAATAGTGTAGTTCCAGAAAGAATATAAGTTAGGGCAATAATGACAAAGGTTCTTTATTGTGGTTGAGCAATAAAAAAATGGTTTTGGACCAAATGTCTTTTGGCAACCCAAGCTTACAAAGAAATCATTAAAATAGAAAGGAACTTGGGTTTCAAGATATCAAAGGTTCGCATAACATGATAACTTGTACTTGTAACTTGAACATAATGTGTACTCACACTTGTAGCACGAATATGGTGTTTACTCACACTTATAGCATGAACACAGCATTTACTCAGACTTATAGCATGAACATAGCATTTACTCACACTTATAGCATGAACACAACATTTACTCACCTTATGGTTCCTTTGCTCCTAGTACACGTAGCCCTTTTGAACCTCTAAAACTCCTTAAGCTCTAACATAATATTTAATTCAATACTTAGTATTTATTTAATCATGATGCTATCCTATCCTATAACTACCCCATGCATATATAACATTCACATACACTTAGAGTTGCACATAGAAGTGCACTCATCACTTGCACATAACATATTGACTTTAAAATTCTTGCACACTTAGCCCTTATAGGCCCAAATGAAAACACATTACAATCATGTTAATACCTTTCTAAGGTCATCATAATATCATTATCTTAATATCAATTCACTTTAACAATCATCCTAGTACACTTAATACTTCCATACATGTCAACTTAACAAATAACTTTTCAAGCATCATACTTATCTCATATGACCAATTCCTTCAATCAATCTCCTCATAGATTCAAGATCATTAATTCATTATGAACTCATCATACAACATATTTCCATATTATCCAATCACATTCACATATTAATCCTAACATAAGGTTAAGATACCTTAAGTATACCAAATTGCCTCTAGGCTAGTCTATAGTCATTTCTTCAACTATCATGCAATTTTATCATTTATTATACATACATACATGTCAATAATCATTAAAATACATCACATAAAATTTATAGACATTGGGGTAAAAATTCCATAGTAGGCCAAATGCATCATCAAAGGAATAACTGAATTTTTCTTACTTTTCACACTTTCCATTTATTATAGTAATATGTAGAAATATAGTTTGAACCAAGATTTTTTATGTAAACATGAAAAAAAATCATTTTATAATATTAATCTACATGAATTAGTAGCATATGGTATTTCTCATATGTGAAAATTCAATTTTTGGGTTCTAGGGTGCCAAACCATGAGTTTTCTTGTTTTCAGTATTTTTTGGTCATTACAGTAATATGTAAACAGGTGTTTTAAACCATTATGTTTCATTCAATCATAGAAAATATTAGTTTAGAACATCCACATGTATGATTTGGCAGCCATAGGTGTTAATTATGCATGTAAATTCCAAAGTTTAAGGCTTAGGGTGAAAATTATGAGTTTTAGCGCTTTCTGTTCATTACAGTAATATACAAACACATGATTTAAATCATTCTTTTTCATCCAAACAGAACAAATATTAGTTTACAATGCAATTATATACAAATTGGCAGCCACATGTTGAAATAATAAGAGAATTTTCTAACTTCTAAATTCTAGCACAAAAACCTTGAATTCCTTTATTTTCTAAAACTTTTCAATCATTAGAGAAATATGCAGAAATATAATTTAATACAATATTTTTCATCAAAACACATCAAAAATTAGTTTAGAAATAAATGATGCATAAATCACCCCCCTAGTGATGTTTATGCATAAAAATTTCAGTTTTAAGTTACAGGATTCACCTTTGGAGAAATCGTGCGGAAAGATTTGTGTTTTCAGTAGAGAATTAAATTTCTCTCTCAAAAACTCACTCAAACAGAATTAAATCTATAAAAATTAGAAATAACCAATTCAAAATAATTTTCTAATAATTTATTTCATAGAAATCAGTTAAGAAATTGAAAGAGAAGAAAAATATACAATTACGGACGAGAAATAGCAAAATTGAAAGGAGTTTTCTTAATTTTGGTAGAGAGAATTATTTTTGTTACATCCCAACCTTAGAGATATAATAGTCCTAGAACATGGGGAGACATAAGGTCACCCACGCTCGTAGAACCCACTTACACATAAATAAATCATGCCTAGGATCTTACCAAATCTCTTACAATAACTCATTTAAAACATTTAGTTGAATACCTTTAATTGCATAAGTCTATAATTAAACATTACACATAAAAACCATAAGGAAGATAATATATCTCAAATGAGTATCAATCAATATTCCCAAAGCATCTAATGACAAGACTTTATAATATAGTATTATTGATAACTTGGACAAGGAATCCCCTAAGTGAAGTAGAATGCTTGAGCCATCACCTTGCCTCCTCACATTTGCTCACCTATAACCATTCAAGGAAAAAGGGGTGAGATAGATGATCTCAATGAATAAATGATAAGGCACATACATATCACATATTCCTTTAAAAAGGAAACACATAACTTATACATATAGTTCATGATTTATAATTCATAAATCAGGTTGCAATTTAGCAAGGGTTCAATTTGGCAAGTTTACAGAAATCACATTTATAACTTATAAAGAGTGAAGGCTATTGCTCTATCACTCAAACTTATAAAAGAGAGGTGGCCTTATACCAAATTCCAACTCCTAACACTTATAAGGCATGAAGTTGATCAGGCTCCACGGTTAGAACCACCCCTTTCTAGCTGAGGTGGATACACTACCCCTATCCATCGGGTTAAGACCTTATGTACAGGTTTTGATGATTACCCACATTGGCACAAAGATTCTACATAAAAGGTTAAAGGTACCATAGCCAGAGCTAATGGTAATCACAATTAACAATATCACATAAGGCAATAATAACATGTATCTCAATAACAATAGTGGCTTAACTTTTGAACAAAAGATACAATGATAGTGTAGTTCTAGAAAGAAATAAGTTAGGGTGATAGTCACAAGAATTTCTCATTATATAAACAAAATAGTTTTGGACCAAGTGTCTTTTGGCAATCCAAGCTTGTCAAAGAAATCATGTAATAATATTTAGAATATAAGAACTTAGGTTTCAAAGATCACAAAGGCTCACATAACATGATATCACATATTTGTAACATAACAAAATGTTACTTGCACTTGTAACATGAACATAGTGTTTATTCACACTTGTAAAATGGATACGATGTTTACTCACCTTGGGGTTCCTTTGCTCCTAGTATACGTAGTCCCTTTGCACTTCTAAAGCTCCTCAAACTCTAACATAATATTTAATTTAATACCTAGTATTTATACACTCACAGTGCGCCTATCCCATAACTACCCCTACACATATAGCATACACATACATTTAGAGTCCACCTAAAGGTGTACTCGTCACTTGCATATAGTACGTTGACTTTAAAAGTCTTGCATACTTAGGCCTTATAGGCTCACATGAAAATACATTGCAATCACATCAATACCTTTCTAAGGTCATCGCAATATTATTTCCTCAATATCTATTTACTTTAGTAATCATCTCAATACACTTTTCGTTCCATACATGTCAACTTAACAATTAACTTTTCAAGTATCATGCTTAACTCTTATAATCCTTTTTATTCAATTTTCACTTCATCAACTCATAACATCAAGTCATCATAACATCTAGTTCTAAATTTCCCAATCACATTTGCATTCTAAACACAATATAAGGTTAAGATACCTTAAGTATACCAAAATGCAATTAAGCTTATCTAGGATCATACCTTCAACTAACATGTAATTTTACCATTTATTATACATACATACATGTCAATAATCATCAAAACACATCACATAAAAATTATAAACATTGGGACAAAAATATTTATGTAGGTCGAATGTATCACCAAAGTAAAAACTAAATTCTTTTTCTTTTCGCACTTTCCGTCCATTTTAGAAATATGTAAAAACATGATTTGAACTAAGATTTTTCATGCAGACACAATAAAAATCATCTTAGAATTTTAATTCATATGAATCGGCCACACTTGGTGTTGTTTATACATAAAAATTTAACTTTTGAATTATAGAGCACAAAATCATGAGTTTTCTTGTTTTCAGTATTTTTCGATCATTTTAGAAATATGTAAACAGGTTGTTTAAAATATTATTTTTCATTCAATCATATCAAATATCAGTTTAGAACATATCCATACATGATTTTTGCTACCCTAGATAGTATTTATATAAAAAATTTCCAAGTTCTAAGGCTTAGGTGAAAAATCATGAGTTTTCACGCTTTTTGCGCTTTTTGTTCATTATAGCAATATTTAGACACATGTTTCAAATCATTATTTTTCATCTAAAAAAAACAAATATCATGTTACAGTACATCCTCACACAAATTGGCAGCCAAATATCAATTTAATAATAGAATTTTCCAACTTCTAAGTTCTAACATAAAAACCATGAACTCCTTTGTTTTCTGAAACTTTTTGGTCATCACAGAAATATGTAGAAATATTCTTTTATCTAATATTTTTCATCAAAATAGATCAAAAATTATTTTAGAAAACAACAATACACAAATCACCCCCCTAGTAATGTTTATGGTAAAAATTATGATTTAGGTTATAGAATTCACCTTTGGAGAAATTTCATGGAAACAATTGTATTTTCGGTAGAAAATAAATTTTCTCTCCCAAAAACTCACCCAAATATAATTAAATCTATAAAAATTAGTAATCAACCAGTTTAAAATAATTTTCCCATAATTTATTTCATAGAAATTAGTTTAGAAATCAAAAGAGAAGAAAACTTACGATTGCGGTCAAGAAATCGCGAAACGGAAAGGTGTTTTCTTAATTTCGGTAGAGAGAAATATTTTGAGAGGATTTTTCTGCCAAGATATAGAAAAATAAGGTGGTGGCTGATGGAACTCTATTCTGGCTGAATTTTAGAATATATATTAGGGTTTGGGTGCAATTTACACTAATACTCTTAATGAACTAGGTTAGGAGGATTTTAGTGTAGTGGGCTTTTGGGTATTTGGGCTTTTTATTTAAATTTTGGGCTAAGTAAAATTAAAAGTAAAAAGAATATTTTTCTTATTATTTCTATAATAATTTCCCCAAAATAATTATTTAAAAAATTATTTTAAAATACTCATAAAATCATTTTATGCTTAAAAATTGTTTTTATGCATGAAAATTCATTTTATTTAAAATAAATTCTTTTATGCAAATGCACTTCATGTAAATTATTTATTTCATAATAGCAACTCATATTATGCATATTAAAATTAATTTAATATGCCACATGCTCATCAATCACTTAGATTACTAATTTTCACAAAAGCACACACTTAGCCTTAATAGTTCTAAATCAAGCAATTTATCACGACAATTCCTAGGGTGGGTGTGGGTTGTTACATTCTCCCCTCTTAAAAGAAATTCATCCTCAAATTTAAATCCTTACTTAGCTACTCTTGAAAAGCTGGGGATGCTTTTGTCGCATCTCTTCCTCTGCTTCCCAAGTGCTCTCATCTATCCCATGATGTCGCCACTGAACCTTAATCGTGGTTATCTCCTTATTTCTTAACTTCTTTACTTGTTGATCCACTATAGCTATTGGTGACTCCTCATAGGATAGTTGTTCATCCAATGTAATGTCTAGAGGTAAAAGAATGTGAGATGGATCTGACACATATTTCCTTAGCATTGAGATGTGGAATACTGGATGCACATGCGCCAAAGTTGGAGGCAGCGCAAGTCTATAAGACACCTCTCTAACCTTATCTAAGATTTCAAAAGGACTAATGAAACAAGGTGATAATTTCCCTTTCTTGCCAAATCTCATAACTCCTTTCATTAGAGAGACCTTTAAGAACACGTGATCTCCCACGGCAAATTGGATTTCTTTTCGCTTAGGGTCCGCATAACTCTTTTGCCGACTGAAAGCCATCTTCAGTCGATCTTGAATTAATGGTACTTTATGGGTAGTCTCCTTAAGTAATTCAGGCATTTCTACATGCTTATCTCTAGGTTCAATCTAACAAATTGGAGAACGACATCTTCTCCTATACAATGCTTCATAGGGTGCCATACCGATGGACAAATGATAGTTATTGTTGTAGGCGAATTCAATTAAGGGTAAATACTTACCCCAGCTACCGCCAAAGTCCAAGACACACATCCTTAGCATATCCTTGAGTGTCTAAATTATTCTTTTATACTGGCCATCCATTTGAGGGTGAAATGCTATACTGAAATCTAGTTGTGTTCCTAATGCTTCTTGCAACTTCTGCCAGAACCTTAAGGTGAATTGAGTTCCTCGATCTGAGATGATAGAAATTAGGACTCCATGTAGTTTCACGATCTCATCTACATACAACTGCACATACTAAGATGTAGAATATATGGTCTTAACTCCCAAAAAATGAGCAGACTTTATCAATCTATCCACTATGACCCATATAGAGTCATGTCCTTTGGAGGTTCTAGGCAAGCCAATAACAAAGTCCATAGTGATGCATTCCCACTTCCATTCAGGTAGTCAAATCTCTTGTAGTAATCCTAAGGGTCACTGGTGTTCATACATGACTTGCTGGCAAGTTAGGCAAGATGCTACAAACTTAGCAATATCTTTCTTCAATCCAAGTCACCAATAGTTAGCTTTCACATCATGGTACATCTTGGTAGTTTCAAGATGAGAACAGTAAGGTGTCTGATGTGCCTCCTTCAATATCCTTTCCCTTAATCCATCCACAACAAGCATGCATGCTCTATTCTTGCACTTTAAAATTCCATTAACTACTTCAAACTCAAGGTTCTTTCCCCCTCTCGTCTCATCATTTAAATTTATCATGTGTGCGTCCCTATCTTATGAATCCCTTATTTCTTCCATTAACTTAGGCCTTACTTGAAAATGAACTAATAAAACTCTTGATCCTCCAATCTCCAATTTCAATCCTTGATTAAACAATTCCTTTAGTTCCTTCACGATCGACTTCTTTCTCACATCCACATTGGCTAGGCTTCCCATCAACTTTTGACTCAAGGCATCTGCCACTACATTCGCCTTCCCAGGATGGTAGAGAATCTGAAATTCATAATCCTTCAACAATTCAATCCATCTCCTTTGTCTTAGGTTGAGGTCTCTTGGGCTCAAGATATACTGAAGACTCTTATGATCCGTATAAATCTCACACTTCGTTCCATACATGTAATGTCTCCAGATCTTTAGAGCAAATACTATAGCGGCTAATTCCAAATCATGAGTAGGATAATTCACTCCATGTCTCTTTAGTTGTCGTGATGCATAGGTGATGACTTTACCATTTTGCATCAAAACACACCCAAGTCCTACTCTTGAAGCGTTGCAATAGACAGTGAACCCTTCTTCTCCTTTTGGTAATGTCAAGACTGGAGCCATTATCAAACACTTTTTGAGCTTTTGAAAACTCTTCTCATAGGACTCTTCCCAATTGAACTTAACTTGCTTTCTAGTCAACTTGGTCAATGGAGCTGCTATCTTAGAAAAGTCCTGTACGAATCTACAATAATATCTAGCCATGCCCAAGAAACTCCGTACTTCTAAAACCATCGTGGGCCTTGGCCAATTTGCTACCACTTCAACTTTCTTAGGATCAACTTGAATCCCTTTCTTACTTACTACATGTCCAAGAAAGTTCACAGACTCCATCTAAAACTCACACTTGGATAACTTAGTATAGAGTTGGTGATCACGTAACATTTGCAGCATGATCCTCATATGCTCTTCATGTTCTTCTTTATTCTTTGAGTAAATTAGGATGTCATCAATAAACATGATCACAAATTTTTCAAGGAATGGCTTGAATACTCGATTCATCAAGTCCATGAAAGCAGTAGGAGCATTCGTTAAACTGAATGGCAAAACCATGAACTCGTAATGTCTATATCTAGTACGAAAAGCAATCTTGCAGATATCTTCTCCTTGGATCTTTAGTTGATGATAGCCAAACCTTAAGTCGATCTTGGAGAAGTAACCAGCTCCTTGCAATTGATCAAAAAGATCATTGATCCTTAGTAATGGGTATCGATTCTTCACAGTGAAGTTGACGATAGTCAATGCACATTCAGAAAGAGTCATCCTTCTTCTTTATGAATAGCACAGGAACGCCCTATGGTGAACTGCTGGGTTGAATGAAGCCCTTATTAAGTAGATCATGCAATTGCATCTTTAACTCTTTCAGCTCCATTGGTGCCATATGATATGGCGGTATCAATATAGGTTGCATACCAGGTAGTAGTTTAATGTTGAACTCGATCTCACGATCAGGGGGTAATCCGGGTAAATCTTCTAGAAAGACATCTATGAACTCATCCACCACTGGAATGCTCTCGTCTCGAATGGCAGCTTCCTTGTCAGTGTCGATGACATGGGCTAGGTACGCTTGGCATCCTTTCCTTAACATACGTCTCGCTCCTAAGGCCGATATCAAGTTCAAAGGATTCTCATTCCTATCTCCTTGGTACACAAACTCCTTCCCATCTCTAGTTCAAAACTTGACAAGTTTCTTTCTACAGTCGATACGAGCTCCATGCTCATACAACCAGTCCATCCCTAATATCACATCGAATTCTAGTACATCTAATTCAAGCAATACTACTGAAAGTGTTTGTCCGTTAATGTCTACATCACAATCCTTATATTCATACCTTACTTCCATCACTTCCCCTCAAGGAGTTGACATTACTAACAGTTCACTCATCGATACCCTATCTATACCTAGGTACTTAGCAAAACAAGGTGACACAAAAGAATGGGTAGCACCAAAATCAATTAAACATTTTGCGCTAGAACTTTGGATGGGGATGATACCGGTGATGGCTATGTGTGAATTACGAGCCTCTTGCTGATTTAAAGCGAAGACTCGACCCTTGCCCTTATTCTCTATCATCGGTGCATTCCCAACTGCTGGTCCTTTGTCCTTGACTCCTTGTTCTTACGTTTGGAATGGTCTAGATTGTGGTCGTACTGTGGTCCCATTCCCTTGACTCCTCGTATGAGGGCAATCCTTTATTAAGTGCCCCATTTGCCCACACTTAAGGCAAGCACCAGTATCTCTTAGACAAATTCCAGGATGCTTCCTTCCACTTTGCCGCAAGCGGGAAATTCTTGCTTAGTTTGATTATTCCGTGGTCTAGAGGATGAAAATTCCTTCTTTGAACCTCCTCCATTTCTATGTTGTCCCCTATGACTTTTGTTCTTATGCCTTCCCTTCTGGTCTTGTTTAGCTCGTTTGGCTCTCTCTGCCTTGTACCTCTTCTCCATTATCTTGGCCTTATCTATAAGCTTAGCTAGGGTTGGAAACTCTGTTGCTGCCAACGAATTAAATAAAGGTGTGATCAGTCCTCTTAGGAAATGATTGATGTAACTTGCTTCAGTAGGAATAATGTTGACAGCGAATCAACTAAGTCAATTAAACTCCTTAGCATAATCTGACACGGACATTCCTAGCTTTTACTTTAGTTGCTCGAACTGCAATGCTCTATCTTGCCTTTCTTCTTCTGGCAAGAACTGATCCATTACTTCTTGCTTAAACTCTACCCATGTAGGTGGGTCTGCCCTGTAAAGTCGCTCCTCAATACTTCTCTCATACTAATACTAAGCTTCTTTCTTGAGTTAGAGTCATACCAACTCGATCACTTAAGCATCTGAGAAAGATAAATGACAGACTAGCTTATCCATCTCATCCAAAAATTCATGTTGGTCATCTCCTTTCTCACTACAAAAGTTAGGTGGTTGCAGCTTCTTAAACTCTGCTACGGTCATCCCTTCATCAGGTAGCTGCTTCCTTTCTCTCCGAGCAAGTGCCACTACCCAAGGTGGCGTAACTCCATTCCTTTCTTGAGTTGGTGGTGCTTCTCGCCTTTGAACTTGTAGCTCATCCAGTTCCTTGCGTAAATCTCTCATTTCTTTGCGCATGGTGTGCACTTCTTACGAAGATACTTGCTCGCTAGAGCCCATAGTCAGTGCCTTCGAGTTGGATCATTCTCTTGACCGTATAGGTGCAAAGGTAGCATTCGATGTAGTGTCTGATATAACATCATCATTAGCCCTAACAGATTGGGCAGCTGTGCGAACCTTCTTCTTGGGAGGCATTTATCAAAATAAGGGAATTTAGTACTAATCCCCTATCCTAACCTGTTTAATCCCTCTGTATACTAGCACACATTATCATACATTCACCATATCATATCATTAAGCACATGTCATGTATGTATCGCATATCATATATCATAATCAAGTAGCATATGTCTCATAATATCACACCATATCATAATAGTGAAAGAAATCATCTCATACTAGGTAACTAGGTAATCAAGGAAAAATCATTCATATCACATAAAGTGCTAAGCAGTTACATCAATCATCATATCTATTCGACCTAGTTCTTGTGTCCACCTCCAGAGCAATCAAGAGCGACATGGCCACTGCTGCCACATCGGTAGCAAAGAAGATCTCTATCTTGATGGCGATTAGTTGAAGATGCAGACCTCACTAGCAAGTAGTCTCCTCCATGCTCAACAATCCTTGCCCTGAGTTGCTCCATATCCTCTCTTAGTGCATGAATCATAACCTTAAGATGTTAGTTTTCCTCCTTCAAGTATGAGTAGTTATCCTCCAACTTTTGGATCTTACTATAAACCCAATCGGGATCTAAGTGCTCCTCAGGGTCCTCTTCTTTGTTAGGGGTCTCCTCCTTCATAGGATGAATCACAGATACAACTTTCTTGAACATTTTCGGCCAAGTCCTCTTATAGGTCACACAAGGTGCTGTGGGTCGTGGTCCACGAGCAGGTGTAATCTTCTTGGTCATCTGTCGGCAAAATCATAAGGCAAGCAAACCAATAACAAGGATTACTAAAATCTACTAGGATTTTGCGAAACTATGCGATAGACTGCAAGTGACAAGACAGGAAAATTCCTATGCTCTAGGATTATACTTAAGCAACTCATATAAAGCAAGCCTAAACTAGACTTTTTAAAACTACGGCTCTGATACCACCTTTGTCACATCCCAACCTTAGAGATATGACAGTCCCAAAACATGGGGAGACATAAGGTCACCCATGCCTATAGAGCCCACTTACATATAAACAAATTATGCCTAGGATCTTACCAAATCTCTTACAATTACTCATTTAAAACATTTAGTTGAATACCTTTAATTGCGGAAGTCTATAATTAAACATTACACATAAAATCCATAAGGAAGATAATATATCTCAAATGAGTATCAATCAATATTCCTGAAGCATCTAATGATAAGACTTCATAAAATAGTATTATTGATAACTTGGACAAGGAATCCCCCAAGCGAAGTAGAATGCTTGAGCCATCACTTTGCCTCCTCACATTTGCTTACCTGGAACCACACAAGGAAAAAGGGGTGAGATAGATGATCTCAATAAGTAAATGATAAGGCACATACATATCACATATTCCTTTGAAAAGGAAACACATAACTTATACACGTAGTTCATGATTTATAATTCATGAATGAGGTTGCAATTTAGCAAGGGTTCAATTTGGCAAGTTTGCAGAAATCACACTTATAACTTATAAAGAGTGAAAGCTATTGCTCTATCACTCAAACTTATAAAGGAAAGGTGGCCTTATACCAAATTCCAACTCCTATCACTTATAAGGCATGAAGCTGATCAAGCTCCATGGCTAGAACCGCCCTTTTCTAGCTGAGGTGGATACATTACACCTATCCATCAGGTTAAGACCATATACACAAGTTTCAATGTTACCCGCATCGGCATGAGGATTCAACATAAAAGGTTAAAGGTACCATAGCTAGAGCTAATGGTAATCATAATTAACAATATCACATAAGGCAATAATAACTTGTATCTCAATAACAATAGTGGCTTAACTTTTGAACAAAAGATACAATGACAATGTAGTTCTAGAAAGAATATAAATTAGGGTGATAGTCACAAGAATTTCTCATTATATAAACAAAATAGTTTTGGACCAAGTGTCCTTTGGCAACCCAAGCTTGTCAAAGAAATCATGTAATAATATTTAGAATAGAAGAACTTAGGTTTCAAAGATCACAAAGGCTCACATAACATGATATCACATATTTGTAACATAGCAAAATGTTACTTGCACTTGTAACATGAACATAGTGTTTATTCACACTTGTAAAATGGATACGATGTTTACTCACCTTGGGGTTCCTTTACTCTTAGTATACGTAGTCTCTTTGCACTTCTAAAGCTCCTCAAACTCAAACATAATATTTAATTTAATACCTAGTATTCATACACTCATGATGTGCCTATCTGTGAGGCCTCGCTTAAGCACCGGTCTGATCCATGGAGGAATCGAAATGCTCTTCGAGAGAAACTCCATGATTGGAACTCGCAGTGAGTTCAAAAAATTGATTTTTGTATTTTGAAAGTTGAAGAATGTGAGTCGCCACTTTAATTTACTTATTTTAACTGGGAAAATTAAAGAAAACCCAAATTAATTGACTCCATAAAATATTTGATTTTGCCCCAATGGAAAATACACCAATCCGCGAGTGACCAAGGAGGGCTCGAGGATCAAGTTTTGGTAACTACACATTTGAGAAAATATAATTTTCTTTAATTTGGCTAAAAAGTGCAAAATAACTCTTAAAAGGAATTTTTGTGTATGCCTGAACAGGAATATAATGATGCATGAAACAAATATATAAGATGAAATGACAATTATGGATAAATAAGCAAAAGTAAATTCTACTTAATTATTACATGGTCAATACGAATAAAATAAGAGGATCTTTTCTCTAGCTCTTATAGGTACTAGGGAAAGCACACATTCGTCAACTACATTAAAGAAATGAAAAGTACAGATTTGGAAATAAATAACAAATATAATAGGGAAAAATGTTATTAAAAATGATTTTGGAGTTGATGCCTTTTCAGAATGGCAGCCTGCGTATCATATTGAATAGGAATCAAACCCCATACAATTCTTCCTTCTTACGAAGGAGGGGTTCTAGGAAAAGTGTTAGTTTGTTTATTAATTTAATTTTGATTCTTAAATTAATAAATTTTAGATCTTTTCTGTTTTAGACCTAAAGAGAATTCTAGATCTGAGTATAGAATTTTGAAAATAGAAAGAAGATTATACCTTTGCTTTCCTTGATTTTTGGATGAACAGGGTGAGCTTAACTCCGGATGTAAGCTCCACTTTGGATTTAAGACCTTGAAGTTGAACCTTAACAGCAAAAAGTTAGCAAAATAGCGTAATGAATGTAAATTAAAAAGAAATTGAAACCACAGCTTTTGTATCAAATTTCAAGCAGAACTTAAGCATAATAAGTAGAGCAATATAGGAGGATTTTTGCATTGGAATCCCCCCCCAATGAACCTGAATGAGGCCTTATTTATAGAGCTACTGAGGGGGGCGCCGGTGGTACGGACGATGGCATCAGTATATTGCAGGCAGCGTGGGCGGCATCGGTGACGTGCTAGGTGTCCGAGCGACACGTTGAGCATGCCGCCTTATTGTCGGCATGAATTTCATGTCACCAATGAGGTGGCATGGCAGGCGTGCCGCCCAGAGTGGCAACGCACCTCTTGCACGCTTGCCACCTGGTTCAACTTGTTTCTTGCTTTTTCATCCGTTTTGGGTCTGTTTCAATTCCGATTTGAGCTCGGTTTGATCCTGTGGGTTCGTGAATGAAAAGCAGTCGACCAGAGGTGAAAGATTTAGAAAATTTATTTTTCAACAGGGCACTGCCCCCTTGACCCCTGCCCACTAATCGGCTAGCGGGACTGCCGTATGCATAGCGCACTATTCTTAGTAGGTGTCAAGCTGCAGCTAGATTATAAAGGTGCAAATTTGAGGGTTCACAGTTGCCCCCTCATCAAAATTGGCTTTAAGCAAAAGACAATTCTAATGTTAGTGAACCCTGGGAAGAGATGCCATGTCAAACTTTGGGCTTGTGCTCTTGCAACATCAGATATTTGGCTTATATGTTCTTTTGCCATGTCAGATTCTAGGCTGTACTATGTCAGATTTTGGGTTATACCATGTCAGACTCTAGGCTTGTGATATTTGCTTGTGGTTATCATGCATGAGCACATTCATGCTTTGTGCAAACTAAACCTTTTAAAGAAGGACAAACATGGTATAAAGATATGAACCTTTTGGGAGAGGGCCCAATAATTGAGGTTTTGTCAATGGCTAATAGCTTGACCTTAGTGTTGGATGTGAGAATGGTCATGGTGATCTTCAATTAAGGCTATATGTTCAGCCTAATTGTTGGAGGTAAAGATGATTTGGAGAATTTTAATCAAGGCTATCTATTCTGCCTAGACTTTAAGATTTGGAGATTTGGTCCACCTAGGGAATTCAAATTGGTTTAGTAAGGCCATCTGTTTGGCCCTACTATTAGGGAGATTATGATCAAAGTTATCTGTTTGACTTTGATGTTTAGGAAGATTGGGATCAAAGCTATCTGTTTGGCTTTGGTGGTTGGGAGGATTGAGGTCAAAACTATCTATTCGGCCTTATTGGTTGAGAAAGTTTAGATCAAAGCTATCTGTTTGGCTTTAGTATTAGAAGGATTAGGATCAAAGCTATCTATTTAGCTTTGGTGTTGGGAGGAATAGGATCAATGCTATTTGTTCAGCCTTGATGTTGGAAAAGTTAGGATCAAAGCTATCAGTTCACCTTTGGCGTTAGGAGGAATAGGATCAAAGCTATTTGTTTGGCCTTGATGTTAGAAAAGCTAGGATCAAAGCTATTTGTTCGGCTTCAGTGTTAGAAGGATTAGGATCAAAGCTATCTATTCAGCTTTGGTGTTAGATTTAAAGAAGGTTATGTCTCTAAAAGACGAGGGGTGTGGGAATGTCAACATAGGTGGCTCGACTCGATTTGCCCATTAAAAGTTATGATGGAGGATTAGTCCTTATAGGGAAAGATCTTAGCTAAGGAGGGTAGGTCTAGTTAGGAAATCCATTTGAAAGGCTTAGTATGATTTTGCCTTTAAAAGAGATCATGGGCTTCATAAATGAAGGCTTTTTGGGAGTGGGCTTCATAGTGAAGGCATCTTGGTTTAGGCTTTATGATGAAGGCTATTAGTCTTGGGCTTCATGGCGAAGGCTTTTGGATATGGGCTTCATAGTGAAGGCTTATGTGCCTCTTAATGAAGGCTTCTGGATCTAGGCATCATGGCGAAGGCTTTTAGTTTTGGGCTTAGCTTTTGGATCTGGACTTTATGGCGAAGGCTTTTGGATTAGAGCTTCATGGTGAAGGCTTTTGGATTTGGACTTCATGGCGAAGGCTTTTTGGTTTAGGCTTCTTGATGAAGGCTTTTTGGGAGATATGCCTCGACTTCTGGTTTTGCCAAGGAAACTAGATCTAAAGATGATAAGCCCTAATAGACTTGGAAATTTTGGTTCTACTCATTTTGAGATTATGCCAAGGAATGGGTGGTATGTGGTATGATTTGCTGATGAGGCTTGGGATGGAACAATATGATTCCATAAAATTCGAGAATAGTTTGAAGGTAGGTTGAAACTTCTGAAAAGAATCATGGAGGTTGTATGATTTTGCTTTTTGTAGCATGAATCGTGGGAAAGAGCAAGCCAAGCTTTTCTTATTGTTTGAGATTGAAGAGACTCTTGGAGTGACACTTAATTGATTTGACTTTATGTAAACTAGCTAAAATAAAGAGCCCTTAGGATTGGCTAAAGGGCTAGTGGAAGAAGACAACTTAGGGATTATGTTCCCAACTATGAAGGATTGTGCCTTATCTCTTTGTACTAAGCAATGGGACAGATTGACAATAGATGATGACATTCTTGGGAAGACATGCCCCCATTGTAGGATAAGAATATAAAAGATAGAAAATCCTTAGAGAATGAACCTCTAGTGAGGAACGATGACTCTAGAGACATGAGATGAGATAGATTGATTGAAAATGGTTTGAAAACTTCAGACATAAGGGAAGATGACTTGGATGAGCTTTCTCTCTCTCTCTCTCTCTCTTTCTTTTAGCTCTAACTTTTGCTTGAGCCACCCTTTTGGGTTTCAACTTAGCGAGCTTGAATTAAAGAAATTTGGAAGAAAATTCCACCATAGTTTGGGCTACTGCCATTTTTATTTTGAAGGGCTCTGACCTTTGAATTTTGGATTTAACAAAAGTCTTCTCTGAACTTATTGCCCTTTGTTGAGGTGCATTACTTAATTACCCAATGTGCAACAAGTAATTAAATTTACTTGCTTTTTATGCTTCAACTATTTGATCATTTGACATTCTTTGATTAGGTGCAATTGTTGATGGCACCTTAAATTTTAACATGTGCTAATTGTGGTGGATTTGACCGTTTGTTCATTTCTGTCACTTCTTTTTCTCTTTTTTTTTTTTTTTGTTTTTTGGTAAGCTCATCCATGTCAGACTAAAAAGGAAAACAAAAAGAAAATGTATGTGCATTACTATAAAGGAAACTTTATTGCAAGATGACAAAAGGAACCACTATGGTCAACGAGAATAAAGAAAAATAAGATGACAGACTCTGACTCAGATTTGGACTCAGACTTGGACTTAGGTTTAAACTTGGAATTCAATCTCAAACAGGTCAGATTAGCTAAACTTGAACTACTACATGACATGCCTTCTACAGCTGAGGCAAGGTGGGGTTGAGTTAGAACTAGATTCCTCATCACTATTCAGGTTGGTGGTGGGGAATTCAGCTTGAAATGATGTACTTTGGATACAATCTTCAACTTTTGATGCAATTGCAACCAAAGCTCTGAAGGTGGGTAGGTATTGTGTTAACAAATGGGCTTTATAGGTGGGAAGTAGATTCTTGACAATGATATCTACTTGTTTTTGCTCGATTGGCCTGTTTACCATTTGAGCAGATTTAGCCCTCCACCTAGTAAGGAACATAGAGGACTCATCTGAAAGTTGCTTCGTGGTTTCTAAGTCCCTTCTTGTAATGTCCACTTCACTATTGTAGTGGTACTATTCAACAAATGCCTTGCAAATGTCCTCCCAAGTCTGTTTTTAGGTGTCATCCAAGTTAATAAACCATCTTAAGGCAACATCAGTAAGGGTTTGATGAAAGAGTTGAACAAAGAGCTTATTGTTGATACCAAAGGGATGCATTGCCCCACATACATCTTTAAATGGATCTTGGGGCAAGTAGTACCATCAAATTTGTCCAAATTCGGCATCTTGAATTTTCGTGGAACTCTTGCATTGGAAAATAAGCTCAAGGAGCCTGTATCAACTAGGTTCTCTTTTTTCTTCAAATTCTTCAGCATTTTTTCTATGTGCTTCACTTTTTCCATGAAGGCTTTGATTTCAGGGTTGACTTCCTTCCTTTGGAAAGGATCCGTGGGTCAGGAAGTGATACTAGGGATGAAATTTGGTGGTTGAACTATCATGGGTTGATAGAGTGAGTTGTTTCTGAGGAATTTAGGTGATGGAATAGGTAATGGTAGGATCGTGTCAGTGTTTGCAGGCTCTTTGTCTTTGGAATCAGCTCTAGAAGTCGATCCATAGACAGGATAAAAAGCAGGTCTTAGGTCAGATTTGAGTAGTTTTAGGTCAGTTGAGCTTTGGATCAAGGAGGTCTATTCCATCAAGGTGCAAACATCTTCCATAATAGGCCTCCTTTGGGCTTTGAGCAGGTCTTGAAAATAGGCATCTTGCCTCTTCATCAGGGTCTCTTATTATTCAGAGAGCTTAACAAGAAGCTCATTAAGGATTTCATCAGCTCTGGTAGTAGTGATTTCATCTCCGACAACAGACATTTTGTCAACCTTTGCAAAGGAAAAGGAACTGGGTTAGTATTAAGCTTTGGAAAAAAGGGTTATGGGGAGGTGTGACAAACCAAAGGATCTTAGGTTTAATGACAATGGATGAAAGTGTCTTGTGGTTAGGTTAAAGTGTATGGATAAAGATGAGGGTAAAGGTGTATGATGTTAGCAGGTATTTAGCTAAGGGAGCTAGGTCAGATTTTAGCTTTGGGTGGCTATATCAGATTTTAGCTTTGATTAGCTAGATCATATTTTAGTTTTGAGTGGCTAGGTCAGAATTTAGCTTGGGGTGGCCAGGTCAGATTTTATCTTTGAATGGCTAGATCAGAATTTAACTTTGGGTGATTGGGATTGTGATTTATGAATGGTTTACCATGGGCTTAAGGATAAAGTGACCATGGGTTTTGTGATTGGGTATGGATGTACCATGGATTTGGATGTTGGGTGGACTATAGGTTTGGTGATAGTTGGATAATGGGCTTGATTGGACTAGATCATGGGCTTGGATGGCCATAGGTTTAGATAGTAATGTAAGAGATGAAACCTAGTCAACATTTAGTTTAGGTAAGGATAAGAGTGACGCTAAGTTAGTATTTAGCTTTGGTAAGGATGGTTGAGGATAATGCTATATCAGTGTTTAGCTTGGGTAAGAGCTATGAAAGATGAAAGCTAAATCAGTGTTTAGCTTGGGTAAGAGTTGTGAAAGATGAAAGCTAGGTTAGTATTTAGCTTCGGTAAGAATTATGAAAGATAAAGCTATGTCAGTGTTTAGCTTAGGCTAGGTTAGTGTTTAGCTTAGATAAGAATTATGGAAAAGGATGAGGGTACCATGGATGGGTTTATTTTTACCATGAGTTTGACATGGGTTTGGATAGGACTGGACCATGGGTTTGGGGTGAACCATGAGTTTTGGGCTTTGACCATGGGTTTAGGTGGACCATGGGCTTTGGGTGTTGACCATGGGTTTAGGTGGACTGTGGATTTTGGGTTTTGATCATGGGTTTAGGTGGGCTATGAGTTTTGACCATGGGTTTAGGTGGGCCATAGGTCATGAGCTTTGGGTATTAACCATAGGTTTAGATGGACCATGGGCTTTGGGTGTTGACCATGGGTTTAGGTGAACTATGGGCTTTAGGTTTTGACTATGGGTTTAGGTGGACCATGGGTTTTGGGTTTTGGATGTTAACAATGGGTTTAGATGGACCATAGATTTTGGGTTTTGATCATGGCTTTAGGTGGACCATGGGCTATGAGTTTTGACCATGGGTTTAGGTGGGCCATAGGTCATGAGCTTTGGGTATTGACCATGGGTTTAGATGGACCATGGGCTTTGGGTGTTGACTATGGGTTTAGATGAACCATGGGCTTTGGGTTTTAACTATGGGTTTAGGTGGACCATGGGTTTTAGGTTTTGGATGTTGACCATAGGTTTAGATGGACTATGGGTTTTAGGTTTTGACCATGGGTTTAGGTGGACTATGGGTTTTGGGTTTTAACCATGGGTTTACGTGGACCATGGGCTTTGGGTGTTGACCATGGGTTTAGGTGGACCATGGGCTTTGGATTTTGACTTTGGTTTTTGACCATGGGTTTAAGTGGACCATGGGTTTTGGGTATAAAGGCGTTTGGATAGGTTTTTGACTCTTCACAACGTTTAAGCTATGCATGCATGTATGTATGAATGAAAAGGTTTCATGATAATGATATACCAAGTTCAGTATTATGGTGCATAAAATCCTAAAGGAGGGTTCTATGAGTCATTACATGAAAGGGTTAGGGTGGTTTAAAGGGAACCCATCACACTAGAGATGCGATATACCTAACCACATATGAGACAAGGAGCCTCGCGTGGGTCCAATGGTACGTGCATACTCGTTACACCTCTAAAAGGACTAGAGGATATGTTGTGGGCTGGATGATTTCACTATCGGCAAGCAGACCTAAGGAAGGTTGCCCACTCGATGTTACTTTCTATCCTTTGTTTTCCTAGAAGCTAGGCTTTTATGGACTATGAGTCCGATGTAGTGATGCATGACAGCATTAATTCGCATTTAAAGCCAAACTCGGTATTTTATCAAAAGTAATCCACTTTATCTTTTATTTGAAAAAGATTTTTAAATCCCCAGTGGAGTCACCAATTGTGAGGCCTTGCCCGAGCACCGGTCCGATCCGCAGAGGAATCGAAATGCTCTTCAGGAGAAACTCCACGATTAGAACTCGCTGTAAGTTCAGAAATTTGATTTTTGTATTTTGAAAGTTGAAGAATGTGAGTCACCACTTTAATTTACTTATTTTAATTGGAAAAATTAAAGAAAACCCAAATTGATTGACTTCACAAAATATCTAATTTTGCCCCAATGGAAAATGCACCAATTCGCGAGTGACCAAGGAGGGCTCGGGGATCAGGTTTTGGTAACTACACATTTGAGAAAATATAATTTTCTTTAGTTTAGCTAAAAAGTGCAAAATAACTCTTAAAAAGGAATTTTTGCATATGCATGAATGGGAATATAATGATGTATGAAACAGATATATAAGATGAAATGACAATTATGGATAAATAAGCAAAAGTGAATTCTACTTAATTATTACATGGTCAAAACAAATAAAATAAGAGGATCTTTCCTCTAGCCCTTATGGGTACTAGGGAAAGCACGCATTCCTCAACTACATTAAAGAAATGAAAAGTACAAATTTGGAAATAAATAACAAATATAAAAGCAAAAATGTTATTAAAAATGATTTTGGAGTTAATGCCTTTTCATAATGGCAACTTGCGTATCCTATTGAATAGGAATCAAACTCCACGCAGTTCTTCCTTTTTGCAGAGGAGGGGTTCTAGGAAAAGTGTTGGTTTGTTTATTAATTTAATTTTAATTTTTAAATTAATAACTTTTAGATCTTTTCTATTTTAGACCTAAAGAGAATTCTAGATCTGAGTTTAGAATTTTGAAAATAGAAAGAAGATTATACCTTTACTTTCCTTGATTTTCGAATGAACAGGATGAGCTTAACTCCGAATCTAAGCTCCACTTTGGATTTAGGACCTTGAAGTTGAACCTTAACAGCAAAAAGTTAGCAAAATAGCATAATGAATGTAAATTAAAAAGAAATTGAAACCACAGCTTTTGTATCAAATTTCAAGCAAAACTTAAGCACAATAAGTAGAGCAATATAGGAGGATTTTTGCATTGGAATCCCTCCCAATGAACCTGAATGAGGCCCTATTTATATAGCTGCTGAAGGGGGCGTCGGCGGTATGGACAGCAGCATCAGTATGTTGCCAGTGGCACCGGCGACATGCCAAGCGTTCAACGTGCCGCCTTACTGCTGGCATGAATTTCATGCAGCCAATGAGGAGGCACAGTAGGTGTGCCGCCCAGAGCGGCGTCGCGCCTCTTGCGCGTTGGCCGGCTGGTTCGACCTATTTCTTGCTTTTTCGTCCGTTTTGGGTCCATTTCAGCTCCAATTCAAGCTCAGTTTGATCTTGTGGGTTCGTGACTGAAAAGTAGTCAACTAGAGGTGATAGATTTAGGAAATTTATTTTTCAACGGGGCACTGCCCCACACCCCGCAAGGGGCGCTGCCCCCTTGACCCCTACCTACTAACCAACTAGCGGGACCACTGTATGCATAGCTCACTATTCTTAGTAGGTGTCAAGCTGCAGCCGAATCATAAAGGTACAAATTTGAGGGTTCCACTATCCCCTAACTACCCATGCACATGTAGCATGCACATACACTTAGAGTCCACCTAAAGGTGTACTCGTCACTTGCACATAGTACATTGACTTTAAAAATCTTGCATACTTAGGCCTTATAGGCTCATATGAAAATACATTGCAATCACATCAATACCTTTCTAAGGTCATCGCAATATTATTACCTCAATATCAATTTACTTTAGCAATCATCTCAATACACTTTACCCTTCCATACATGTCAACTTAACAATTAACCTTTCAAGCGTCATGCTTAACTCTTATGATCCTTTTTATTCAATTGTCACTTCAATAACTCATAGCATCAAGTCATCATAACATCTAGTTCCAAACTTCCCAATCACATTTGCATTCTAAACACAATATAAGGTTAAGATACCTTAAGTATACCTTAAGTATACCAAAATGCATTTAAACTTATCTAGGATCATACCTTCAACTAACATGTAATTTTATTATTTATTATACATACATACATGTCAATAATCATCACTATTATTGGGACAAAATTATAAATTATAAATATTAATTATAAATTACATCATCAAAACACATCACATAAAAATTATAAATATTGGGACAAAAATATTTATGTAGGCTGAATGCATTATCAAAGTAAAAACTAAATTCTTTTTCTTTTCGCACTTTCCGTCTATTTCAGAAATAGTAAAAACATGGTTGAACCAAGATTTTTCATTTAAACACAACAAAAATCATCTTAGAATTTTAATTCATATGAATTGGCCACACTTGGTGTTGTTTATACATAAAAATTCAACTTTTGAATTATAAAGCACAAAACCATGAGTTTTCTTGTTTTTGGTATTTTTCAATCATTTCAGAAATATGTAAACAGGTTGTTTAAACTATTATTTTTCATTCAATCATATCAAATATCAATTTGGAACACATCCATACCTAATTTGGTAGCCCTAGATAGTATTTATATAAGAAATTTCTAAGTTCTAAGGCTTAGGTGAAAAATCATGAGTTTTCGCGCTTTCCGCCTTTTTCGTTCATTACAACAATATTCAGACACATGATTCAAATCATTATTTTTCATCTAAACAAAACAAATATCATGTTAGAGTACTTCCTCACACAAATTGGCAGCCATATATCAATTTAGTAATAGAATTTTCTAACTTCTAAGTTCTAACACAAAAACCTTGAACTCCTTTGTTTTCTAAAACTTTTCGGTCATCACAGAAATATGCAGAAATATGATTTAATCTAATATTTTTCATCAAAACATATCAAAAATCAGTTTAGAAAACAACAATTCACAAATTTCCCCATAGTAATGTTTATGCATAAAAATTGTGATTTTAAGTTATAGAATTCACCTTTGGAGAAATTTCGCGGAAAGAATTGTGTTTTCGGTAAATAGATTTTCTCTCCCAAAAAATCACCCAAACAGAATTAAATATGTAAAAATCAGTAATCAACCAGTTCAAAATAATTTTTCCATAATTTATTTCATAGAAATCGAAAGAGAAGAAAACTTACGATTACAGTCAAGAAATCACGAAACGGAAAGGTGTTTTCTTAATTTTGGTAGAGAGAAATATTTTTAGAGGATTTTTTTGCCAAGATACAGAAAAATAAGGTGGTGACTGCTGGAACTCTATTCTGGCCGAATTTTAGAATATATATTAGGGTTTGGGTGCAATTTCCACTAATACACTTAATGAACTAGGTTAGGAGGATTTTAGTGTAGTAGGCTTTTGGGATTTGGGCTTTTTATTTAAATTTTGGGCTGAGTAAAATTAAAAAAAAAAAAGAATATTTTTCTTATTATTTTTGTAATATTTCTCCCAAAATATTTATTTTAAAAATTATTTTAAAATACTCATAAAATCATTTTATGCTTAAAAATTGTCTTTATGCATGAAAATTCATTTTATTTAAAATAAATTATTTTATGCAAATGTACTTCATGTAAATCATTTATTTCATAATAGCAACTCATATTATGCATATTAAAATTAATTTAATATGCCACATGCTCATCAATCGCTTAGATTACTAATTTTCACAAAAGCACACACTTAGCCTTAATAGTTCAAAATCAAGCAATTTATCACGAAAATTCCTAGGGTGGATGTGGGTTGTTACAATTTTGGGAGAATTTTTCTATGAAAATATTGGAATTACAAAGTGTGGCTACTTTCTAAACTGATGGGGGCTGAAATTTTGCTTATATATTAGGGTTTTGGGCGAAATTTCCAAGTTTACCCTTAATGAGCTAGGTTAGAAGTGTTTTAGTATAGCGGGCTTTTAGGTATTTGCGCATTTTAATTAATTTAGGGCTGATTATACGTAATTAAAATAAAAAAATTTTCTTATTATTTTCATTAAAATTCCCCCCAAAAAAATTTATTAAAAAATTATTTTAAAAATACGGATAAAATTATTTTTGGCTTAAAAATCATCTTTTTGCATGAAAATTCATTTTATAAAAAATAAATTATTTCATGCTGTGAGGCCTCGCCGGAGCACCTGGTCTGATTTGCTGAAGGGGAATAAAAAATGCCCATTTAGGAGAAACATCATGATTGGAACCCACTATGAGTTTAGGAAATTGCATTTTGTAAGTTGTAATTTGCAAAAGAGAGTCCCCACTTTAATTTTGTTTATTTTTATTGGGAAAATTAAAGAAAAAACCCAATTTAATTGACTCCAAAATTATAACATTTATCCCAAGGAAAAGCACTAGTTCTCAAATGACCAAAGAGGGTTCGGGGATTAGGTTTTGGTTAAAACAATACAAAAAAAAAATGGTTTGGCTTAAATACAAAATAGCTTTTATGAAAAGAAATTTTTTATGTATGCATGAATAGATATAATATGATGTATGAAATAATATTACTCATGAAATACATGGCAATATGAAATAATGACAATTACAATATGCAAAAAAAAAATTAAGGGGCAAACTACTTAAAACTATTACAAGTCAAAATATCAAAATCAAGGGATCTTTCCTCTAGCCCTTATGGGTTCTAGGAAAAGCACATATTCCCCAAACAATTAAAGTGAGGAAAATAATAAAACAATTTTAAAAAGAACTAACTTTTGACTTTTACTTAAGAAAAATAATTTTTATCCTAAATTATATGAAGAAGGTGATGGAGAGACGAAGTTGATTTTATTGGTGTTGAATGCCTTAGAGATGGCAAGCCTACGTATTCCTTTGAATGGAAATCAAACCCCACGTAGTTCTCCCTTCTTGCGAAGGAGGGATTTTTAAGTCATTGCCTTTGTTATCATGTTTTGATTAATTTTAAAGGGCTTAGAGATTTGTTAATTAGGTTAGATTTTAATTAGCAAAAACTAGATCTTTTCAGATTTAGATCTTGAAATTGGTATTGAAAAAGGAAAAGGAAAGAACTTTTACCTTTGGCTTACGTCGGCGAGGAATGTAGGGAACAAGCTTAGCACCGGATCTAAGTTCCACCTTGGCCTCGAGATATCGCGAGCACTCCTTTTGGAAGAAGGACTCTTGAATAGTGTGAACTCTTCTTAGAGGGACTTGGATAACACCTTTGCTTAAGAACCACAAATTCCCTTTTGAAAGGAATGGCTTGAATTGAACTTTTTCTTGATTAGGAAGCTTAAGAATAGAACTTGAGATGATTGGGAAGCTTGTGAATAGAGTTTTGAGATGATTAAGAAACTTATGGATGAGGTTTTATGTGATGGAGGAGGCTTTGGAAGAGGATTTTGATGATTGGAAAAGGTTAGAAATAGGGTTTAGAAAGCTTTTGAGAGAGTATGGAAGCATATAATTGTGTGTCTTTAGTTGTTACGAGGTGCAAGGTATTTATAAGAGGAGTTTAGGGCTAAAAATTCACAATTTTCGGGTAGGACTCTGAAAAGGACTCGGTGCGGTAACTGGTGCGTCGGCTGCGATAACCATAGAGCCCTTTATGGTTACCACAGAGCTAGCTGTGGTAGCCAATTGGCTACCGTAGGGACCTTTGCGGTAACCGCAGACCGCAGCAGGCTGCGAGTTACCGCAACAGGCCCGCGGGTTGTCGCATTTCATCTTTCAGCCCGTTCTCATCCGTTTTTGATCCGATTTAAGCCCAGTTTGATTCTATGGGTTTATAATCGAGTGCTAATCATTTGAAGGTGCAAGTTTTAAGAAATTTTTTTCAATAGGGCACTACCACCTTGACCCCTGCCCACTAACTGGTTAGCGAGATCACCATATGCGTAGAGCACTAATCTTAGCTAGTGTCAAGCTGCAGTTGGATCCTAAGGGTGCAAATTTGAGGGTTCATAGCTACCCCCTCATCAAGATTAGCTTTGAGCAAAAGGCAATTCTGATGATAGTGAACCCTAGAATGAGGGATGGTAAGATGAATCAAATGGATGTCTAAGTCAGCGTCTAGACATGTTTGGGTGACAATGGTTGATTTTTTAAAAAGTGGTGAAAAAAGGAACCATAGGGATGCCTAGATGATCTAAACATTTGTAGGTTAAATGATCCTAAAGCTATCCTAGGATGGTCTGATTAAAAGGGATACCTGACTTAGATTTAAGGTATGAATCCTAAGGCTATCCTAGGATGGGTCCAATCAAAGGGGATACCTAATTCAGATTTAAGGTATGAATCCTAAGGCTATCCTAGGATGGGTCCAATCAAAGGGGATACCTAATTCAAATTTAAGGTATGGATCCTAAGACTATCTTAGGATGGGTCCGATCAAAGGGGATACTTAATTTAGATTTAAGGTATGGATCCTAAAGCTATCCTAAAATGGGTCCGATCAAAAGGGATACCTAATTCAGATTTAAGGTTTGGATCCTAAAGCTATCCTAGGATGGGTTCGATCAAAAGGGATACTTGATTCAGATTTAAGGTATGGATCCTAAGGCTATCTTAGGATGAGTCCAATCAAAGGGGATACCTGATTTAGATTTAAGGTATGGATCCTAAGGCTATCTTAGGATGAGTTCGATCAAAGGGGATACCTAATTTAGATTTAAAGTATGGATCCTAAAGCTACCCTAGGATGAATCGAATAAAAAAGGGATACCTGATTTAGATTTAAGGTATGAATCCTAAGGCTATCCTAGGATGGTCCAATTAAAAGGGATACCTGACTTAGATTTAAGGTATGAATCCTAAGGCCATCCTAGGATGGTCCAATTAAAAGGGATACCTAATTTAGATTTAAGGTATGAATCCTAAGGCTATCCTAGGATGGGTCTAATTAAAAGGGATACCTAATTTAGATTTAAGGTATGAATCCTAAAGCTATCCTAGAATGGGTCTAATCAAAGGGGATACCTAATTCAGATTAAAGGTTTGAATCCTAAGGCTATCTTAGGATGGGTCCAATCAAAGGGGATACTTAATTTAGATTTAAGGTATGGATCCTAAAGCTATCCTAAAATGGGTCCAATCAAAAGGGATACCTAATTCAGATTTAAGGTTTGGATCCTAAAGCTATCCTAGGATGGGTTTGATCAAAAGGGGTACTTGATTCAGATTTAAGGTATGGATCCTAAGGCTATCTTAGGATGAGTCCAATCAAAGAGGATACCTAATTCAGATTTAAGGTATGAATCCTAAGGCTATCCTTGGATGGTCTAATTAAAAGGGATACCTAATTTAGATTTAAGGTATGGACCATAAGGCTATCATAAGATGAGTCTGATTAAAAAGGATACCTAATTATGATTTAAGGTATGGATCCTAAGGCTATCCTAGGATGGTATGATTAAAAGGGGCACCTAATTTAGATTTAAGCTATGGATCCTAAGGCTATCCTAAGATGGGTCTGATCAAAAGGGATACCTAATTTAGATTTAAGGTATAAATCTTAAGGTTATCCTTGGATGGTCTAATTAAAAGGGATACCTAATTCAGATTTAAGGTATGGACCATAAGGCTATCCTAAGATGAGTCTGATTAAAAAGGATACCTAATTATGATTTAAGGTATGGATCCTAAGGCTATCTTAAGATGGGTCTGATCAAAAGGGATACCTAATTCAAATTTAAGGTATGAATCCTAAAGCTATCTTAGGATAGGTCTGATAAAAAGGGATACCTAATTCAGATTTAAGGTATAAATCCTAAAGCTATCCTAGGATGGTCTGATTAAAAGGGATACCTAATTTAGATTTTAGGTATGGATCCTAAGGCTATCCTAGGGTGAGTCTGATTAAAAGGGATACCTAATTGAGATTTAAGGTATGGATCCTAAGGCTATCTTAAGATGGGTCTAATCAAAAGGGATACCTAATTCAGATTTAAAGTATGAATCCTAAGGCTATCTTAGGATGGGTCTTATCAAAGGGGATACCTAATTCAGATTTAAGGTATGAATCCTAAGGCTATCCTAGGATGGGTCTGATCAAAGGAGATACATAATTCAAATTTAAGGTATAAATCCTAAGGCTATCTTAGGATGAGTCTGATTAAAAGGGATACCTAATTCAGATTTAAGGTATGAATCCTAAGGTTGTCCTTTCTAGTAGGAGCTAAAAAATAATGTTCTTGTCTGGTAGGAATGATGGCAACCCTGTCTAGTAGGAATGATGATGACCCTGTCTGTTAGCAAAGAGATGATCAATTCTGATTCAGAAGTCTGACTTACAACTTATTATATTATGAAATGCATCTAACTATGCAATGATTAAATACCTTGAACCTGTGAAGGGTCAGTTTGGTAAGAGAGTACTGAACTTCTGGGAGAAAGATGCCCCCTTTTGGATAGGTGAATATTTGGAAGGGAGGTGCCCCCACATTAGGATGATAAAAGAAAGCGGTTTAGTTTTTTTTGGCTATTCGGTTAGCTTAGAGGTGAAATGGGCATGCTAGGTATGAGGCTAGTTGGTCAATAGGTATTATTAAAGTCACTTTGGAAGGTTAAACCAAGTATGGCTGGAAGAGGTCAGGTAGGATTTAGGTGTGTTCAGTTTGCAAAATGTTTGGCTTAAGGCTGAATTGGAAACCTTGAATAGGAGGGTCAAGTCCTTTGAGACGATAAGGTTTAGGTTAAGTCTAGTTTTAGGGAAGGTCAGGTCTGGCAATTGGCTTGGTCAGTTATGGCCCTCTGGTTTTAGCTTTAGGGGAGATTCATTTAGAATGAGTGGATTACCTTAGAAGGCTGAGTCAGGTTCAGCTAGGTTCATGTGGAAGCTCAGTCTGGTTTGGCTTCGTAAGAGATCATATTAAAGGCTCGGTCAAGCTAAGGCCTTCTGGTGAATCCATTTGGAAGGCTTGGCCAAAGAGATCAGGTTAGGATGCTAAACCTAGGAGGCTAATCTTGGCTTTAGAGGAAAAGGTCAGGCTAGGCAATTAGTTTGGAAGGCTCAGTTAGATTTTGCCTTAGAGGAGATCATGAAGGCCTTTTAGGAGTGGGCTTCCTAGTAAAGGCTTTTTGGGAGTGAGCTTTATGGTGAAGGCTTCTTGGTTTGGATTTCATAGTGAAGGCTTCTTGGTTTGGGCTTCATGGTGAAGGCTTCTAGATTTAGGCTTCATGGCGAAGGCTTTTGGTTTTGGGCTTCATGGTGAAGGCTTCTAAATTTAAGCTTCAAGGTGAAGGCTTCTAAGTGTTGAGGATAGTTTTCTACAAGGGTGCTTTGGATGGCTGGCTTTGGCTCAAGTATGGTGCTACAGGTTTTGGTCATAAGGATACCATAGGCTTATGGATAAGGGTTTGCCCTTTGACATGGTTGCATCAGAATGGTTTGCAAGCTTTAAGAGGCTTTGATTCTTGGGGATTATGTGTTTTGCCAATTTAATATTTCAAAGATCATGAGATATTTGCCAAAGAGGCATGAGATGGGCCTTGACTAGTTCGAGTCCTCCTTAATCAATTTGTGGATGATAGGATTTGGGAGATATGCCTCGAGTTCTAGCTTTGCCAAGGAAACTAGATTCAAAGATGATGAGTCTTGAGAGACTTGGGTTTTTTGGTTCTACCCATTGATGAGATTTTGCCAAAAAAAAAAGGGTGGTACATGGGTTAAGCTTGAAATGATGGTATGATTTGAAAATGAGGCTTGGGATGGAAAAGTTCGAGAATGGTTTGAAGGTAAGCTAAAACTTATGAAAAGAATCATAGAGGTTGTATGGATTTGCTTTTTGTAGCATAAATCATGGAAAAGAGCAAGTCAAGCTTTTCTGATTGTTTGAGATTGAAGAGACTCTTGGAGTGATACTTAATTGGTTTGTCTTAATGACACACTGACTGCACTAGTTAAAACAAAGAGCCCTTAGGAATGGCTAAAGGGTTAATGGAGGAAGACAACTTAGGGATCATGGTCCCAAATGGGAGATAGAGATGTGATGGACTGAATATATGTATTAACTCTTTGAACTAAGTGATGGGATGGACTGATAACAAATGATGACGTTCTGGGAAGACATGGCCCCATTGTATGATAAGGGCATAAAAGATGATAAAACTTTAAAGAATAAGCCTTTGATGAGGAAGGATGACTTTGGAGACATGAGACCAGATAGATTGATAATTTAACAACTTTGGACATAAGGGAAGGTGACTTGGATGAGCTTTTTCTCTTTCTCTCTCTCTCTCTCTCTCCTCTTTTTTTTTTTATTTTTATTTTTTTTAGCTCTAACTTTTGTCTAAGCCACCCTTTTGGATTTTCAACTTAGCAAGCTTGGATTGATAAAATTTGGGAGAAAGAATTCCACCATGATTTGCTATTTTTCTTCATGTTGAGTGGCTCTAACCTTTGACTTCTAGGTTTGTCAGGGTCTTCTCTGAACTTGTCGCCCCTTATTGAGGTGCATCATTTGACTACCTAATTGTGCAATAGGTAATTACAGTTACTTGCTCTTTATGCTTCAACTATTTGATGAGAGGTCCTTCTTTGGTTAGGAGCTTGTGAAGCATTTATTGATTTGAGAGAATGAGGACACTCCACATTTTGATCTATGCTAATTGTGGTGGATTTAATCTTTACGGCTTTTTTTTTTTCATTTTCTTTTCTTTTCTTTTTTTTTTCTTTTCTTTCTTTTTTTTTTCTTCTCTCTCTCTCTTTTTTTTTTTTAAGCTCATCTGTGTCAAACTCAATCAAGGAAGATAAGAAAGTTAATGCATAAATAATGAAAAGATAACATAGATGCATTACTATAAAGGAAACTCTATTGTAAAATAATAAAAAAGGACTGATATGGTTAACAAAATAAAATAAGATGACAGACTCAAATTTAGACTCAGACTTTTAGGCTTAGGCTCAGACTCAAACTTAGATTTGGAATTCAATCTCATACAGGTCATATTAGCTAGGCTTGAACTCCTCCATATTATGCTACTCAAGGTTGGATTAAGGTCTTGGGTCTTACTTTAGGGGGATGATATCTCCACTATCAATCAAATCCTAGATTCTATGTTTCAAAGCTTTACATGCATTAATTTTGGTCCCCCTCTCCTTGATGATATCCACAATACTCATTCGGGTGGTAGCTTTTTGGTAAGGGATTAGGAGGGACTCTTGGTTCCAGGAGTTTTACCATTCTTGCCTTCAAAGCCTTCTTATGAACCGTTTCTAATGGAACTCCCAAATCTGTGAAAGCCCTTAATTGAGATTTTAAGGGTCGCCTACTAGTCATGTCAGCTACCTCTATACTCTCTCACTCGACATTAATAAGGGGAGTGTAGGTGTCCATAACCTTCCATTCAGTAGAGGCAAGAGGAGTGGAGGTATTGCTCTTCTTGCACCCTTTTTTCATTTTGAGGGTTTGCTCTAGTGCATCAATGTTGAGGTTTAAAGGTCTTTTGATAGCAGAAGAGGTGGGGTTTTCCTTGTTTTGAAAAGGATTCAAAAAAGAGGTAAGGTTAGTGTCTAAGACTATTGGCATGGCTGAGGCTAGAATGGAGGATGTAAGATTATGGGTTATGTCAATGGTAGGTGCAGCATTGATGGGCTTAGCTTGGTTCAACATTCCTCTCACTTCATTGATGATAAGTTAGCATTGGAAACTCAAGGCATTAGTGAAAGCAGAAGTAAGATGGATTAGGGTATTATTAAAACTGGATTGTTGGCTAGCTAAAGACTGATTGAAATTAGCTCGTTGAGCATCTAGGGCTGAGATGAGAATAGCTTGAAGGTTCTCTTCTTGCCTCTTGAGTAGGTTGGTTAAAGCTTCCATGTCAGTCAAGCTTGCCATTGGTACCTTTAAAACCAAGTCAAAGAATAAGGTAAGTGCTTGGAAAAGAAGCAATAAGATGGGTATGCGCACTTTGAGGAAAAAAGTCCCCCATTGATGTTATAAGCTTATTGCATTTGGGCTTTTGATGATTTCCTAATGTTGCATAGGTATTGGGCCAAAGGCATTGGGCTTAAGGTATTGTGCTAGGGCCAAAGGTATTATGTTTAAGGTAGTGTGTTGGGTCAAAGGTATTGGGCTTAGGGTATTACGTTAAGGATGTTGGGCTTATGAGTAATGGATGATGGTGTCTTATGGCTAGGTTGATAGGGTATGGAAGAAAATGAGGGTAGAGGTATGTGATATTAGCTAGGTAGGCATTTAGCTAGGGGAGCTAGGTCAGATTTTAGCTTTCAATGACTAGGTTAGATTTTAGCTTTGAGTGGCTAGGTTGGATTTTAGCTTTTGAGTAGCTAGGTCAGATTTTAGCTTCGAGTAGCTAGGTCAGGTTTTTAGCTTTGAGTAGCTAGGTTGGATTTTAGCTTTTAAGTAGCTAAGTCAGATTTTAGCTTTGAGTAGCTAGGTCAGATTTTTAGCTTTGAGTAGCTAGGTCAGATTTTAGCTTTTGAGTAGCTAGGTCAGATTTTTAGCTTTGAGTAGCTAGGTCGGATTTTAGTTTTTAAAGAACCAAAGTTTAGTTAGGAAGGCTAGGTTAGAGTTTAGCCTCAAGTAATTGGATTTGTAATTTATGGATGGTTTAGTATGGTCTTAAGGATGGAGGGACCATGGGTTTTGCAATTAGGTAACGGATGTACCATAGATTTGGAGGTTGGGTGGACCGTAGTTTTGGTGATAATTAGACAATGGTGGGCTAGACCATAGGCTTAGATAGAAGCGTGGGTTTGGATAGTAACATTAAAGGTGAAACCAAGTCAACATTTAGTTTGGGTAATGATTAAGGATAAGAGTGAAGCTAGGTTAGTGTTTAGCTTTGGTAAAGATTGTTGAGGATAAAGCTAGATCAGTGTTTAGCTTGGGTAAGAATTGTGATAGATGAAAGCTAGGTTAGTGTTTAGCTTGGGTAAGAATTGTGAAAGATGAAAGCTAGATCAGTGTTCAACTTGGATAAGAATTATGAAGGATGAAGCTAGAATAGAGCTAGGTCAGTGGTTAGCTTCGACAAGGATTATGGATTTGGATGGGGTACCATATATGGGTTTATTTTTACCATGGGTTTGGGTAGGACCGGACTATGGGTTTAAGTGAACCATGAGTTTTGGGTTTTGACCATAAGTTTAGGTGGAGCACAAGTTTTGGGTTTTGACCATGGGTTTAGGTGGACTGTGAGTTTTGGATTTTGACCATGAGTTTAGGTGGACCATGAGTTTTGGGCACCATGAGTTTTGGGTTTTGACCATAAGTTTAGGTGGAGCACAAGTTTTGGGTTTTGACCATGGGTTTAGGTGGACTGTGAGTTTTGGATTTTGACCATGAGTTTAGGTGGACCATGAGTTTTGGGCTTTGACCATGGATTTGGGCGGACCATAGGTTTTGGGTTTTGACCATGGGTTTTAGGTGTGAAGGTGTTTGGATAGGTTTTAGACTCTTCACAAGGTTCAATATATGCATGCATGAATGAATGAATGACTGAAGCATTCTGCGACTCTTGAATCTACTAAAGATGTTGTTTCCATCTCAAATGAGGAATTGAATCATAATGACTGACTAAAAATCATTCCATTGCCATAAAGAGCTCTTCCTGATAATAACCTTTGTACTCACCATTTATAATGTATTATTATTTACTCATTGAGCATGTCTTATTCTTTAGTTGTTCAAAATTTTCAAGCAAAGTTGATTTGTCAATAAGGTAAATTTCAAGCTGTATTCTTCTGCTTGGAATTTGCTCTGTGTGAACCCTTAATTTTTCACCTTCCTGCATGCGTTCAAACTTTAGAAGCACTTAGACTCGATGAACAAACCTCCATAAGCCGAAAGCTATCAAATGGGAAAATTGAAAAAAAAATCAAAATGTTTCTTTTTCACATTTCAACCATTTTAGGTCATTCAGGATTGAGTAATGAATACAACGCAACTAGAATCGTGTGAAATGGGCGATAAATGAGCCAGAACGAGCAAAAACAGGAAAAGCGGGTGAATCTGTATAGTTGTCGCCTCATAGCACTCTACAGCATTACTGCATAGCACTCTGCAGTGCCATATAGCCTTCTGCGGCATTGCCGTAGAGACCTCTGTGGTGCTGCAGATTCTTGTATAGCACTCTGAGTGTGTTTCTATTTCCCACATTAGAAATTTGTGCCTTTATGCTTTAATCCTCCTCTTGTATATACAGGGCCTCTCCACACTGCAAAACACCAACTTCAAGGGCTTGAAAAGTAATAACTTCAAGTAAACTGTTTTGCATTTGCTCTTTGCTTCGCAAAGTGAGTTGGGGGGTTTCTCCTTGATTCCTACTTGACTAATTTAAGGCCTTCTGCCCGCCTATTTGAGGCAAGTCTCTTGCCCAAGGCTCGTGTCCGCCACCCAAGGATAGCTGCTGCCCGCCGTCTGAGGCTATCCACCGCCGGCCGAGGCTAGCCACCGCCTAGCATCCAAAGCTATCTGCCACCTACCATCCAAAGCTAGCCACTGCTCACCATTCAAGGTAAGCTTCTTTTCCTTTAATATTCTTTGTCTAAATTTCCTTGCCTCTTTTAGTTCCTTAATTAAATTGATTCATCTAAGTTGCTAGTTAATGAACTTAATAATCAATTAAATTAATTAATTAACTCAACCTTCTCTTAATCAATCAATCAAAATATGATAAAGTGGCTAGGCTAAACTAACCCCTTCTCAAAAAGCGAGAACTACGTGGGTTCTAATTCTCATTCAAAGGGATATGTAGGCATGCTTGGTTTAATCATCGAATCCAATTAAAACTAACCAATTCTCCCCCCTATCACTTTCTTCACTTGCTTTTATTTTTGCCTTCCTTTAGTTTGATATTGGGTTTAGTTTGGGGAATGTGTGACTTCCTTAGAACCCATAAGGGCTAGAGGAGGTATCCCCTAAGTTTGGGATTTCATTGTTGTAAGGCCTCGCCCGAGCATCGGTCCGATCCGCTAAAGGGAATTGAAATGCTCTTTTGGAAAGAACTCACGAGAAAGCCCTCAGGTTTATCTTTGATAGGTTTGCAAATTATTGCTTGGAATCACCACTTTAATTTATTTTTATTTGGGAAAATATAAGGAAAAAACCCATTTGACTCCAATTATTACCCAAAAGAAAAAGGATCACTAGCCTCGAAACCAAAGAGGATTTGGGAACTAGGTTTTCGGTTTAATTTAACAAAATAAGTTTGGCCAAGTAATATAAAAGTGACTTAAAATATATTTCATGAATAAATTAAAATGAACAATTTATAGTATGCATGATCATTCAACCCACAAAGTTTTTACACAATTAGAATTCAAAATAAAAGAGAGTTAATGTTACAATGAAATCCAAACTTAGGGGATACCTCCTGTAGCCCTTATGGGTTATAGGGAAGTCACACATTCCCCAAACTAAGCCTAATAACAAAGTAACAGAAAATAAAATAATAGTAAGTGAAGAAGGTGATAGGGGGAAAGTTAGTTAGTTTTAATTAGATTTGATGCCTGAACCAAGCATGCCTATGTATCCCTTTGAATGGGAATCAAAATCCACGCAGTTCTCCCTTCTTACGAAGGGTTTAGTTTAGCCTAGCCACTTTATCATGTTTTGATTGATTAATTAAAAGAGGGTTGAGTTAATTAATTAATTTAATTGATTACCAAATTATTTAGCTAGCAACCTAGATGAATCAATTTAATTAACTAACTAAAAAAGGCAAGGAAATTTAGACAACAAAAAAGTAAAAAGAAAATAAGCTTACCTCATATGGTGGGTGGCAGCTAGCCTCGGTGACAGCGGTTGGTCTCAGATGACTGCGGTTGGATGGCGGGTGGCAGATAGCCTCATATGGCGGGTGGCGGCTAGCCTTAGGAGGCAAACACAAGCCTTGGGCAAGAGACTTGTCTTGAACAGGCGGCTGGCAGAAACCTTAAACTGGTCGGGTAGGAATTAAGGAGAAACCCCCCAACTCGCTTTGTGAAGCAAGGAGCAAATGCAAAGTGGTTTGCTTGAAGTTATTGATTTTCAAGCTCTAGAAGTTGGTCCTTTGAAGTGTATGGAGGCCCTCTATATATAGGAGGAGGTTTGAAGTATAGAAAACACAAATTTCCAATGTGGGATTACAAAAAATCAGATTTTTGCTAGAGTTGCCGCAGAGGGCTTTGCGGTGTCGCAGAGCTCCATTTGTGGTTCTATAGAGGGCTTTGTAGCAGTGCCATAGAGCTCTGCGGTAATAGGCCCCACTTTTACCCGTTTCGCCCATTTTTGCTTGTTCTTGCTCGTTTCTTGTCCATTTTACATGATTCTAGTTGCATTATACTCATTACTCAGTCTCGGATGATTTGAAATGGTTTAAATGTCAAAAATAAATATTTTTATTTTTTCCATTTTTTGAGTTTTTGACTTTTGAAAGTTTGTTTACTGAGCCTAAGTGCTTTTAAGGTTTAAATGCATACTAGAAGGTGCAAAATCAAGGGTTCACAACTACCCCCTCATTAGAATTGTCTTTGCTTAAAAGGCGATGCTGATGACAATGAACCTGAGGATGGGAGATGGTGAAAGGAACCAAATTAATGTCTAGATAAGAGTTTAGACATTTTTGCATTCTCATGAAATGTTTTCCTCATGCATATCATGCATCCATATTGTATTCCATATTGTATAACAAAACATGCATTCATCTTAAATCTAGGTTATACCTTGAACCGAAGAAAGGTCGTATACTCACTTTTATCCTAATACCTTCACCCTTAAACCTTAAACACTTTCACCTCTATCCCATTCACCTTTGTCCCTATAAACATTAAGCCATCACCCTAAACCTTACCCCTTTACCTTAGCCTTTAACCTTAACACTAATACCCTAACCTTAAACCTTAAACCTTACTTTGTTACCTTAGCCTTCGACCTAAACATTGATACCCTAACCCTGAGCCTAAAACCTCATTTCTTTAGCCTTGACCTCAAATAACACTAACCTTAAACACTATTACCTTAACCTTACACAAAATGTCTTCACCCTAAATTATAACCTAAAAACATCTCTATCCTCCTTTTTGTCCACACCTTGCCAACCTAGCCACAAGACACCGTCGCCCAACATCCTTGGCCCATTACCTTCAAAGCCAATCCATTACCCCCAAATTGATAGATACCTATAGCCTACACTCAAATCATCAAGACACTACCCTAAACACAATACCTTTAGCCCAACACACTACCCTAAGCCCAATACCTTTGACCTAACACAATACCCTAAACCCAATACCTTTAGCCTAATACACTACCCTAAGTCTAGTGCCTTTGGTTCAACCTAATACCTTAAGCATGAGACCTTGACCTATGCAACCTTAGGAAGTCCTCAAAAGCCCAAATGCAGTTAGCTCACAACATCAAAAGGAATCTTTTTTTCTCAAAAGTTTACATGCCCATCTTCTTGCTTCTTTCCTAAATGCTTACTTTATTCTTTGACTTGATTTGCAAGGTACCAATGGCAAGCCTGACTGATATGGAAGCTCTAACTAACCTATTCAAGAGACAAGCAGAGAACTTTTAAGCTATTCTCATCTTCGCCCTAGACGCTCAATGAGCCAATTTCAACCAGGCTTTAGCTAGCCAATAATCCAGTTTTAATAATACAATAATCCATCTTACTTTTGCTTTCACTAATGCTTTGACTTTCCAATGCCAACTTATCATAGATGAAGTTAGAGGAATGCTGAACCAAGCTAAGCCTATCAATGCTACACCTACCATGGAGATGACTCATAATTTTACATCCTCAATCTCAAACACCAATGCATTTTAGCCTCAACCATGCCATCAGTCATAGATACTAACCTAGCCTCTTCTTTGAATCCTTTTGGAAGCAAGGAAAACCCCACCTTTTCTACTATCAAGAGACCTTTAAAGCTCAACATCGATGCACTAGAGCAAACCCCCACAATGGAAAAAAAGGTGCAAGAAAAGCAATACCTCCATTCCCCTTGCCTCTACTGAATGGAAGGATATGGACACCTATACTCCTCTTATTGATGTTAAGCAGAAGAGTATAGAGGTAGTTGCTATAACTTGCAAGCGACCCTTGAAATCTCAATAAAAGGCTTTCACAGATTTGGGAGTTCCATTAGCAGTGGTTTATAAGAAGGCTATGGAGGCAAAAATGGTAAAACCCCTAGAACCAAAAGTCCCTCCTAATCCCTTACCAAAGAGCTACCACCCCAGTGAATATTGTGAATATCATCAAGGAGCAGGGCACCAAATCAACACATGTAAAGCTTTGAGACATAGAATCTAGGATCTGATTGATAGTGGTGACATCATCCCTCCTAAAATAAAACCCAATTGAACCCCATCTTACCTCAATCCCAAGTGGCATAAGAGGAAGAGTTCAAGTTTGACTAATCTGACCTGTCTGAGATTGAAATCCAAGTCTAAGTTTGAGTCTGTGCCTAAATCTCAAAGTTTGAGTTTAAATTCAAGTCTAGGTTTGTCGACTTATTTTCCTTTTCGAGTATTTTTCATCAATCATGTTAGTCCCTTTTTTGTTATCTTGTAATAAAATTTTCCACTGCAATAAAACATCCACATTTATTTGTTCACTTGTCTTTTCTTATTTTAATCATGGATGAGCTTTTTTCCTTTAAAAAAATGAATAAATAAATAATAACATAATAAGAAAAAGAAAAGAGAGAGAGAGAGAGAGAGAGAGGAAAAGAGAAATAAACAGTCCACCACAGCTAGCACATATTGGGAATTAAGGTGCCATCAACAATTGCTTTACTAGCTCCTAACCAAAGAAGGTCAAGAAATAGACCTCTCATCAAAAAGTTAAAGCACAAAACCAAACGATATACCTCAATAAGGGGCAACAAGTTCGTCAAATCTAAAATTCAAAGGTCCCCTCAAAGTGAAGAAAAGCAACAAATCATAGTGGAATGTTTTCTCCCAAATTTCATTAATCTAAGCTTGAAAAATTGAAAACCCAAAAAGGGAGGCTTAGGCAAAATTTAGAGCTAAAAAAAGAGATAGAGAGAGAGAAAGCTCATCCTAGTCATCTTCCTTCGTATCACTCAAAGTTTGTCAAATCATCTTTACTCAATCTGTTTCATCTCATGTCTTCAAAGTCATCCTTCCTCACTAGCTTACTCATTCTCTAAAGTGATGTTGTCTTCTACGCCCTTATCTCATAGTGGGGGCATGTCTTTCTAGGTCATCATCATCTTTTGTTAATCCATCTCATCACTTAGCTCAAAGAGCTTAGGCACAATCTCTCATATTGCTAATCTGTCATGTTCCTATCTCTCATTGGGAGCATGATCCCCAAATTGTCTCTTTTCATCAGTCCTTTGGCTGCTCCTTAAGGCATTTCCTTTCTTCCAATTTTTCATCTACATTCAAGCTAATAAAGTGTCACCCTAAGTGCCTCTTCAATCTCAAAACGACAAGGTTAGCTTAGCTTGTTCTTTTATGTGAATCATGCTACAAATAGCAAAATCATACAACCTCTCTGACCCTTTTTAGAATTTTTGACCCACCTTTAGACCTTAAGCCAACCAAAGATCCTAAGACTCATCATCCTTAAAGCCAGCTTTCTCTAGCATAACCAAAATCAAGTCATGTCTCATAAAAGAAGGACTTTGTTTGCCCTTATGCACTAAGAAGGGGGGTTGAATTGGTAGAAAATTAAAAATTAGATAGAAAGAGATAAGGAAAGAGAATGAGCACAATCGATTTTATAATGGTTCGAGTATTAACGAACCCTACGTCCACTCCCCAATCTCAATTGGGTATTCTACTACTAATTGATACTTACAAAGAGTTTCAAGCTCACTCCAAACTTACAGTGTGTTTCAATGGCTCACACACAACCCTTAAAAGTGTTTCCCTTAGGCTCACACTCAAACCTTCACAAGAGTTTTCTAATGGCTCACTCTCAACCTAATACTTTGTGTTTTCAAGGCTAACACTCAACCCTTTGAGCTATCAATGCTTTTACAACAACCAAATAATAACAATTGAAAGGTAAAGGCTTTGAGAATTAAAATTGCAAGAGTTTGGCTTAAATGAGAGTTGTTAGATCATTATGAGGGTCTTTGGAGGGGGTATTTATAGCTTCTTCCCTCCAAATTCCTATTGCAAAGAAATACCAAAAAGGATCCTCATAACAGCCATAAAATCTTGCATTAAATGCACTGTCAGAGCTGGGTCACAGTTGCTAAGCCTTTTTCGAGGTCACGACCCTCTTTTTGAGGTCGAGACTAATATTTCACAGTCATGATCTTCATAATCCACAATGGCTAGATCACACATGGCATGTTCTCGTTGGTTCTTCAACTATCTATTGCAAACTTAGATTTCTGTATGAAATTCGCGGTCACTACTTCCAATTTGCGGTTGCAAATCAAGGATCATGCCCTTGGTCACAGTCATGATTGAGGTCACAATTCGCACTATGTCTCAAAGCTAAAAAATTAACAAATTGCCTTTTGATTGTCTTGGTCATGAAATCATGGTTGCGGTTGCGATCGTAACTATGTTGTCTTAGGCACGACTCATAAGCCAACTTATATGCTTTGGGAGATTTTGAGTTCCTTTGAAATCCAATCTATCAAACATGTTCTAATATGCAAAATAGACACTTAATTAACCATTAGATAGCTTTCAATTTGATTGACAAGATTAAAATAGAGATTGACTAAGTTTTGAAATAACTTAGGTCAACAATCAAATTGAATATAAAATAAAATAACTTAAAATTAAATTGAATTAAGAATACTCCCCCTCAATTGATGCAAGATAAACATAAAAATTTTTGAAAATTTAAATCCTTAAACATAAATATTTCCTCCCCCTTAACATATTCTCCCCTTTTATTTTTAACATATTTATTTTATATTTAAGTTCTTAAAATTTTCTCCCCCTTTGGCAATATCAAAAAGCAATATCAAAAATGAAACAAGAGTAAATTGAAGAAAATATATAATTGCATTCATTTGAATTTGGATAATGCCACATTACAATGCATGAAAAACATAAGGAAGAAATTTAAAACAAAGTAAAAAAAATTGAAACAAAAATTAAGAAGCATCTCCTCCATCTTTAGGTTCCCCTTCTTATTATGGGGCCTCTTCTTCTTCATTTGTCTCCTCCTCTTCTTCACTAAATTGCCAATCTTGGAGGTTACATTAAGGAAGACCTATATGACCTTGCATATCAAATATGTCTTGGTGAATATGGTCTAAAAGAGATAGTCTCCTGAAGACTTTTTAAAGAAGTCTATTGGTCTCATCTTGAGGTTGAGATGAAGTGACAATGGGTGTTATTTAGGGTTCTTCTTCTTGAGCTTGATTAGGTTCACCTATCACAACTCTTGATCTTTTCCTAGTTCTTTCTTGGATCCCAACATCTCCAAAAATATATTCATATTTCCCATCTTTTTCTCTCAATGCCTTTGCATTGATCATGTATTGGAAATCTATAAGGGATTTTTTAATTGGTTTTTGGAGAATGGCTTTATTGGGTGGAGTAAGAGCCCCAACATGTTTGGCTATTGTGGTGATATGTGAAGAAAGTAGAATTGCACCTTTTTTGGTGGAGAGATGGAGAAAATGATCAACAAGGAAGCGAGCGGTTTGGATGTTCTTTCCTTTCACAAGACCATAAAGGAAGAAAAGATCTCTTTAGGAGACTTTCTCATTGCCATCTCCTCTAGCATTTATAGTGAGGGTGACAATTATATGGAGAATCAAAATGGAAAGTGTTTTGATATTTTTGGCAAGAGAGGATTTGGGATCGAATTTTAGTTCAATGGAAATTTCAGTCCAAAAGGAATTGAGTTCAAAGGAGAAATTATTGATGGTATAGGCTCCTTTAGTTTGAAGGCCAAAAATATTGTCAAGATCTTGGAGTGAAAGCTCATAAAGATTGCCAAAAAATCTAAAATCAATGGCATAGTGGCCACAAGTAGGATGAAGTTTTTTTATGAACAACTAGGGTGACAAGAAATTCCCTAGTTAACTCATCATCGATGAAAACAAATTTCCCTCACTCAAGATTTTTGAGATAGCCAATAATACTATCCTCAATCCCTAAGGTTTTAAGAAAAAAAAAGGCTAGGTATTTTGGTGGGTAAAATGGTTTTGTCTTGAATTCTAAGGAAATTTTGTTTTTCTTCTTATGTGATTCCCCTCATAAGTTCAAGAGGAGAAGGTTGTTGAGAGGTTTGGACTTCTTTCCCTTTTCTATATAGTCTTCTTGAAGCCATTGATGGAGAAGAGTTTGAAAAGATGAAGAAAAGCTTTAAAATGAGAGGAGAGTTTAAGAGTAGTAGAATTTTAAGTAGGAAAGAGTTTGGAGAGTTAGAAGATAGTTAAAAACTAAAATAATGAGGTATTTATAGGCAAAAAATAAGTGAAAAATGGTCACAAAATGGCTAGTTTTTGAATTAAATGCAAAAATGTTTGTCGAAAAACGGCTAGTTTTGAATACTGCAAAACTCTGAGTTGTGACCGCGATTTTTGAAAAATTCAAAAATTGCATTTGCAATTTAGCAATTGCGAGCGAGATTCTACAAGCTGATCAGCAACAGTAAAAAATTTAAATTTCGCGACTGCTATTTCTATATAAAGACTGCGAATTTTGAAAAAATCAGAGATTTGTGAAAACATTTGATGAAGGATATATGCAATGTAATCGACATTATAACTCAAGTTCAAAATAAATGCAATTATACATTTCATACACTAAGATATCAACAAGTCATTGAAAAGAAATTCAAGCAATTGTAGTCAAGTATACCAAAAATCAACCACAAAGCAACCAACATGCAACCAAAATGCATAAGGAAAAAAATATAAATTTAATTAACTTAAGAGTCACCTCAATTCAAGACTTTAACAGAGTAGAAATATGAAGGATAAATGTCATAACATGCACAAAATTTTGATGCAAATGAAATTATTTTTTTTTTAATTTTTGAAATTCTAAGGCAATGAACTCCCATCAAGCATGCCAATTTCCCTTTTTATGAAATTTAATCTTTCTTCATTAAGGGGTTTTGTGAAAATATCAGCAAGTTGGTTAGTTGTATCAATAAACTCCAATACAACATCACCATTTTGCATATGATCTCTCAAGAAATGATGCTTAATATCTATTTGCTTACTCCTAGTATGTTAGATAGGATTTTTGGAAAGATTTATGGCACTTGTGTTATCACATTTGTTGGGAATGTGATCAATCACTTGACCATAGTTCTTGAGTTGTTGTTTCATCCAAAGAACTTGAGTGCAACAACAACCCGCCGCCACATATTCCGCTCCGACAGTGGACAAGGCTACCGAAACTTGTTTCTTGCTAAATCATGAAACTAAACATTCACCAAGAAAATGATAAGTTCAGGAAGTGCTTTTTCTATCAAGCAAACTACCGGCATAATCCGCATCCAAAAATCCAATTATTATAAAAGATGAATTTCTAGGATACCAAAGCCCTAAATGCAATGTGCCATGTAAATACTTCAAAATTCTTTTAACCGCATGCAAATGAGATTCTTTAGGACAAGATTGAAAATGTGCACACAAACAAACACTATACATTATATAAAGTCTAGATGCCATAAGGTAGAGAAGAGAACCAATCATACCTCGATATTTCTTCTCATCTATAGGCTTACCTTTTTCATCTTTGTCAAGCTTAGTTGATGTGCTCATTGGAGTCTTGCTACTTTTGCAACCATCCATGCCAAACTTCTTGAGAAGCTCTCTTGTATATTTGGATTGGTCGATGAAGTTGCCATCTTTGCATTACTTGATTTGTAATCCTAGGAAGAACTTGAGCTTACCCATCATGCTTATCTCAAATTCCCTAGTCATACACTCGACAAATTCTTCACAAAGATGTTCATTAGTAGCACCAAATACAATATTATCAACATAAATTTGAACAATTAAAGTGTCATTTTTGTCCCATTTTACAGAAGTGTTGTGTCAACTTTGCCCTTAACAAAATCATTTTTCAAAAGAAATGTACTTAGCCTTTCATACCAAGCTCTAGGAGCTTGTTTCAAACTATACAAGACCTTGGTTAATTTAAAAATATGATTAGAAAGTTCATGATGTTCAAAACCAGGGGGTTGCTCAACAGAAACTTCCTCCTTAATAAATCCATTTAAAAAAGCACTTTTAACATCCATTTGAAAAAGTTTAAAATCCATATGACATGCATAAGCAAGCAAAATTCTAAAACCCTCTAATTTTGGTGCCGGAGCATAAGTTTCATCATAATCAATGCCCTACTCTGGTTGTACCATTTGGCAACCAATCTAGCCTTATTCCTAATGATGAAGCCATGCTCATCTAACTTATTTCTATAAACCCATTTACATCCAATAATGGGATGATCTTTGGGTCTAGGAAAAAGTTCCCAAACTTTGTTTCTCTCAAATTGGTTGAGTTCCTCTTGCATAACAATCACCCAACTCTCATCATTGGCTCAATTTAAGAAACAAAAGCAAAATTATTATCTAAGGCTTTATAATGAGATCTAGTACTTACACCCTTAGATGGATCACCTATGATTTGCTCATTAGGGTAATTCTTAGGGTATCTCTACTCCTTAGGAAGTTCTTGAGCATCTTCCTTTTGTGGATTTGATTGATCCCAATGATCTTGTCAGTTTTCCACTTGGTCTTCAACTTCCTCTAGAGTCTCATCTTGATCTAATCCAAGCTTTTCAAATTCACCTACAAGATCATCAAGAACACTACCTTTCCTAATATCAAGTTTACTAGATTCATCAAATACAACATTCATAGACTCTTCAATTACCATAGTCTTTTTGTTAAAGACTTTATAAGCTTTACTAGTGGTGGAATATCCTAGGAAAATGCCTTCATCAGTTTTAGAAGCAAATTTTCCAAGGTTATCCTTGGTATTTAATATGTAGCACTTACAACCAAAAACTCTTAGATATGAAATCTTGGGTTTTCTTCCATTCCATAACTCATAAGAGCTTTTATTCAAAATGGGTCTTTTAAAAACTCTATTTGAAATGTAACATGAAGTGTTAACGGCTTTCGCCCAAAAATAAGTTGGTAAACCATATTCATTAAGTATGGTTCTAGCCATTTCAATTAAGGTTCTATTTTTCCTTTCTATAACACCATTTTGTTGAGGTGTTCTAGGAGAGGAAAAATTATGTGAAATTCCATGTTCAATGCAAAAAATTTCAAAAAATTCATTTTTAAATTCTTTTCCATGATCACTTCTAATTTCGGAAATGAAATAGCCTTTCTCATTTTGAACTCTCTTTGCAAAACTTTTAAATGCATCAAAAGCATCACTCTTATGAGTCAAGAAACTAACCCAAGTAAATATAAAGTAGTCATCAAAAAGCACATAGGCATACATTTTTCCACCTAAACTAGCAACTCTACTAGGTCCAAACAAATCCATATGAATAACATGAAGGGGTCTAGAAGTACTTACAATATTTTTTGATTTGTAAGATGATTTGTGTTGCTTTCCCATTTGACAAGGTCCATATGCCTTGTCCTTTGAGAATTTGATCTTTTGAAGTCCTTCAATAAGCTCATCTTTGCAAAGACTATGAAGAAGCTCCAAGCTTGCATGTCCAAGCCTTCTATGCCAAAGCCAAGAGTTATTGCTAATAGATATGAAACACTTGATATCTTGGTTAGCCAAATCATCTAAGTCAATCATGCAGGTATTGCCCTCCTTTTCACCCTTATACACTATATTGTCATTAGCTAAAGTGGTGACAATGCATGCTTTAGAGTCAAAGGTGACTTTATTACCCTTATCACATAATTGACTTACTAAGCAAGTTGAATTTTAAACCATCAACTAAAAAAACATTTTCAATAAGAGAAAGATTGTCCTTACCAATGGTACCAATGCCAATTATCTTACCTTTGGCATTGTTACCAAATG
>CANTUT010000351.1:5000-32500 GCA_947687605.1 Reutealis trisperma | reverse complement strand
GGGTTCATGGAGAAATTGGGGATTTTGATAATTAAGCTTAGATTCATGAAATAGAAGGGCAAATCAAGCTTGAGAATAGTGTCATATGATTTGTATAATGTTAATTTTGAAATTTAATTGATAGAAATGATTTTCCCCAAGATTAATGAACTAGGTTCATTTATGGAATTTGATGGTAGAAGTTGAATTAGTTCTATTGAACATTAGAAAGTGTTTAAATTGATGTTGCTCAAAGTTGAAAGATGAAATTGAAAGAAAAGGAATTACCCTTCTTTAAATGAATAGCTTGGGCCATTTGGAGAACAATTAAGGAAAAGTGTTAAGATTAGTAACAAATATATGTATAGTATATGTTGACCTTAAAAGTAATAAGTTATGTAATAATGAATAAGATAGAAATGTTAACAAGTTAACTAAATTAAATAAATGTTATAATAAGAAAATGATTCATGAGCAATTGAATTGCAAATATGTAGAGTCTAAAACAATAACAAGGATATTGTCGAGAAGTGCAAGGAGAACTACTAGCATCAGAGTTAAATGTGAATAGGAGTAAAGGAGTCCAAGGTGAGTACATAATAATATAATATGCTTTGTACTATTTGCTATGAAATCTTATTGTTCAAACCGTAATCATTGAAACACTCTAATGCCTTGATGAGCATGAATTAAATGACCCATTGATATGATATTCCTTTATGACATTTGATTATTGTGTAACCTACATGTTGAACTCATAAAGTGGACCATTATTTTTCAAACCATAATCGTTGGAAATATTCTAACTCCTTGATGAGCTTGAATTGCCTATTGAACATTGAACCATTTGATATTATGCTCCATGATGATAATTGATTATTGTGAACCTATCATGATTGAATTCACAATGTGATCATTGTATTCCTTAATGTGAACCATATATGAATTTTTCTATTGAATACCCATTGATAAGCATAAATCCCCTTTTAATGTGGGGTAATGCATCAGACAATGTGCATTTGGTATAAGCCTACGAGTAGGGTGAGAGTACCTAACCTCTATTAGGGGGGAACACCTAACCATAAGACTTGATCAGTCTTACATAATGTGAAATATATGAGTGAGCAAGGCTTAGGCCGCCACTCTTGAATTTATATGTGTGGGAAACATCCTGCTTCTGAGAGAATGTTATTTCTGCTAAAGACACTGTTTCCATCTCAAGAGGCAATATGATTACTCTTCTTTCTTCTTTCTATGCATATGTGTTTTACACACAAATTAATTGATTGCTTGAATGGATGTTTGGACCAAATTTAGGTGAACTTAAATTTTAAAATGTTTAAAATTTCTCCCCACCACCTTGCTTCCACTACATTTGGCTCCACCATTCCTTCAATTTGATATCAGAGCCACTTAATTTCTATGTAAAACAATTTTATATGTTGTTTTGGAGGTTTTTTATTTGGTTGAAAAGGAGTTGGTGTGCAAATGTTGTGCTCTTGGACATAAAATTTGAGCCCGCGAATCAGAAATTGAGACTGCAATTAGCAAACGCAACCATAAATTTGATGTCGTGCTCGAGAATTTAAGGATTAGAACAAATGTTGTTTAGGGCCGTTTAGAGAATCACGACCGCGATTCAAGTTTCACGCTTGTAAAATCCATATCGCGGTCATGATAGTCTCGATTTTCGCTGTGTCTATACCCAACTTTAATTTTTTCCAAAATCATTTTGGATTTATTTTTCGATCAAATAAATTTCTATGAATTAAAATATGATTTTAAGCTATAGAAACATTGAATATATGATATTCAAAATGGATTTTTTGGAAATGTTCCAATGATGAACAACATATCTATAAATGCAATTATTGTATATATATGTTTTATTGTTGCTTGAGAGGCATGGATGGTGATCATGGATTAAGAAACCATAATGTATGATTTCTACTGCGGATATGTAATAATTAATTTTATTGTTTGATGGGATGAAATTAAATGTTAATTACTCATTTTGGTTGTAAATTAATTTTCATTGAGCCTATAAGCTCTTTTGTTTTTGTAATCTCACCTTGGAATGCCAAGGTTACTAATGTACATATGGAGATATGGAGGTGTAAGAACAAGAAGAGGTTCAACCCATGAAGATGCCTAGTGGGAGCATGAAGATACAAGTGTTGTAATTTCATGTTTGTAATTTGTTTAACCTAAATCCCATATCTATTTTTTGTGGCAAGGAAGTGGATCCATAGAATCCATTATCATACCTATGTGTATATTGCCCATTTTATGATATATATATATATGATATATATGAATGCATATGTTGTATGTTTAAAATGGATAATCTGCAAAGTGAGACTAATATATAAAGCCCGAAAATCTTCCAAAGAAAATGTCGAGTCATGGCTCTCCATTGAAGTAATAATTCAAGAAAAATCCAAACAATTATGTCATCGGTTATGGATACATATGGGTGATATATTTGGTTTGAATGTTTTCTTGAAGCTATTGTAAAGTATGTGATGTTATGAGTATAGGATACATTGTATGTCAAAAACGACAATGAGTATCTGAGACATATAATGTTCAAATCATTATACTTATTGGTCCAATGAGTTTGACTTGACTAGTGTGAAAAGTCAATAACGACAATGTGTATCTGAGGTTGGAAACACTAGGAACTGGATTGATAGAGCCTTACAAAGAGTTGTGATGAACAAGTGTTGTTCACTTGGTAAATAACAAAATTCCAATAATGACAATGTGTATTTATGGAATTTGTGAACATCTAATAAGAATTCAATCACCTACTAGAAATCCACCCCAACAGGATTTTTGCTTCCTATTTGGAAGTATAGGATTCGCCAAATTAGTAGGATTACCATTTTGATTGAAGACCAAATCATTATGGTAGCTACACATTTATATAAGTTATTAATCTTGTTATTTTCTGCTTTTTTATAATATGAAATTAACAAACCCACCTACAAATACATTTAATTATTTTAGGCTCACAAGGCCTAAATCTATGGACTGGTTTAATAACCTTAAAATGGTCATTGCATTTGAGTACATAGTGTATGTATTCAACTTGATTTGTTATTAGTCTTTTAAAGAAAAGACCACTCCAAAGGAACATATCACTCTAAGTGCAATGGAAATAATATATTGGATGAGGTTGATGCTAAATGGTTGTTTTATAAGTCAAGGGTTGAAAAAATAACATATAAGCATAACAAGACTCTAAGTAAGTATGCATCATCTATAAGAGTTGTATGATGAGCATAAATACATTGATTAATATGAGATATTAAGGTAGTTATTTATTTGAAGATGAAGAAAATTATAAAGAAAGAAAAAGGAGAAGAAAAGAAAGAAAAAGGAAAGGAAGAGAAATTGTAAAGGAAGAAAAGGAGAAAGTGTTTCTTCTTAATCTTCATAACTTTATTTTTCTTTGTCTTATCCATATTTTTCATTATTGTTCTTATTCTTACTATTCAACTAGAGTAAGAAATTAGAGAAAAGAAATTAAAGAAGAAAATGTTTCGTCTTTAATTTTTTATTTTTTTTATTTTTTTATCTAGTATTCTTTATGAAAGAATTTGAATTATGAGAAACATCTTTTATTTCTTATTAATTTTTAATTAAACTAAATTTGGAATTATTTTCATATGATGATTAAATTCATCAAACAACTAAAGAGTTTAGATGTTTTGATAAATAATAATTTTCAATAGTTTAATTCTTCAAATTCATTCCAAATTTCCATTAGATGGAAAATGCACTTTCAGGTAATAGAAAAAGTTTCTATTATAAATCCTAAAAGGAAAATTGCAAGGGACAAGTCCATAGATGATGCTATAGTTGACAAAAGAAAATGTTTCTATTGTCAATGTTATGAATATTGGAAAAGTAATTGTTCTGAATATTGTGAATACTAAAGGACAAAGAGAAGGATAAACCTTGTGAAGATAATTCTATCTCTTGTTACTATATTCCAATGGTTCATATAGTTCATCTATTGCTAGGATTCATGATATTGGTGGTTCTTGTCATATGCATGATCAGAGCAAGCAATGGAAGCATAGAGTTAAATGAAGTGATTTTGAAAAATCTAAGGGGCAAAGTGTTTATTTCCAAATAGTTTTTAAGATACTTCATAATGATTTTAGCAATCATATTTTGTATGTCTTGTATATACTTAATGATGATTTTAAAATCATGTTTTGTAAATCATGTATGTATTTCATACTTCAGCTACATTATTCTATAACTCTATAAAGTTATGAATTCAGTTACTAGAAAAATTTTTGCATGGTTTATTATGGTAATAAAGTTAAGAGCATGAATTATATGGTTCAAGTATTATTATTAAGTTAATAATAACAAAACAACTCCAAGTGCTTTTATGATAATGCCATAAAGAACTCCAATCTAAAACCACTATGATTTCATTGATTAGTTTGTTTAGCTGAAGATAAGACAACTTAGTTGGATAACGTGTGTCACTACCCATCAGGGTGTGAACTTGTTTCTACATAGAAGTATAGTATCTAATGCAAAAATAACTAGATCAACTTTTGTTAGACAGAAGGATAGAAATCAAAGAAGTTTTAGAATTGATGCATACAAATGCATCAATACCATTTCTAAAATGGTTAGTGGGAGTTTTTCCTAATTTATTGTATTTGTCTAAATATATGATATTGACCTATTTGGAAAAAGGTAAATAAAATGAATTATTCATTTGAATTTTTAAAACATTCAAGAAATTCAAGATGAAAAGGAAAATAAATATTAAGGGTATTTCATACAAAAGGGGAAGGAATATCATAACCCTTTGATTTGATTGAAGTGGGGAGAACTTGATTACCAATTTTAGAGGAATTCCCTAAATATAAAATTGGCATATAATCATAATTCATTTTGTGAAAACCATATGTGATGGTATACTCAAAAGAATAAATTACAGCATATATGATATGATGTAATAGATGATGAACTATAAAAATTTTTATTTATTTCCTTTTGGAAATTTACAAATAATAGCATAATATTCTTAAATAGAATTTTCTCCAAAGTCTATCTAATCCTAATTCATATATGATATGATATAGATAAATATCAAAATTCTTACTCATAATTTGATTTGAGATATCTAGCTTATTTGATAAGTTGAAGTTAGAAAATTGGAAGATAATTCTAATTAAGATAAGGTTTGTTGGATATCCTAAAGATGCTTTAGGATAGTATTTCTATCTTTTGCATAATAAAGAGTTGTTAGCAAAGATGTTATTTCCTAATAAAATGTTTATTCAAGAAAGTGACACATAAAGAAAGATAGAATGATTGGTTGAATGTTATCCAATAATATCTAACAAAATGATCAAAGTAAAATTTGATCAACCCTGTGAAAAGTCTAAAACTAACTAATTATTTTATCCTTATAAGCTGCTAAAGGTTTACTAGAATATCTAATTTTTCTGTAAGATATGATTTTCTCTATATGAATACATAATAGTTGTATATTCATGATGAAGTAAATCATGAGATAGTAAAATATCTAAGCTTAAGAAAAATATAATTTACTTTATATGAATGCACAAAAGTTGTACATTCATGATGAAGTAAATTATGAGATGATTCTATTATAGCTATACGTGATATAACAATGCATAATGATTATGAGTTTGACATATAGATATCAATACTAGTTTTCTTTCTCTAGAAAAGAAAACATAATCATGGAATAAATCTAAAGGCTTAGAGTCTTAAGAAAATTTCAAAGTATGCAAAACCTTAATGAGTTGTATCATCACAAGATGAGTCCTTAATGTACAAAAGGATAGTGGGAGTATCCTTACTTTCAAGTTTTGTACATGGATAACACATTAGTTTGTAAAAGTATTAATATATTTGCATTTGTAGAATAGTTTTACCATTACTTTCTTCATTTAGACTTAAGATAAATATTTATATTCTTGTTAATTCATATCCATAGAGATAGATTAAAGAGAATGTTAAATATGTCTAAGTCAATATTTGGAAAAGATGTTGAAAAGTTCAACATGCTCATTCTAAAAGTTTTATTTCTTGCAATTTCGATATCCACTTTTTGAGGGTTGATTCCCTAGATACCCAAAGAAAGTATGGCATAGATTCCTTATAGTACAACTATAGCAAATCTAAATTATAAAAGAGTTGTATAATGAGCCGAACATCGAGAATGTCATTAGTATTACTAATAGATTCTAATCTTATCTAGGATTAAATTATTGAAAATATAATCAAAATTATTTTGAAGTACTTGAGAAGTATTTAAGATTTAATTTTGATAAATGAAGAATGTTACTACATAAATGGTAGAAAGTCTATCATTGGGATTGTTGTTATCTGTAATGAAGAAATAATTTGCTAGAAAAGTTCTAAACAAGCTGTTATTACAAACTTCATTGTGAAAGTCGAATTTACTACATAAGATGTTACAAACAAGAAACTATTTTGGATTTAATAGTTATGAACTATTTTAAGAGTTTCTCCAATATATCATGAGTATCTCTCTGTTGTGATAATAATGGAGCCCTGGCTTATGGTAAGGGAACTTCAGTCTCACACTAAAATCTAGAATATTTCGAAAGTTATTAAGATATTATCAAATTAATTGTTGGAATAGGGCATTTTAGCCTTGCAGAAAATAGCATTAACCATTAACTTGGTTAATCCTTTGACTAAAGTCAAAAGTTAGTAATAGTTAAACTTCATCTTGAGAAGATGAGTTTCTGATACTAAGCAAAAGGGCTCTAGTGTAAGTGGGAGATTGATAGTAGTATGTGCCCTAGGAGCTATATAATAGTTATGTAATAGTAGATATTAATTCCCAATGGCACAATAAATATATTCATAATGTGAAAAGGGTTTCATATTATTAAATATAGTCCTTAAGTATTTGTAAGATGATCTATTATCAAGTGTTGAGAATATGAGAGACAGATCACTCTTGTACAAATATTTTAAATATATTCATGGTCATAGGATTAATGACTAGGCATCATTAATTCTAGAAGACAATCACCTCTATTTGTTTTCTATAATCAGTATGTGATACAAATAATTATAGAGGCAATGAGTCTCATACTGCTTGATGTATGATGTCGATACAAACACATGGATATTCATAGGATGAATAGTCGAACTGTGACGTTAGATGATAATAATATGGGATTTTACTACTTGTCAATTATTTATCATCTAGGTCATAATAGTGCATATAATCCTTTGACTTATAGAGTACTATATCTCATACATAGGTAGTTAGGATTTGTTACTGCTTACATAGATGTACTATTCATGTATGGATATATGGCATGTGATGGTTCTAATTTGTTATGTATAAAAATAAGTGATCGCTAAGATAGAATTTCATTACCTCGAGTAAATGAGGTTAAGATCCTATGCTATCTAGTTATTCTTGATAACTAAAGCTCCTGGCCAAGATAGATAGATTCATTAGAAAGAGTTTCTAGTAGGAATCTAATCTCATCAAGAATTAGAACCAAGATAAGGATATAAAATCAAGGCACATTAAGGTTTGACATAAACCATTACCCTAGCCAAGATTGGGATCTTTAATGAAGGGATTCTAGTGCATGATAATTTATAATTGATGGTCTATGTGATATTTAAAGTTATCAACTATAAACATTCAGTTCTAATTAGGTAGTCATGATATGGAATGCTAGATGTCACGCATAACTTATAGGAATAAGTATAAAGTGGGGATTTCACATTATTATAGAAAAATATTTTTTCATTCCCATTGCTAATTAGAGATGAACCTAGAAAGTCGCACACCCAGTAATGATCACCTTTCAAGTGTAAAAGGTTTACCATAATAATCAATTAAAGTGTTTAATTAATTAATTAATTAGTGGTAAAATGATTAAACATGTAATTAAATTTACAAGGACCTAGCATGTCTTGATGTTTAATCTATAAAGATTTATATTCAATTAAATCTTAATTTGTATATGTAACAACCCACACCTACTCTAGGAGTTTCATGACAACTTGCTTGAATTTAGAGCTATTATGGCAAATTGTGTGCTTTTATGAAAATTCATGTGTTATGTGATTGATGAGTATATGACATGTTAGATTAGTTTTAATATGCATAATACGAATTAATGTTATGAAATAAATGAATTATATTAAGTGTATGAACATAAAATGATTTAAATAAGCATAAAATAGTTTTTATGAGCATTTTTTAAATATTTTTAAATAAATATTTCTGGGAGGATTTCAATGAAAATAATAAAAAATATTTTATTTTTAATTACTTGTAATCAGCTTATAAAAGGCCCAACTCACCAAAGCCCAACACACCAAAACACTTCTAACCTCGCTCATTAATGGCAAACTTGTAATTTTGCCAAAACCCTAAATATATAACCCTAAATTCAGCCACCCCTTATCTTGGCACCCAAAATTCTGTTATTCTTTAGAATTTTTACAGAAAAATTCTCTCAAAAATATTTTCTCAACCGAAATTCGTAAGGTGCCATCAAAACTTGCGATTTTGTGATCGTTTTCATAAGGTTTTTGTTTCTTTCAATCTACTATTTGATTTTTATAAAACTAACCATGAGAAATCTATTTGGAGCTGTATATTTACTGTTTTCTTCTTGTTAAATTTGGCCTAGGCATTTTGTTTGAAGGAAAAACTGATTTTCAATTGTAACTACAACTCTCTCTTCGCAAATCCACCAAAGGTGAACCCTAAAACTCAAAGTTGGAATTTTCATGCATATATTCTATAAAGGGGGGGGGGGGGTTTTGTGTGTTGAAGTATTATAAATTGATTTTATTTTTTTTCTTGTGTTTAGATGAAAAATATTAATTTAAGTCATATTTCTGTATATTACTGTAATGATCGAAAAGTACAAAAAATAAGGGAATCCATGTTTTCCATCCTAAAACATAAAGTTAGAATTTTCATGTATATGTTTTACAAAGGGGCCTCATTCCTACATATATGTATTCTAAAATGATTTTTTTATGTTTACATGAAAATATTAGTTTAAACCATGTTTTTGCATATTACTGTAATGATTGAAAAGTGCAAAAAAGTAAGAAAGTTCATGTTTTCCATAAAAGTATACATTCAACCTACATTAGGATTTTGATCCCAATGTCTATAATTTTTGTATGATATATTTTAATGATTGTTGATATGTATATATGAATGATAAATGATTTAATTGCATGTTAATTGAAGGAATAACTCTAGACAAAGCCTAGAGATAATTCGGCCTACCTAAGGTTTCCTAACCCTACTACTATGTTATGATTAAAATGTGTATATGATCAAGTGACATGTGAATTAGACCTAATGATGTGTTAATTATGGATTAATGACCTTAAATTGACTATGAGGTTGAGTGTACAATTTGGTCAAAAGAGATAAGCATGATACTTTTAAGGTTACATGTTAAGTTGATATATATGGAAAGCATTAAGTGTACTAAGTTGAATGTTAAATTGAATTGATATTAAGATCATGATATATTGTGTTCAACTTTAGAAGATTCAAATTATGAGTTATAATGTGATTTCATATGAGCCTATGAAGGCAAAGTATACAAGACTTAAAAGTCAGTATGTTATGTGCAAGTGATGAGTGCACTTCTAAGTGCAACTCCAAGTATATGTGAATGTTATATGTGCATGAGGTAGATATGGGATAGGATAGCATGATGTTAAACAAATGCTAAGTATTGAATTATATTGTTATGTTAGAGCTTAAGGAGTATTAGAAGTTCAAAGGCTATAGCAATTAGGAGCTAAGGAACCACAAGGTGAGTAAACATTATGTCATTTTTACATGTACAAGCTATCATGATATGTGAACTTTTGACATTCTTGAAACCCAAGTTTTTTTATATTTTCAAATACAATTATATGATTTCTTTTCTAAGTTTGGGTTGCCAAAGGACAATTGGTCCAAAACCATTTTGATTATCCAATGATAATAAAGAACCTTTCTAATTATTGCCCTAACTTATATTCTTTCTAGAACTACACTATTATTTATCTTTTGTTCATTAAACTAAACATGTACATGTGATTGCATTCTTCAATGCTATTGTTATAAGTGATTACCATTAGCTCTAGCTATGGCATCTATAAACCCTTTTATGTAGAAATTTTTGTGCTGATGCAAGTAATTATCAAAACCTGTGCACACAGTCTTAATCCGATGGATAGGGGTAGTGTATCCACCTTAGCTAGAAGGGGCAATTCTAGCTATAGAGCTTGATCAGTTTCACACTTTTCTACATGTTTAGAGTTGGAATTTACTTTGATGCCACCTCTCCTCAATGTGTTCGAGTAAATATGGCAATAGTCCTCACTCTCTACGTGCTATGTGTGATTTCTGCGAACCTTGTTAAATTGCAAACTATGAACCATGAGCTATGAATCATGAATTTTGAATCATGAACTATGAGTTATAAGCTATGAGCCCTTTTTAAGGGATATGTGTTACTGTATAAGCTATATTGTTTACTCATTGAGTCATCTATCTCACCCATTTTCTTTGTGTGGTTCCAGGTGAGCATTATGAAGAGGCAAGGTGATGGCTCAAGCAATCTACTCCGCTTGGAGAAATTTCCTTGTCCAAGTTTATTAGCATACTGTGATTTGAAGAGTCTTTTTAGATGCTCTAAGAGTTTCAATTTTGGAATATTATTTATTTGATTATTTATTTGGATTCTTAAATGTTCTTTTCATATGGATTATATTTAAAGTATTTTAAAAGTATGCTTTCGTTAGTCAAAGTTTTCCTTATTATTAGATAATTAAGTTAATGCATGAGGTTTTGGTATGATCCTAAGTAGTATTTATATATGCATGAATGGGTTCTAAGGGCGTGGGTAACCTTATGTCTCCCCATATTCTAGGACTGTCATATCTCCAAAATTGAGATGTGACAGTATATGATGCAAATGAGAAAGATTAAATTGAAAATGATTTGGACCAAATCAAAGGCATAATTTTAAGCTTAGTGAAAACCCTAAACATAAGAGATATGGCCTAAGCCTATATGTGATATGGTTAAGAGGCAATTTAGGGGTTAGAGAAAATTTACTATTGATAAGCCCATATGATGGGTTTAAGGGGTTAGAGAATTTTCTACTAAGGTTAAAATTGTAATTACATCTTTTGGCTAATGAAAATGTCCATTTTACCCCTAAAGGATAAAATGGTCATGTCACCATTTGAAAAAGTTCAACTTTTCCCCTTCACCTAATGAAGAGCTAAAAGGGTATAGAGGTCTTTTGGTGCAAAGACTTAATGGTTAAGTCTTCTAAAGGATATAAAAACTTTGAGTTTTTAATGTTGCAAGTAAGAGATCATCATTTTTCATTTTGAAGCATTTTGGAGAGAGAATTTGAGAGAGAGAAAGAAAATAAAGGAAATGTTTCTTCAATTTTTCTTTTAATCTTCAATTTTCTTCTTTATTCTTTATGAAAAAACAAATACTTGCAAATTAAAAATAAGTTTCGTCTAAAACAAATCAAAGAAAAACCTTAACTTCTTAAAGGTTTTTTAGGAAAAATCTTGAATTAATTTGGGCAACCAAGAGAGGGATTCAAGAACACCAAAGGAATCCAAATGGAAACTTGGAGGTGAGCTAGGTGTAGATGATCTAGAGGCTTCACACTTGGGAAGCTCTTTGTTAAAGAAAGAAGGAACCTACAAGAGGTAATATGATTACTCTTCTTTCTTCATTCTATGCATATGTGTTTTACATACAAATTAATTGATTGCTTGAATGGATGTTTAGACCAAAATTGGGTAAAGTGAAATTTTAAAATGTTTGAAATTTCACCCGACCACCTTGCTTCCACTGCATTTGGCTCCACTATTCCTTGACAAAATCCACATAGTTCATTTCATGATTAAATAGAGGACTTTGAGGATTGATTATTTTGGGTTTGATTTGAGAAAGTGAGAGGAGATATTATATCTTTGTGTGTGTTGGGCATAGGGTTTTATTAGACTAAAATTTCATTTTATCAATACTGGGAAGCAGAGATCCTACACAAGGAGAGTGATTAGAATGGAGGATTGGATTGATTGATTAATCAATTAAAATGATTAATTAATTAATTGGATTAGATGTATTGATTGAAGAAAATGATTAATTAATTAATTCAATTAGGAGGTAGATTAATTAATTAATTAAAATAATTAATTAAGAATGTGGTTGATTGGAGGGAGAGAGAAAGAACAAGTGGATATCAATCTACAAATGCTTAAGGGATAAGGAAAAATGAAGGAATAAAGAGCCTATTTATTGGCAAATAAGGGAACGGGTATTTTGGAAAGAGAAATGTGAAAAGACAAGAAGTGTATGGCTGGAAAAAGGTAAAAATTGAAAAAAAAAAAGGTGGGGGAAAAATTGACATTTAGGAGTAGCAAAAGGGGACTAGTAGTAGGAGGCGTTGTGGCACCATATGTTCCTTGAACAGCACCACATGGCCATGCCGCAGCTAGCCACAAATGGCACTTGTGATGTCGCAGGTGGCTCCTGTTGTGGGCACCTTTTTTTTTTTTTTTTTTTTGTTGAGATTGATGCCTATCAATGTCAGAAAATTTGCATCCACAATACTAATTTGAATCTGCTATTTACTATTCTCTGAAAAATGGTAGGAATTTTCAAAATTTGTACTCACTAAAAGATATGGCAACCGTAATTTACATGTTTCTAAGAATTTTTTTAATGAAAACATGGAGAATGCTTATGTAATGCAATTGGCACTTATTTGTAAGATCAAAATAGACTTAAATAATTTATTTAATCACATTAACATTGGAAATTCATATGAATTTGAGCCAATCACATATCAATCTCAAATATTAAGAAAAAAATTAAACAAGCATCCAATATTTACGTATTATTAACAAATCAATTTATCAAGACAAAGAGACAAAAAACATCAAGATTGAATGCAAAGAAAGTATTTCTTTATGTCAAGGAGCACCCATCAAGCATCCTAAGCTCCCTTTCAATTAAATTAAATCTTTCTTCATTAAAGGGCTTTGTGAAAATATCAGCTAATTGGTTTGTTATGTCAATGAATTCTAATACAATGCCACCATTTTACACATGATCTCTCAAAAAGTGAAGCCTAATGTCTATATGTTTACTTCTTAAATGTTGGATAGGATTTTTTAAAAGATTACTAGCAATGGTGTTATCACATTTGATTGGAATGTGATTTATTATATGACCATAGTCCTTGAGTTATTGTTTCATCCAAAGGACATGAGTGTAACAACAACCCCCTGTGATATATTCTACTTTGGCAGTGGACAAGACAACTAAAACTTGCTTTTTACTAAACCATGAAAATAAGCATTCACCAAGTAGATGACAAGTCCTGAAAGTACTCTTCCTATCAAGTAACTATCAATATAATCAACATTTGAAATGCCAATGATATTAAAAGTTGTGTTCTTAGGATACCATAACCCTTAATGCAATGTGCCATGTAAATACTTTAAAATTCTTTTGATTAAGTGCGAATGAGACTTGTTGGAATAATTTTGGAACCTAGCACATAAATATACACTATACATAATATCGAACCTAGACATTGTAAGATAAAGAAGTGAGGCAATCATACCTTTATCCTTCTTCACATCTATTGGCTTACCCTTTTCATCCTTATCAAGCTTTGTTGATGTGCTTGGCTTATTGTACTTGGGATGGTTAATGAAAATCTCATATTTGCATTGCTTGATTTGTAGACTAAGGAAGAACTTAAGCTCACCCTTTATGTTCATCTCAAATTCTCTAGTCATATACTTAGTAAACTCTTCTTATATATTTTCATTAGTAGCACCAAATACAATATCATCAATATAAATTTGAACAATAAGAGTATCATGATTTTGCTTTTTGACAAATAATGTGGTGTCAACCTTGCCTTTAACAAAAATATTTTTAAGAGAAATGAACTAAGCCTTTCATACTAAGCTTTAAGGGCTTATTTTAAACGATATAAGACTTTGGTAAATTTAAAAACATGATTTGGGAGATCATGATGCTCAAAACTAAGAGATTGCTCAACACAAACTTCCCCTTAAATAAAATCATTTAAGAATTCACTTTTAATATCCATTTGAAAAAGTTTAAAATTCATTTGACATGCACATACAAGTAAAATTCTAATAACCTCTAATATGGCTACCGGAGCATAGGCTTCATCATAATCTATTTCTTCTTCTTGGCTATACCCTTTGGCAACCAATCTAACTTTGTTCCTAATGATGGAACCATGCTCATATAACTTGTTTCTATAAACCCATTTACATCTAATAATGGAATGATCCTCACGTCTAGGAACAAATTCCTATACTTTGATTCTCATAATTTGTTGAGTTCCTCTCGCATAGCAATCACCTAACACTCATTAATAAGAGTCTTATTAATGATCCTTGGCTAACAAATGAAAGATTATTATCTAAGGCTTTAAGTTGAGATCTAATACTTACACCTTTTAAAGTTTCGCCAATGATAAGCTCCTTGGGGTGATTCTTATGAAATATCCACTCCTTTGGAAGTTTTTGGATGTCATCCTCTTGTTGTTGTAGTGGAGTTTCATGATCTTGTTAGCTTTCCTCATTCACTTCTTTGAGTTATCATCTTGATCAACTCTAAGTTTCTCAAATTCACTTCCAAGATCATCAAGGTTTGAGGCCTTGTCCAAGCACCAGCCCAAACCACCAAAGAGGGGGGTTAAAAATGCTCATTCGGGTTTGGGCTCACGATTAGAGCCCTCAAGCTTGGGTGGGATGATTTTTGAAAATATTTTGGAAGTCACTACCCTAGTTTATTTATAAATGAAAAAATTAAGGAAAAACCCAATTATGACTCTAATTTATTAATTTTGTAAATAATTTACCCAAGGATAAAAATCAAAGCAAAGAGGATTTGGTGACTATTTTTTGTTTTTAAAAATAGTCTAAATTTGGCTCTTAAGTTTAATTTAGCTTAAAAATTGGTTTTATAAATAACAATTATAAAATGAAAATTAAAATATGAGCATGACATAATTATGAATGCATGAGAAAATTAAAGAATGAATAAAGTAAACATCCATAAGCTAAGGAGAGTGTTTCATTTATTCCTTATGGATTTTAGGAGAACCATATAATCGCTCCTTAACTCCCCAAATAATTAAATTAATTAATTACATGAATTAAATGAGAGGATCCCTTTTCTAGCCCCTAAATGTTCTAAAAAGGACAAATTCTCTTACAATAATGTTAACATGAATTTAAATAATTATATGAAAAGTGAGAGCAAAAGGGGACTAAGTTGGAATTAGATGTGAGGTTTGAATTTAAATTCCAAATGTGCCTATGTACTGCATTGAATGAGGGGATTAAAACCCAAGTAGTTTATTCCATAATTAGGTAGAGGGTTTAGGGGTTCATTAGATTTATTTGGTTTGATTTGAGGATTTAGATGGGTGAAAAGAGATATTATACCTGTGTTGGGCAAAGAGTTTTGTTGGACCGATTTTCCTTTTTATCGGTACCAAGAAGTGAAAATCCTACTCAAAGAGAGAGGATGAGAATGAATGGTTGGATTGATTGATTAATTAATTAATTAATTGGATTGAATTAGGTAGAATGATTAATTAATTAAAAAATTAATTAACTCGATGAATTGATTTTAGAAAAAGTGATTAATTAATTAATCGACTAATGTGATTAAAAATATTAGTTAATTAAAAAGATTAATTAATTTGATTGGGAATAGAGTAATTCATTAATTAAAATGATTAATTAATTAATTAAAAATAAGATTGATTGGAGGGAGAGAGATAGAGCAAGTGGATATCCTATTAACAAATGTTATGGGTGTGTTGAAATAGTGGAAATGGGAGCCTATTTATGGGCAATGGGGTAAAGCGCATTTTAGAAAAGTTGAAAGTGAAAATTCAAGAAAAATAAGGCTAAAAAAGGGATGAAAATCAGACAAAATAAGGGTAAAAAGGTCATTTTGAAGGGCAGGGGGGACTAACAGCATAGGAGGTTATAGTGCCGCAGGTGGCACCTACAATGGACATTTGGTGGCACCTTTTTTTTAGAAATTGATGTTAGTCTGTGTTGAAAAATTAAGTGTCCATATAGCAATGTAGTGAGACTGCATACCAATTTTGCATAGCACATTAAACTTAGCTAGTGCAAATTGCAACTGCATTATGAAGGTGCAAAATTAAAGGTTCACAACTGGCCCTTATCAAAATTATCTTATTTGTAAGTTAATTCTAATGATGGTGAACCTAAGAGTCAGGATGGTATAAGGAGCCAAAGGGATGCCAAAGGCCAATCTTTAAAAATGTTTGGGTCAAAGACATAGTCAAAAAGGAATATGGTAAAAAGAACCATAGGGATATTTCGGCAATTGATCCTAAACATTTATAGATGGAAAATGTGATTGAGTTTGATAAATAAGTGGGAGAATAGAACACAAGGATGATTAGGTGTTCATCCTTAGGCATTTTATGTGTGAAAATTTGATTGATAAGCATAGAAAGAAAAAGGAACCAAGGGATATCTAGGCTAATGGTAAGATATTTTTGGATAAATTTATGGATATGATTGACTTGGATGAAAAGGGGGAAAAAAACTAGAAGGACATCTAAATTTGACATTTTTGAGTGAAAAACTTAGACAGATAAGTGTGAAAAAGGAACCAGATTAAATGAGATTTTAGATTTTTTAGGTGGATGATATGATCAATTTAAAAATAAAGAGAAATGGGAGAAGAGCAATAGGGATGTCTATGTGACTATTTCTAGATATTTATGGGTGTATCTTTGGGAGACTTTACATGATTTTTCTTAAAAAAGGACCTTGCTCTATGCAAAGGATGTCTAAGAAAGGGACCTTGCTCTATGCAAAGGTTATCTGAAGAAAGGACCTTGATCTATACAAAGGTTGTCTGAAAAAAGGACCTTGCTTTGTGTAAAGATTGTCTAAAAAAGGAGACTTTGCTTTATGCAAAGGTTGTTTATAAGAGGGATCTTACTCTATGCAAAGGTTGTTTGAAAATAAGGACCTTGCTCTTTGCAAAAGTTGTGCAAAAAAATTATTTATTGGTTGAAAGACATTAATGTTGAAGGCTATCTTAAGATTGTTTGAAAATGAGAATGCTTTGATGAGCTGAGTTTTTAGACCACTGAAAGGATGACATAAACAACCATGGCATTTAAGGAGGGGGTAATAGTTTTGAAAGGTGTCAGTCAGATTTGGCAAGGTGACAATCAACTTCTCGGGGTTGCCAATTAGTTCTAGAAAGATGTTGTTGGTCAGTTTCAAATGGGTATTAGTTAATTTTGAAAGATGTCAATCAACTTTGAAGAGGCTCCAGTTAGTTTTTAGAGACTTCAATCAGTTTCAATGAGGCACTGGTTAGCTTTAAATGATATGGATCAGCTTCAAAGAGGAACAAGTTAGTTTTTAAAGATGTTAGAGAGGCCATTAGCTCAACTTTATGCATGATTAGGCATGGCAATGGATAGTTACAGATGCATGTATGTCTATGCATAAATGATGTAGTTTTATGTATGTATGTTTCAATATTCAAAGATCTTTTGTTTAATTTCTATGCCATGGATGGTTCATGATGGTGCTTGTAATGGATGATTGTATAGGTGTAAAAGGGTATATTCATGAGTTTGCTTTATGAATGCAATTTTTCATGTGACTTTTGCATCTATGGAGCCACACATTTGGTGAATAAGAAATTTGAAAAGTTAGAGAGGACTAATTTGGGTAGATACAACATTATAGCGATGGTGATACTTTGGGGATTATAGGTTCATTGGGATTTCTTGAGGGCTTGCTTTAGGTTTTGGAATTTAATGGCCTATGTTTTTTCATTTTAGTGCTATTAAGGAGGAGTTGTGCCTTACTTTTAAGGAGTTTAGTACTAAACTTGCTATGATCTAGAGGCATCTTTGGTAGTACTAGAGCTCAGAGTTAGGCTTTTTCATATTTTTCATGAGTTTTTGGACTTCCCTCAGGAAGTCGCAAGCCAAATTGTTATTGATGGTTAGGCAAACTTAACCATTGTGATTAACAAGTTCTATGGTCCTGGGGAGGTAGAGGCTCTGGATGAGGTCCTTGATTTTCTTTTGACATCCGAATATCTATTTCATAGGTCCATTGTTTAGGGTGATGCTAAAGTGGCAGGATTAGTATTGCAGATAGAGCAGTGTCACTCCATGCTTAGAGCTATATTGGTGGAGACATTGATAAGTCTCAACTATTTTGTTTGGGGTTTGGATAGATGGACTGTCTCCCCGACTATTCTCTAGGTAAAGGAAAATCTAGTTGTTCCTACCCTTTCTTTCAAGGGTGTTTTGCAGGTTTCTGATTTCATGTTTGGGTTGTTTTATAAATGTGCTGATGGATCATTTCTAAGTGGTAGCCCTACTTTTCAATACTACATGCCCTGTTGAGACTTGATCATAGATTGGATAGAATGGTTATTGAAGCTTGCCCAGGAGGACATACCTAAATAATGGTATAGGATCAAATTTTTCATGACTATAGGCCATAGGTGTTAAGCAGTTCTGATGCAGGGACAAATTTAGGATGTGCCCCTTGTTGTACCCTTCTTAAAGCCTATATGGATCATAACCTCTATTATTGGGTCATTAAATGTGGTTGGTTAAAGACTTTTGGTGTTATACAGCCAAATATTACTTTTTAGGCTATAAAGAGGTACGGTGGGTTATCAACAGAGGTGGTTTAGCCAGTGAAGACAGAATGCCAAGTTACTTGCTAAGGGAGATAAAAGGTGACAGCTAAGAAGAGGGAAACAACTATAGTGACTATAGAGACAGGGGGGCTTATGAGCCTGTGGAGGAGATTAGGAAAACTACTAAGGGTTTGATACTGTAGATTGCATTAGCGACTCTGATGGCTGTCGCTGCGACAAAAGAGACTATGACTATGGTGAGGAGATAGGGTGACATTGTAGTGGTAGTTCAAAGAAGGACTACTGTAGTTTAGGGCGGCAAAGAGGGGTACTGTAGTTTTTAGACTATAAGGAGGATTTCTAGGTGCAGTTTTAAAAATGCTGATACTCAGGATAAGGACTCTGATGTGGTGAGCATTTTTGGCTTCGCTAGTACTTCTATTACTATAGTAGAGGGAGCTACAGAGATGAGGAGGAGGGGTGTGACTATTTGAGGAGATTGTAGCAGACTTTGATTCTAACGACGGCACGAGAGATACGCATCATACGAAGAAGAGGAAGATTGGCTAGACTATAACTTCAAATATGACCTTTTTGGTGTTTGTTTAGAATTTTTGCTTTTGTATATACTTATAAGTTGATAGTACTATAGACGTCAATGAGAGAGCTATCCTTTTTGTCATGATGATGGGTTGTATTTTGCGAAATCTGATCACCATTATATGAGATATCTTTAATTATTATCATTAATTTTTCTTCTTCTCTTTTTTTTAGCTCTAATTTCTACTCAAGCTATCCTTTCAGGTTTTCGACTCGACAAGCTTACTCTAACTTCTACCTAAGCCGCCTTTTTGAGTTTTTGATTTAGTGAGAATTTCCATTTATTTATTATTGTTTTTTGTTTAGGCAAGAGAACAAGTCAATGATGCATTAGGCATAGAGGAAATGAGAAATATGATACAAATAAAATATTTTGTATTATGATTTAGACTACACTCAAGTCAAGCTGCCTATATATCCCTTACATTTTTTTTCCTACTAGTGATTTTCTTTTAGGGAAAATCAAGTCCATGTAGTTTTGACTACACATTTGTAAAAATAAAAATGAAATGCATATGCTATCTTTAAAAGAAGTATTACTTTAATTGATGAAGGTTGCAAGGATGAAAGAATTCATTTCCGTCCACATCCATGAGGATGGCACCTCTATTAGATAGGATCTTCTTGAGCATGTATGGTCTGACCTAATGCAATTTGAACTTCCTCTTAAATCATGAATAGGAGCTTGGATTTCTCCCAGAACTAGATTTCCTTTTTGCAAACCCCTATCTTTCGCCTTCTTATTGAAGTGCCTGGCTAATCTCTATTGATAACCTTAAATTTTGTACAAACATTAATTCTCTTTTTATCAATGGCATTCAACTAGTTATGATACTCTTTTATATGTTCTGCCTTCATTCCCCTCAACTTTTGCTTAATAGGATTTATATGTAGGTTGGGATTTTATGAACTACGATGCTTAGATTATCCCTACCATGTCCTTGGGTTCTCATGCAAAATGGTCTAAAAGCTCATGAGCCTTTTCAATTAGTAATATGCATATGCATTGATGCATTATATGTGATTTTTTTTTTATTTTTTTCCTCTGTGCCATAATTAATTGATTCTTTTGTCTCTTTATTTTTCATTTTTGTTTTATTTTTTCTTTTCTTTTCTTTTCTTTTCTTTTCTTTTCTTTTCTTTTCTTTTCTTTTTGTCCTATTCAAAGTTGAATCAGAACAATTGAGGTGAAGTAAAAAGTTCAAACTTTTCATTGCTGATAAAAAGTCTTATGATCATAGGTTATATTAAGTAGAATACATACTCAAAAAAACTCGACAGTCTCAAACTCAGAGAAAGTTTCAACAGAAATTGACTCAAAAGAGTCAGACTCATACTCAAATTTAGGTTACTCAGACTCTAACTTAGAAGACCCAAATATACATTAGAAAGATTCAGATAGGGGGGCAATAGGGCCAACACTCTTCTTAAAATTTTGATTATTAGGTGAACCTTTGAGATGATTAGATGAGCTCAGTGGTTTAAAAGTGGATTTTTGGCAATATTATGCTTTAAGTTTAGGAGCAATAATATTGCCATTGTCAATGAAGTCTTGAATTTTATGCTTTATAGCCTTGCATGCATTCATTTTATGCCTAAGTCTTTAATGATATTTACAGTGCTTGTTAGCATTATAGTTCATAGGTATGGGATTGGGAGGTGCTCTTAGCTTTAAAGGCTTAACAAGGCGAGCTTCCATAGCCTTCTTATAGATAGCACTCAGAGTCATGCCTAGTTAAAAAAAAGTCCTTCTTTCTAATCTCATTGGCTAGTGACAAGAGAAAACATTTACTTCCTTTTCTCTTTGGGTGGTGGAATTAGTGGTGTAATTGATGTTCTTATGATACTTGAGCTTGAGGTTTCATCCTTGATTTGTCCTAATTGGATCAAATTCTCTATCTTGCTAGCAGTGGCAATGAGAGCTTTAAAGTTAGGGAGGTACTATGTTTGGAATTGAGTATAGGACTAGAGAATGAGATTTTTGACAATGATGTCAATTTGCTCTTCTTCAAAAGGGGTGGTTCACCATTTGTGATGCTTTTGACCTCCATCTTATAAGGAACACGGTGAAAGAATCCCTTCGCCATTGTCTAGTGGTTTCTAAATCTCAAGAAGTGACAGCCACCTCAATGTTGTAGTGGTATTGCCTCACAAATGCATTACATATGTCATCCCAATTCTTCTAGTGATTCTGGTCGAGATCCAATATCCACTTGATAGTAGCTCCGGTTAAGAATTATTGGAATAGTTAAGCAAGGAGCTCATCATACTCCAAAATGTCTCATGGCACCCACATACATTTTAAGGTGAGTTTGAGGGCATATGGTGCCATCAAACTTGTCATGATCGACATTTTGAATTTTGGTGAAACTCCACATCTGGGAAGAAAGCCAAGGAGTTGACATCTATTATGTCTTTGTGCATACATATTTTTTTAAGTGTCTTTTCCATTGCCTTAAATTTCTCTATTAGTTTTTTTAGCTTTGGGAAAACTATAGAAATCTCCACTTTAAAAAGGATTTAGAGTGGTGAAGGGGGTAGCAGCATCCAAGTCTATAGCAAAAGAGCTAGATGCATCAAGTGCTTTCCCTTTATTAATGAGATTAATAATGGGATGAGTCTAGTCCTAGCTTGACTGGAAGTAGGCTCAACATAGGCAAAAGAAGGAGCGATGGTGGCATTGGTCATTTCCTTGACCTCATTGATGATCAACTAACATTAGGAGTCAAGGGCATTGGTGATGGTGACAGACTGAGCATTAAGGGCACTAGTGAAATAGTCAACTTAGGTTTTAAGGGCAATAGTGAGTGCATTTTGAAAGGTTGCCACTTCTTTCTTAAGGAGATTAGTGAAGAAAGCACTCATGGCATCTTGGTTAAAGGAGTTAGAGGCATTGGCCATTAGTACCTTTTAAAAGAAAGGGTAAGAATTTACATTTGGAAAGGGAAAAAAAGTGTATGGATGCAATGGTAGGCCAAAAAAAGGTTCCCTTATATGGCTAGTCATTAGGTCGAGAGAGTTGGTAAGTGTGGTTTTTTGTGTTTTTGAGGTGACGAGCCACTAGTTTTGGTGTTTGAGGTGCTTGGTCTTTTATTGTCAAGTTTCTCATGTTATGTGATAAGTGCATATTTGATTAGATTTTATCCCTTGTTCTTACTATGTTTTATCATTAAATTGGATTTAATTTATTTGTTAATTGGTTTAGCAAAATATTTTGAGGGATTAAGCTGATTTGGAAGCCACGGACCAATTTGTTTTGAAATATGCAAAGCTAAGGAGTGAATTCAATGAATCCTAAGCAAAGAATTGGAGACACAATAGCCTACATGCCCATGACCATGCCTATGTTCCAGGGGGTGTTGAGCATCTTGCCTGTGTATCAAGATGTGTTACAGCCCATATTGAAGATCTGAGTTTCATAGGAGACAAATGCCAACATCCCCATATTCCAGATTGTGTTCAGCAAAAATTACACTTTTAAAAGATGTTTCAAAGAGAAAGAGAGGAGCTTGATAGGGTTTTTCTTATGGAGAACTTTTTCAGAAGAAAAGGATAGATCACAGATGAAATCAAGGTGAAGAATAAGATCTGAGTAGATTTGAAATGGGTGATTCAAGATTGAAGAGAAGATTTTTAAGAACTTGTCTGTGGATTGTTTGAGATTTCTTCAACTTTCATCGTTCTTTAGATTTTCCACGAATTAAACTCTATTTATCTGGATGGGACAAACCCTAATTTTGATTGTATGGATTAAATGATTGGGTTTTTAATCGAATCATCCTTGAGTTAAGTAATATTCATGATTTATAGTGATAAAGTATTATTAGAGATTGATAGCCTATTAATTTGACACTAGATTTCTTATTAAGGAGTAGAGATACCCTTGATTTGATATGATCACTCACGAATATTGGGGATTGTTTAGGACACTAGAGATAGGTTTACAAAATCCTTTAGCTTTAATTCCTTGATCTTAATGCCTTACCTAACCAATTGAATAAGAAGAGATTCTATTTAATTTGCTTAGGGAAAAGGGGATTAACTCACTTGAGAAAGTTTTAATTCTAATTTTAGGATTGTCAACTTGATTCATTGTTTGATTTGATTAATTTGGTAATTCATGAAATACATGAGGAGCTAAGGGGAGTTTCTATGTAAATAACTAATTCATTGATTACTCTTCATTGATTTCACCAATTTTCTACAATTAATTAATATAGTTTAATTTTCAATTTAATTTAATTTTAGTTTTCCTTGGAATTTGATTTACTAGACAATAGTTAATATTTGAGCTAATAGTTATATAGCTTTCCTATGGTATTGACCTCTTTTGTGCTATATTACCTAAATGATAGGTGCGTTTGCGTATAGCTAGGGTGTAATAGACTTAGAGTTTATTTAACCTGCTGGAGTATAAAATTAACACCAAGTTTTTTGTGCTATTGCTGGGAAAACTTTTATATAATATTAGCAAAATAATAGAGACTATTGCTTTAGTTCTTTGATTTTTCTCAAAATATTATTCTTGGTCTTTGATATTTCAGGTAATTTAATTATTGTATGACTAGAGTTAGTTCATCTGACTTGGTAGAAATAGATCCTAAAATAAAGAGAACTTTGCACAAGAGACTAAAGGAAAGAGAACAAGTTGTGGTTGAGAAAATTGAGGAGCAAGACAAACTTGAAACAATGGGAGACTACAGAATAATGTCAGATTATGCTAGGCCCACTCTCACTGGGGTCAATTCCAACATCAGGAGATCCATGGTTACTGCCAATAATTATGAGATCAAGCCAAATGTTATTCAAATGATTCAGCAGTCCTGTCAATTTGAGGGATTTCCTTATGAAGATCCCAATGCACATTTGACCAATTTCCTAGAAATTTATGACACATTTAAGATCAATGGAGTTTTGGATGATGCAATTAGGTTAAGGTTGTTTCCATTTTCTCTGAAAGATCAACCTAAGCAGCGGTTAAAATCATTTTCTGCCAGCACTTTTACTGCTTAGGGGGGTTTGGCTGAAAAAGTTTTGGAAAAATACTTCCCTCCTTCTAAGACAGTGAAGTTAAGAAATGATATTTCTTTGTTTATGCAAAATGACACTAAAATTTTGTATGACACTTGGGAGAGATTCAAAGATTTACTAAGAAAGTGTCCACACCATGGCTTACCACTTTAGTTGCAAGTTTGAACTTTTTACAATGGTTTGAATTATGCAAGCAAACAAGCAATTAATGCAGTTGCAGGGGGTTCAATTAATAACAAGACACAGGAGCAAGTTAGGGATTTAATAAAGGACATGGCAATTACTAACTACCAATGGCAACCCACTTGAGACTAAGGAAGTACTAAGACTGCTAGTGTTCATTAAGTGGATCCTATAGTAGCTTTGGAGACATAAATTGAGGCATGAATAGAAAGATTGACACCTTAGCCTTATTAGTTATGCCTGCCCAGGTTATGTATTGTGAATGGTGTGGGGGAAGACATCAAAGTTAAGACTGCCAAAATGAGAACAATTTTGCCAAGCCCGAACAAGTGGACTATGTAGGTAATGTGCTAAGATAGCCAAATAATCCATATAACAACATCGATAATCCTATGTGGAGGAATCACCCAAATTTTTCTTGGAATAACTAGTCCAATGTGAGACCTCCAACTAGATTCAAATCCCAACCTCAGCAAGAGAAGAAAAGCAATTTATAAGAGATGTTGGGAAAATTTATTACAACTTTAGAGACTAGATTTTAAACTATAGAGACAACTCTAAAGAACCAATAGGCTTCCATTCATAATCTGGAAAATTAGGCTGGGCAAATTGCAAAGGTACTACCTAAAAGATCTTAAGGTAGCATGCCTAGTAATACTAAAGCTAACCCTAAAGAGTAACTCAAGGCCATTACATTGAGAAGTGGTAAAGATTGAAGGCTCCTGAGAAGCAAAATGGGAAATTGACAATTGAGGATGATGGTGCGAAGGATGAGGAGGTCAATGAGAAAGAGAAAGTGGACCCTACATCTAAGGTTAAGGAGTTCCAACCACGCATTCCATACCCTACGAGGTTGAAAAAGGACAAAATGGATGAACAATTCGGTAAGTTTCTTGAACTCTTTAAACAATTGCATATCAATATTCATTTTGTGGAAGCTCTTTCATAGATATCACAGTATGCTAAATTCCTTAAAGAGCTACTCTCTAACACAAGGAAACTTGAGGAGGTGTCGATGGTTCAACTATGTGAGGAGTGTTCAACAATCATTCAAAATAAGCTAACTGAAAAACTCAAGGATCCAGGGAGTTTTACTATCCCTTGTCTTGTAGGTAGTTTAGAGATTAATAAGGCTCTAGCTAATTATGCCCTACAAAATATTCAAAAAATTAGGTATAGGTGAACCTAAATCAACATGCATAAGTATTCAATTAGCTAATAGATCTATCACTTACCCTAAAGGTATCATTGAGGATGTGTTGGTTAAGGTTGGTGAATTTATATTTCCTATGGATTTTGTAATATTGTATATTGATAAGGACGTTGATGTTTCACTTATCCTAAACAGGCCATTTCCAGCTACTACTAGAGCCGTTATTAATGTGCAAGATGGTAAATTAATACTTAAAGTAAAGAATGAGTAGATATTTACACTCGAGTCAAAAGGCCACTACGACAATTCAAACAAGGTCTTACTCTAGTAATTGAGTTAAAAAAAAAAAAAAAAAAAGCCAAGGAATTGGTCAAGTACCTAGGAGAAAATGTTTATAAATCTACTTTGCTTTAACTTTTATCACTATGGAATAGTTTGTACAAATCTTTAACTATGTAGTTTAGACTCAAAAATTTATGGAATTTGTTATAAAGATCTCTTGATATGACTATCATGTTTGAGAATTAGTGTTTGATTGAAGATTTCAAGCTTTCGTGATAAGTAAGTTATTGTCTAATTTGATGATTTGATGTAAAGTTGAGAGAGGGAATTTTGTAACTGCTATCTTGATTTAATTTGCTTGAGGGCAAGCAAATGCTCAAGTGTGGGGGAGTTTAATAAATGCATATTTGATTAGATTTTGTCCCTTGTTCTTTCTGTTTTTTATCATTAAATTGGGTTTAATTTGTCAATTAAGTGGTTTATCAAAATATTTTGAGGGATTAAGCTTATTTAGAGGCCACGACTCAATTTGTTTTGAAATTTGCAAGACTTAGGAGCAAATTTGGTGGATCTTGGGCAAAGAATTGGAGACACAGTAGCCTACATGCCCATAACCACATCTATGTTCTAGGGTGTGTTGAGCATCCTACCTGTGTATCAAGGTGTGTTATAGCCCATATTGAAGATCTGAGTTTCGTAAGAGACAGACGCCAACACATCCTAAAACATGCCCATATTGCAAACCATATTCAATGAAAATTACACCTTTAAAAGATGTTCCAAAGAGAAAGAGAGGAGCTTGAGAGGGTTTTTCTTCTAAAGAACTTTTTGAGAAGAAAAGGATAGATCACAGCTGAAATCAAGGTGAAGAATAAGATCTGAGTAGATTTGAATTAGGTGATTCAAGACATAAGAGAAGATTTTTAAGAACTTATCTATGGATTGTATGAGATTTCTTTGCCTTCCTTCTTGTTCATTATTCTTTAGATTTACCATGAATTAAACTCCATTTATCCAAATGGGAAAAACCTTAGTTTTAATTGTATGGATTGAATGATTGGGTTTTTAATCAAATCATCCTTGAGTTAAGTTATGTTCATAATTTATAGTGATAAAGTCTGATTAACAATTGTTAGCTTGTTGATTTGATACTTGATTTCTTATTAAGCAGTTGAGATACCCTTGATTTGATCTAATTACTCATGAATATTGAGGATTGCTTGGGACACTAGGGATAGCTTTACAAAATCCTTTGGCTTTAATTCCTTGATCTTCATGCTTTGCCTAACCAATTGAATAAGAAGAGATTCTATTTAATTTGCTTAGGGAAAAGGGATTAACTCATTTGAGAAAGTTTTAATTCTAATTTTAGGATTGTCAACTCGATTCATTGTTTGATTTGATTGATTCTGTAATTCATGTAATACATGAGGAGCTAGGAGGAGTTTCAATCTAGATAACTAACTCATTGATTACTTT
>CANTUT010000350.1:127500-415000 GCA_947687605.1 Reutealis trisperma | reverse complement strand
ATCTCTCCTAATTAATGCTTTTATAAAATAAAAACTATTATTTTGCTTTCACCATTAATATAACAATTATTTATGTTAATGTTTAGTACTATTAATAAATGTTGTTTATAGTACTACTAATTACTCTCCGTTCTAAAAAAGTTGTTTATTTTTTTTCCTCTCATAATTTAAGAAAATATTATAAATTATTTATTAATTCATAAATTTTATTATATTTTTTCACTTATATCTTTACATATACTCATTTATTACTACTTTTATTATTAATTTTGATAATACACACCATTTAACTAAAAAGAATAAAATTGGCAAATTTTGTAACTATTTTTAAAATGGGCAAGTGTTTTGAGATATTTTAAAAATAAATAATGGACAACTTTTTTGGGACAAATGGAATATATATATATATATATATATATATATATATATATATATATATATATATATATATATATATATATATATATAACTATTAATTATTGTTAATTGTTAATTTAAACATTAAGTGTCAAATAATGTTAAATTAATGTTGCTAAATCCAATATTTTATTATTGTAGTGCAAGTGGTTTCATATTTGGTGGAAATTATATAACTTGCAGGGTTAAGGGAATCATAGCAAGGGAAAATTTTATTATTATCTAATGTGAATCGGGAAAGATATAATAAAGCAGTCAAACAAATTTAAAAAAAAAAAAAAAAAGTTAAAACCCAATTTCTAAAAAAATCCGTCAAAGGGGGAGGCATCAATCGTTCTACAAAATGTGCTAGAAAATTGGAGCAACATTTGGATAGATACCTTTCTTATCGCTTTAAAGCATGGTGTGCGTTTTTTTAACTTTAAAAAAACCGCAAATTGGTTTGTGATGATCAAGAATGTATTAGTAGAAGGATTGTTATTGATATTATAGGCCAACAATTAAAGGTGTAGCTTTGGAGAAGGGGTAAGACCACTGAAAAAAGCAAAAATTAAAAGAAGAGAAAAGGTATATGCACGCCAAGTAAAAGAATGGCTACAGAGGGAGAGAGAGAGATAGAGTTCTTGGATCTTGGTTCTTGATTCTAGGTTCTCTCATATGACCCTACTTATGCTTTTTGTTAAAAATGACTAAGTTGTGCTAATAGCTCATTCAATGGCATTTCTTTTAAGATTTTGACTCTCTTTATGCTCTCAATTGTCAAATATAAGCTAAATTCACTTGAGTAGAATATAAAATATATTTTTAGTTTAATATTTACCATAAAAATATATTTAATTATATTATAAATATATTGTTAAAATATTACAAACAGTATGCAATATATCATATTATTAAAAATTTGATATTAATAAAAATTAGCATTATTATCACATGATATATAAAATATTCGTAATCAAAAGTTTTTTGTAATATTAATTTAGAAATTGGACAATATCATTAATATACTGATGATATATATGTTAATATTTAGTAATATTATCTACTTATTGTATGTATAAATATATACTTATGTAAATATTAATAGTTCAAATTATTTTAAACTAATCTATTAAACTTAATTTCAATATTAATTTTAATGCTATTGTAATATTTACTCTAAAATACATTTATTACGTTGTAATATATTTTATTATTACATCTATTAAATATAACCTAAGTTTTTTATGTTTTAGACTACTATGCCATTTTGTTTGAAGGAATACTGCAGCCTTCCTATCTGTAATCGAGGAGAATTTTATAAACTAATATATTAATTTTAAAATAAAAAATATAATCAAATCCAAATGGTTCGATCAATTGCCAGATTTTTTGAACAATGCAAATTACTATGGCCAAAGCTTATAGTAATTTATTTTACTTGCTAGCTAGTAATTGAATTGTACTGATTTGTTTTTGTAGTCATAAAATTTTAATTTTATTGCAATTAAAATATTCTCATCCTTTTGTATTAATTAATTCTGAAAAATTTTATCACAAGTTGATATAAAAGTGAGCATATCATAATGTTAAAAATGAAGTGTACTTCAAATACTATATTGAAAAACAAAATCTTCTACTCTTTTTTCTTTGAAAATTAACTTTCAATTGGATCTCAAAATCAAAATGTATAAGAATTTCTTATATAGTTAGATTAAAAATTAATGTTACTTAAATCACTTTATGGTTACAATTTTTTTTTTTTATATATATATTTTCGTTTTGGCCTAATGACAAAATAAAAATCTAAACTTTTAACCCTTTTTTTTTTTTATATATTTTTTCTCAAATTTTTAATTTGTATCAATTAAATGATTAAACTATTTTAAATAGTTCAATATTATCACATAATCAGTTATCCATCTCTTGTGACCTGATATTTATCTTAAGTGTAGGTTATATGATTAACGCTATGGTATCTTTCTTTTTAGTACTATGATGATCATCATGATGATCATCATTACCGTCCATTTCCATTAATTATATTTAGTTCACAAGGATTAGAAACAAGTGCATCATCTATATAGTAACAAACAAGATGAAAATGTTAATGAAACTGGTAGTAGACTTGTGGTGCTGTGGTTAATGAAGTTTGTGCCCTGTTGCTTCCCATTATTTTTATAAATTTTTTCCCTTTTGTTTCATGTTTGCTAATTTTGACTAAATCCGTATAGAAAATTGTTCAAAATTACAATATCTTTGTTTAATTTAATATAGGTATATTGTGGTTTTGGTATATATGAATTTGAAATTCACAAATGGGTAGATCTAGAGCCAAGAAAGTATAGAATTGACGGGAAAAAATGGCATTGCTCAAATGAGAAATCAATATGAAAAAAGTTAGGATTTCATATTTTAAAATGCTATTTAGATAGGATTATATTATCTGATGTGGTTTCTTTTTAATTAGTATATTAAAATTAATTTACAAGTAGGATAAATAGTAGGTCACAAAGAGTGGGCGACTTGTTATTAGGCCTTTATTTTATTTCTTATTAATTTCAGCCATCATCCTCCAACTATTACTTAATGCCCATGTTTGTTCTCCAACTTCAAAATGCCACTTGAATATCCTCAAATTTAGTTGACATTTACTTAAATATCCTTTGGCCTTTCCTCCATCCAATAGTTTAACGGAAAACTTACATGGGACCACTGACTCACCATGATCTAATTAAATGATGCCACACCATCATCACAGCTCCTCCCCTTCTCTGTGCAAGTGGAGACGAATTTAATTCCTCTTCCTCTCTTTCTCTCTCTCTCTCTCTCTCTCTCTCTCTATATATATATTTAAAGCTATCTTTGTCTTATCTATTTATCTCATTTATACCTTTGTTTTTGTAAAGAAAATATTTAGAGAAACCCATCTTTTTAAGTTCCTGCCAGCTGATATGATCTAAGAGTTGTTGATTCTTCAATCTTAATATACTACCATTGGATTCTATAGAATCTGAAGCACCACAAGGTTTGTCATTGTAGTTATCGATCTTTTTTTTACATCATCATTAGCAAATTAAAAAGATTCTTAATGGGACATGGATCTAGTTCTTCTCCTCAAAGATTTATCACGCAATCTCATATCTCTGCCTCTTGTAATAGAAGTGACACTATTTTTGATTTCCAAATCCCTCTTAATCTTCTTCATCTTCTTTGTCATTTTCAAGATCCAACAATGGAGCCAAAACTTAAGGTCTTTCCAAATGAGTAGAGAGCTTCATAGGACAAATCTGTCTATTCAAGAACAACTCATCAGTAGAACTCATAGACCTAATTTAACCAGACTTAAAGAACCAAATCTTGTAGAAAATGCAATGGTCATTAGCATTATCAAGTGAAAAAATAACAGAAATAGAGAAGGAAGCACTAACGGTAATGACGAGATCTATAGGAATAGCATTTTAAAAAAAAAAGAAAAAGAAAAAGAAAAAGAAAAACCATTAATGGGTCCAAGTCCACGGCCAGAGGTAGAAAGAGCACTAATGTAAGAAGTAGAACAGGTGCTATCAAAATCTTTGGAGAAGAGATGAGTTTATTGAGAAGAGAGAGAGAGTTGCCATTATTAGGGTTTTGAAGGTCCGAGGTAGAAGTTTGGGCTATCTCTATAGAAAGAGAAGAATTAATTTCTTCCTCAGGCGTATTAAGTGAGAGATAAGCTGGGTGTTGATGAGGTGGTGGCGCCTAATAGGTTACCTATCTGTCAAATCTGCCATACTTGATTTCTATTAGCTCATTAGATGGAAATTAGGAAAAAGTATGTTGAAGAAACCATTAAATAAGCCTTAAGGATATTCAAGTGGCATTTTACAATTGGAAGACAAACATGGGCATTAGTAAATAGTTGAAAGACAACGTATAAAATTAACCTTTTATATATATATATATATATATATATATATATATATATATATATATATATATATATATATATATATATATATATATATTAAGGGGTAAAATAATATCATTGACCAATATTTTATATTCTATTAAATTTTTTTTCAATATATAGTCAAAAGTAAATAATTCAAATCAAAATTAGAAAATTCACTAAGAATAAAATTCTAATCTATAGAGCGAAGAGAAATTTCATTTATCAAGAGAGTATTTTACAAATTTTTAAATTCTTTACACCATTTCTTGTTGTGCAACTCAATCACCAATTATTTCAACTACGGGTTTTTTTAGAAGGTATTTATTTTAGCTGCTGAAGCCAATTGATAACTTTTTATTCTCAACAACTACATCAACTTATTTGATGAAAAAAAAAATAACTAATAGTTGTTGGGAGTCTGAACAACTATTATTTTACTGCTTTTCTCACCAACTAGTAGTTAATTTAAATTTAGACTATACTACCTTTATAAAAAATTGTTATTAATCAAGAAATATTTTCAGATTAAATTTTATATAATTATAATTATAATTATAAATAAATATTAAAATATTGTAAATAATATTTAAAAAAATTATTGTATTCATATTTAAAATATATATATAATTATATAATAAAATAATTAGTTTTAATTTTTTAATTTCTAATTTTATTATTTTTGCAATTTATTTTACAAATTAAAAAAATAAGATAAATAATAATACATTAAAAATGAACTATATTCTCAGTTAGTAAAAATTTAAGAAATAATAATCATGTTTTTCAGTTATTAACTAAGAGCTACCAGCTATCCAGCACACTTATCAACAATTTGCTAAACCAAACAGGTTGTTAATCGGCTAAGCTGAATTTTGCAAGGAAAAGGTGTGGGCTCTATTGGAGTCCTGAAGAGAACATAATGCTTATATGGCGGTGGAATAAGTAGACCATTTACATAGGCCCACACACCACCACTTTTTTGCGTTTTGCAGGGCACAGTGGAGCATTACTGGGTATTGAATAATTATGTCCTAGTGAGTAGGGACCCTACATGTATTCTTTACCTCTCTCTCTGTATAAAAATATTAAAAAAAAAAAAATTCTCTTATAAAAATAAAAAGATATTTGTTAAATTGGTAATCCAGCGTCGAGAATAGTCAATAATTTAAAATAACTATTTAATATTCTTTTTATTTTAAAAAAATTATCCATTTTATTTTTTCACACAATTTAAAAAAATATCATTAATTATTTATCAACTCATAAATTTTATTATATTTTTCACTTATATATTTACATATACTCATTTATTATTACTTTTATTATTAATTTTAATAATATATATTTTTCAATTAATAAAAAAAAAGATAAATTCTATAATTAAGTATTGAAATTAATAATGTTAATTTAATACATTCGACATAAACGATTAAAACTGATAACTAATCATAAATACATATCTATAACAGTAATTCAATAATATTATTAAATATCAATATATATTAATAATATAATTCGAAAATATTATTGAATATCAATATATATTAATAATATATTACTATCAAATGTCTATAATTGTATTATAAAAAATTTTTAGTTACAGGGATTTTATACATCAATTGATAGTTATATTACGTGTAAGATACATCTCTTAAAAGCTGAAATTTTTATTGATATCATCATGTGTTAATATAAATTTATACAACTAATAAGCGTCTAGTTCAGTAATTATTAAAGTTGTTTTCAAAACTCAAAAGTTCTGAATTTTGGTTAGAACAAATTCATTAAAAAAAATTTATATAAAATCAATATATATAATGTTGTTTTATTTTTTTTAAGTCTTTTATAATATTTAAAATTACCAAAAAAATTTGGTCTCTAAAATCAAGGAAACAGAGAAACAAGAGTGTAGTTAAATTTATAATTATGAACCGTTTAGCAAGTTATAATGGTATATAAATAATGTAATATAATGTAATTAAATATATTTTTAATATAAATTTATATTAAAAATATATTTAATTATATTATATTATATTTTATTATGACTTATCAAAAAATATCTTAATATTTATGAATCATGCTGAATTTAGCATATTTTATACATATGGAAAAAAAAATTTTGGCCTATTTAATTAGAATTTCCAATTATAAATAATTTAAACTTTATTAGCAAGCCGTAATAATATATAAATGATGTAACATAATGTAATTAAATATATTTTTAATATAAATTTATATTAAAAATATATTTAATTATATTATATTATAAATATTTTATTATAATTTATCAAAAAATATCCCAGCATTTATCATCCATGCTGAATTTAGCATATTTTATGCATATGGAAAAAAAAAAAAAAAAAAAAAAAAAAGGTTTTGGCCTATTTAATTGGAATTCCCAACTGCCAATGGCTTGGACAATACTAAAGTCATTTATTACTTTAATAAATTCCCCACCAACTTCACTCCTCCGGCCTCCCTTAGTCAACAAATAATCATCTCTGAAAGAGAGGATAAAGAAAAAAAAAGAAAAGAAAAGAAGATGAACAAGAAAAAAAAAAAGGGAGAAGAGAAGAGAAGACAATGATATTAAAATAAAAAAGAAAAAGTTTCCCCCAACACTCTCTCCTTTCCAAGTAAGTCCTTTTTCTAGCTTTTATCCAAATCCCCTTCTAGTCTAAGACCTTCATGAATTTTCCTCACAGGAAATATCACTAGCTACTGGCTGTTTCTAACCTCTCCACGAGCAAATAATCTACAATGTCAATTTACTGTATCTTCTGCTCATTTACATCTAATCACCCCTAAGAAGACACCTTTCAAGCCCAAATTCTAAGGTAGTCTCTTGCTTCTTTCTATTTTCTTTTTCTATCTAATATTATGATATATTATTTTCAATCAAATGCTTCTACTAATTTACAATTTTTTTTCTTTTGTTTTTTAAAGTTTTTAATTGATTATCTGAAGGTGCGGTAAAAAAGATCAAACGTGATTTGTCTTTATGGAAAATTTTCTAGCAAAACTGTAGGAATTTAAGAAAAAAAAAAATAGAACTTTCACGCTAGCAGTAGGTAGATATATCAATATAGTGAATAAGGCTTGTAATGGCATCACTAGGCACCAACCCAAAAACTTGGATTCCATATATGAATAATAAAGATTGTTCTCAGGGATTTTGTAGCTTCTATTGTCCTCAATGGTGCTATAAAGTCTTCCCTCCTCCACCTCCTTTTGATGATTTCCCTAATGACAATTCAAGCCCACCTTTTTCTCCTCTCGTCATCGCAATTATTGGCATTTTGGCTAGTGCTTTCCTTCTAGTAAGTTACTATACTCTAATTTCTAAGTATTGTGGAAACAATAATAATGATTCATCAGCAAGAATTAGAAGAGAAAATCAAGAAGATCAAAGAGAAGAATTTGAAGATAATCACAACCCATCTCTCCGTGAGCCTTGGAATGTTACCACAACTGGGTTAGATGAGGCTCTAATAAAATCAATCACAATGTTTAGGTACAAAAAAGGAGATGGTTTAATTGAAGGAACAGATTGCTCTGTTTGTCTAAGTGAGTTTCAAGAAGATGACAACTTAAGGCTCTTGCCTAAGTGCAGCCATGCTTTTCATGTTGCTTGTATTGATACTTGGCTTAAATCTCACTCTAATTGCCCCTTGTGTCGCGCTAACATTGTTTTTGTTAGCGCTTCTCTCCCTCCATTGCCTACTCCTCTTGCACCACCTCCTCCTCCTCCTTCTCTGCCTCGGCCTCGAGACAATGAATCCTTGCAAGATGATGGAGTTCCTTCAGAAGTAGAAATTATAGTGCAAAACAATGGAGTTCCTAAGACCCCATTGAGGGTATTTAGTGATTTGGGGTACTTGCAACAGAGAGATACAATAATTGAGATTAGAAGATCATTTTCAATGGATCATCCATATCAAGAACAAATTATTCAAGCAGAAGATTGCTTATCAGGAGATGCTGGATCATCAAAACATTCAGTGGAAGTTAGTAAGTGTAGCCATAAAAGAAGAGTTTTGCACAGTGTATTGAATCCTGTTACAATGAAGAGATCATTTTCTAGTGGAAGATTCTTCCTCACTGGACACGGAAGAGTACATGACACCATTAGCTCTGTCTAAAAAGATGTTTTTGAACAATTATGAATTGTTACTAGAATGAAGGGAGAGGGAGAGACAGAGAGAGAGAGAGAGAGAGAGAGAGAAAGGGTTCCAGTTTAAAGATGTTAAATTTGTATTGGTTTATGTCCTCATATATTGTGTAAAATAGTGAGGGATATCTATAAGCCTATTGTTGTTGGGAATATGATTAATATTTTTTTTTTTTTTGCGAAATCTAGTCAATGAATTTGATATATTAAACTTATTTGTAAATAATAGAATTTTTTAGTTAATTTTTGTAAAATTAAATTAATTTATTGAAATGATAGAAACATTTTTCTTCAATGCTAAAATTGAATTTGGACTGATCAAGATAAATTCGACCAAATAGAAATAATTAAACCAAAGTTGAATGGTTAATTAATGTAAGGATAATTTATATATTGATCTGTAATTGATGATCTAATGTCCATCTGCTTCTTATAGGTTTAAATGCGAGGTATTTATACATAATATTTTCATATATAAATTAGACAAAGATTTCTATAGTTAACTGAATTTGAATTACTTATATACATATCCGAATTGGAATTGGATAGCAAATTGTAGGCTAGGATAGTGATTTGAATCTTTTATGATTATGGATTTGTGAACATCTTTCTTTTTAATATAGGGAAAATAGGGACCCATATATGGTCATTTTTTGCCTGTCATTAAAAGCCACTCATTCTCTAGTTCAATCGATTATACCAAAAAGGGAGCTTAGGGAGTAGGAGTAGCTAATTTGTAATATGATATACCTCGCTGATTGCATGGTTTGCTTTGCCATCTGAAGCCTTCGCTTGATGTGTTTTGCAGATTGGGCAGTTCGCCATGTGCTTTGCCATATTCGCTTCATCATGCACATCATCTGATGTGCTTCGTCAATCGTGCTTAAATAATCAATGAAGCCCCCCATTATCTTCTAAGAAGACTTTGAAGCTTGCTTTACTGATAGAACTTAAGAAATCCACCTTCCTTGTTTAGGTCTTTAAATAATTTTCCTTGCTATATGAGGATTTAGAAATCCACTTTGGTCATTGAGGTCTTCAAATAAATCATCTCACGGATTAAGGACTTAGAAATCCTCCTTGCTCATTGAAGTCTTCAAATAAATCACCTCATTGATCGAGAACTTAGAAATTCACCTTGCTCATCGAGGTCTTCAAATAATATGCTTTTTTGATTGAGGACATAGAAATCCATGCTTCTCTCACGAAAGACTTTAATAATAATATGTCTCATCAAACGAAGACTTTAGAAATCTATGCCTCCCTCATGGAGGACTTTGATAATAATAATGCGCCTCATCGAATGAGGATGTAGAAATCCATGTCTCCCTCTTGAAGGACTTTAATGATAATAATACACCCCGTTGAACAAGGACTTAGAAATCCATGCCTCCCTCACGGAGGACTTTAATGATAATAATACGCCTTGTCAAACGAGGACTTAGCAATCCATACCTCCCTCATAGAGGATTTTAATAATAATAATAATATACCTCGTTAAATGAGAACTTTAGAAATCTATGCCTCCCTCATGAAAGACTTTAATAATAATATTAATACACCTCATCGAACAAGGACTTTAGAAATCTATGCCTCCCTAATATAGAACTTCAATAATAATATGCCTTGTCGAACGACGACTTAAAAATCCATGCCCCCCTCATAGAGGACTTTAATAATAATATGCCTCGTCAAACGAGGACTTAGAAATTCATACCTCCCTCACGGAGTATTTTAATAATAATAATATGCTTCATCGAATGAGCACTTAGAAATCCATGCCTCCCTTACAGAGGACTTTGAAAACCACCTCTCATAAGGGTCTTCAAGAAAACTTACCTCATCAATAAAGGACTTTAGAAATCTGCCTCTTTTAATGGTCTTAGTTGATTTGCCTCACTGAATGAGAACTTTAGAAATCCACCTCCTTAGAGGTCTTTACTGATTTGCCTAGCTTTTCTAAGTCTTTTCATTCTCTCAATAGAGAGTGCTTTATTTTTTGGATTATTATTTTTTTTTATTGTGATTGCTTGATTTATTCTTGTGATTTTATCTCAACTTTTTGATCTTTCTTTAACGACTTGTCTTGATGCTTTGAGAAGTCTATCTTATTAGAGATTGATCTTTCACTACCTCAAAAAATACTTTTGGCTTTTCTTCAAAAAAGGACTATTGTTTTTTTTTTTTTCTAGGCTCTTTGTTGCTTCGACAGATAGTGATCTTCTAGATCTTTTGTTGGGTTCTTCACTCCCTCAACAGAGAGCGATCTCTCAGATTGTTTATTTAGGCTCTTTGCTCTCTTAACAGATAGCGATCTCCCAAATCGTATATTTAGGATCTTTGCTCCTTCAATAGAGAGCGATCTCCCATATTGGTTGGTTGAGCTTTCGCTCCCTCAATAAAGCGCAATCTCCTATATTTTTTTTGTTTGGCTCTTAGCTCCCTTAACAGAGAGCAATCTCTCAGATCATTTGTTTGGGTTCTTTGCTCCCTTTCCATGATCATGTATTTCGGCTCTTTACTTCCTCATCAGAAAGCGATCTTCGAGATTGATTATTTGTTGGGCTCTTTGCTTCCTCAATAGAGAGTGATCTCCCATATCATTTGATTGGATTCTTTGCTCCCTCAACAGAGAGTGATCTCTCAGCTCATCCCTTCAACAGAGAATGAGTTTGTAAATTTTTTTACTTTTTGATAATTTTATGTAATTAATCTGCCTCCGCTCTTTGAGAACTTTTAATAAATCTATTTATGAAATCTTGCCTCTTCCTTTCGAGGCTTTGCTGTATTAGTGATCTCACTTCAACTCTTCAAAGTAAAGTGCCTTTCTTGCTTCGAGGATTCTTCTTTTCTTCTCTCTCTCTCTCTCTCTCTCTCTCTCTCTGTCTATCTATCTATTACTTGATCTGATGGTGATGATTTTTTGATGAAAAAATTGACCTGAAACTTTTACTTGATACTGAAATAAAATTTTGATGACCGGAATGGTTGAGTCTAATGAAAATATCAAGCAAGGTACACAACTTTTTTGTGCCGTTTTCCATAGATGGCGCCAATTTGATTGAGATAAATTCGACTAAATAAAAATAATTGAAAATAATTGAATCCAAGTTGAATGTGTAATTGATGTAAGGATAATTTATATATTGATCTATAATTGATGATCTAATGTCCATCTGCCTCTTATAGGCTTACACGTGAAGTATTTATATATAATATTTTCATATATGAATTGGACAAGGATTTCTATAGTGAATTGAATTTGAGTTACTTATATATATATCCAAATTGGAATTGGATAGCAAACTATAGGATGAGATAGTGATTTGAATATCTTTTATGATCATGGATTTGAAAACACATTTCTTTTTAATATAGAGAAAATAGGAACCCTCTATATGGTCTTCCCCCTCCCCTTCCTTCCCCCCCCCCCCCCCCCCTCATCATGGACATAATAACATGGTTTTATAGGATTGACTCAATTAACTAATAAAGTATGCATATTTTATATATTTTATTATAGGCCAAACATATTTTTAACCCCTTGAACTTTCAGTATTTTGGCTATTAAGCCCCTATAGATTAATTTGTAAACTTAAGCCCCAAAACTCTTATTTTTTGCCATATCGAAAGAGTTTTTAACTGGATTAATAAAGTGTGAAAAGCATGGACGTTAAAAGTGCATGAAGGCTTGTTAGTCAACTGATTGGGACAAGACTGACTAGACTTGATGACTATGAAATAAAAAAATTAAAATAAGAATAAAAATGATGCCATTCTAAAACTTAAAAATAGGAACCCTCAAACTCTCCTTGTTCATTATTCTCTCCTCACTTATCTAAAATTTATCACCTTCCCAAAAGCCAAAACTTAATGAACAAAAACAATAATTAGCATCTTCAAGTTTCCTAATACAAGTAAAAACTGAAAAATTATACACTAATTATCATAGAATAGCAAAAGAAATCAGCTTTCTTTTTCTAAACTCACAATTAGATCAACCTAGAAATTATAACAACAAATTCACTTCCAATTCACCAAATTCAATACCCAAAAACTCAAAACACCAAAAAATATAAATTAGAAAACCAAATTAACTTGAACTAGAAGAGGTGAATTTTGCATGTTTTAATGATTTATTTTCAAGCTCCATTTGGGCATCCATGAACATGTTCATTCTCTCAAACTCAAGTTCTTTTGTAAACTCCATTCTTTGCTTCTCAAACTCCACCATTTGTTGCTACTTAGAGCTCTTGATTCTCTAATATATCTTCCCAAACTTCAATATAGCTCTCGCTAATTCTCTACAGGCAGCTCCATCAAAGAAATAGACATCCTTCATTCGATGCTACTTCTTTATCGCTCTTTCATAAAACCTATATCATCATCATCATTGTCTTTGATTAAACAATTTGTTTACTAGTTTTTATGTTGCAGAAGGCTGAAACTAAGACAATGAGTGTATATGAGAACAACAACGGATATAGTGAGGGTGATTGTGTGTAAAGCTGTGTCGAATTCATTGGTCACCCCATTGACTATTAGGCTTGGAAATTCACTGTTGAGTAAGTTTGTGAACATTGGTGATTTGGGTAATGCTTGGAATGTGTTTGGAAGAATGGTGAGAGGAATTTATTCTCATGGAATGTTTTAGTTGGTGGGCATGCAAAAGCTAAATTGTTCTTATGTTTTAAGAAGTTGTGGTGGGGCATATGATTTGGTTTGAGGAAGTGAGTTTCATGATTATGTAATCAGATTTGGCTTTGAAATGGATGTTAGTGTGATTAATGCTTTAATCACGATGTAGTGAAATTTAGCTAAGTTGAGTTAGCAAGCTTGGTATTTAACAAAATGACCTAGAGAGATAGAATTCTTAGAATGCAATGATTTCAAGGTACTTTGAGAATGGGGAGTGCAAAGAAGGGTAGTCTCTGAGCATCCTTCCATCACTGATTAGAGATCTGGTGCTCCTTGTGCCCATTCCTTACTCTAGTCGTCTCCTTTAGTGAGCTTTAGTATGTGACCCAACTTGTTTTCTTGTTTAATTTTTAATTTTTTTTTTACTTTAATTTTTTCTTTTTTTCCTAATTATCACTTCCATTCAACTGACTAACAAGCATTTAAGTGCTTTTAACACATGTGATTTTCATGCTCTGTCAGTCCAGTTAAAAAGTCCTTCAATGTACCGAAAAGTAAAAATCTGAGGACTGAATATGTATAAATAAATCTATAGGTACTTAGTAGCCAAAATGGTGAAAGTTCAAGGGCTTAAGGATGTGTTTTGCCTTTATTATATTATATCAAATGTAATAAAGTGTAGGTTTGATTCATTATTTATGCTTAATCTCGGGTCAAGTTAAAAACTAGATAAAATTAATTTTTAGGATAAATTATTATTTAATTTTCAATTTTTAACTAATTAAAAAATAATTCTTATTTTTTAAAAAATACATAAAAACATTGCATCTAAATATGTTAACCAAAATTTTCTCCTATTTAAATTTTATAAATTAATCTATTAGGATTAAATAGTAGTCAAAACAATAAAGTATCATTATTTTATGTAAAATACCATTGGTTATTAGCTAAATTATACTTGTTATCCTTGAACTTATCACTAAACTCACTATTGTTCTTAAACTTCAATTCGTTGCAAAAAAAAACCTTTGATTTCAATTTGGTAACCAAGTTTGCCCTTGTAGCTATTTTTCAGCCTTAATCTCACTAAAATTTATACTTAGTATCCTACTCAATATAACTCATGCTGAATGAGATGCTACATATGCCTTCCTCTAGCTGAAACCCATTTGTAGAACCCTTTGATTTTTGAACACCACCATTATAGACCTACCCACCATTCACACACCCATAGACCTACCCACCATTTGCACATCCACAATATCAAAAAGAAAGGGGATAAAAGATCTAAACAACAAACAATCATGAAAATGGAATACCTAAATCTTCATCCTCAGTTAGACTAAGCATCTGGTGGCACTTCTTATTGGGTTTTCTTTCATGGTGCTTTAAATACTATACTGGCTTGAAGCTTCCCCATTTCAGCTTGTACTTGATCCTAATGCAACCATTTTGAAGTGAATAAGACAAAATATCATCAGTAACCCATAAACCAAGTCCAACAACACTAGATACTAGCCTTAGATTACTTAATTCATAGAATAAGAAAACGTAATGAGTTTTTAGGTTAAACCAGAAGTGGAAATGACCATAACTCCTGCACCAAAATTAGAATGGTCAAATCAATCACGATAGGTTGAATTCAAATTTTCTACAACAAAATTTTCAATGTAGGAGCGAAAGTTTTAGTGGTAGAGACAGTATTATTGTCAAGCCCCGAACCCAAGGGCATGTGACCGGCACTAGGATACGGAAAATACATGTGGCTACCAGTGCCCGTAGTAAGCCTGACCTCACACGATACGACAAACTAACACATAATAGGGCTATGGGCCCACACGTTAAGCAGATCCAAACCAACATCAATTAAAAATCAAAGCCACACTGGGCGAATAGCTCAATTATCTCATAAACATCATTTATCATACAATTGGATTCTGCTTAACAAACACTATCTCAACTTGAAATATACATAGTAATTGATAATTACATAAAATACAAGCGGTAAAGGTACTAGAATTATAATACAATTATGCATACTATTTACATAACTTAGTATTTATATACAAAACACTGCCAAAGGACACTTGACAATTCTACTCAACCATAGTCTCTTCACAAGCTCATTTCTCAACCTGAAAAAATATCATTGAACAGGAATGAGTATTCGAATCAATGAATGATACTACCTAATATATTAAACTGGTGTCCTACATTCAGAACTATAATGCTCGTGCTATGCACTATGTCACAGAAATATACTACTCACACAATTAAACAAGGATGAGATACGGTCCACAGTATCACACTAATACTCAATATGGGGAGCCGATCCCCCTATCCTGACTCTCTGAATCTAATAATTTGTCTCTTATGTCTAATGGGTCTGACTAGCACTAGTCTGTACCATGCAGCCCTGACTCGACTAATAGCGGTCCTGGCGATGAGCAAACTCAGCCAGCATCTACCAGTCACAACTTATCTTCTCAATCTCATCAGAATCATAATCATAATAGTACCCATATCCATATCCATATCAAAATGCCTAGGTGGTACTGTATCCTCTCGATCTCTATCCATCAACCACAATCATGATGTAACATAGAATATCAATTCATCAACTACAGTCAAATGTTAACATGCATTTATGCAATAATAATGCATAATATACATATATATACACTCAATAGATGCAATTGCATATGAAAACAGAATAACATATTAGAGAGTATCACTCACCTAATTAACAATGCATCTCAAAGACTTCCCTCGAAAGTGCAACCCTTGGAACCAGAAAGACGCCAAAAACCATAACACTGAACAACAAGAGATATTATCAGAAAAGGGCGACTCACATATCTAGACATAACTTAAAGAACATTGAGACTCTTGCCGAAATCTCGACAGAACCACACTAAACTCAGATAGTACCCAAAACAACAGAAAATATAATACTTCTAAAATAATCTTAACAGTCAACACAATCTCAGCGACCCCTCCTGGGTCCTCCCAACTCATTCTCATCAATAGAATTCAACAATCTCTTAAGAACTACAAACTAGAATCCGCTAACTATAATATAAATCAATTAACAACTGAGATAAAGGAATTTTGGGTTTATCCTCACAATTTCTAATCAAATGAACATCGAGAGTTGCGTCGGAATAACGAAACGGAGCTGCTGGACTGCCCCACGTGCCGCCCCCGAATCATCGCAGGTCGGCCATGTGCTGTCGTTGCTGGTGGTAGATCTGAGCGATCTTCACACCAGCAGGTTTACCTCAACGCTAGGGTCACGAAAACCACATCCACTCGCCGTTAGTCACAGCCATTTCGCCGAAAAATGCCTCAAAAGCTTCAGCCTCCATAGCTCTAATCTCTGCGTCCAGTGGCCAATCAGAGGCATGACTGGTATCAAAAGAAAGCCCTTGACATCAGGAGTCAAACGGAACCGGCCTTACTCAATTTGGCCGCCGGAATAGGCCAAAAATTGCATTTGAAGTCTTGGCGCCGGCGAGTTCTTCTCTCCTCGCGTACACCGCCGTCCGCCGCCTGATCAGGGTGCTGCCACCTCCCTTGAGGTTGCCAGACGCTGGGCTAGCCACTAGTGGTGGCGGTGCAGCCCACTGCCAGCTGGACAGCGGTCCTCCATCACTACAACCCTCTCTCTCTCTCTCCTTCTCTCCTTTCCCCGTTCTGCTTTCCCGTTGCCTTTCCTGTCCCATTTCCTTCACAGCCAATCAAAACGCTCCATTTCTTCTTCTTCCTTAATTTACTTTAAATATACTTATAAACATACTTATATATATATATATATATATATATATATATATATATATATATATATATATATATATATATATATATATATATATATATATATATATATATATATATATATATATATATAGACACACACACACACACAAAAACAATAATAATAATAATAATAATAACAACAATAACAATAATACCGATAGTAATAATAATAGTAATAAACCATAATTTACATAATGAAGTTTAATTAATATAAACCTTTCATAATAAATATAATTATAGCGAAATTTCAAACTTCCGATAATTTATATAATTCATAATATAATTTAGATTAATCGAACATAATATTAATTAATATCAATATTAATATTCAAAATATAACTTCTCCAAATACCCACTATAATGTTTTCATAAATAATTATAAATACTTCTTTAATTATATACATATATAATATTTAAATAAAATTATAATTAATAAAATAGTATGAATATATATAATTTAATAAAATATAATTTCAATTCTTGCTTTAATAAAAAAAACTAAAATAATATATTTTCATACAAAAATAGGATTTTATAAAATAATTGAAAATTCAAAGTATCACAATCTTCCCCCCTTAAGAAAATTCATCCTCAAATTTTCAAACACAACACCTTTCAATTAAACTTGTCTACCACACTTCCACTGCGCACTCTGATATACTATCCTAACAACAAAATAACATATTAAGTTCAAGAGAACACATACTTTGTAATATCATAAAAATCATATAAATAAACCTTCAACATAATTTATTCCAATATCAATATCTAGTCTACTAAACCTTAAAGTAAATTCATAGTAATTTTTTATCCCTAAATCTTGATTTAATCTTAGATACAACTAATATAACCTTTTTAATTTCACCTTATCTTTTCCTTAAGTCCTTATCAATACTAATTGTCATATAAAACTCCAACATATAATTCTAAATTAATAACTCTCTTTGATATTCCATAATTATTTTCCATACTAATAATTATTACTTAATCTATTATAACCTCAATCAATATTTGCATATTTAATATCTCGCAAAATTTACAATTTTTATTATAATTGATCATGGACAATAACTCCAATAATAATTTTCTTATTCATTTCATTCATCAATTAAAACATATTAAAACTTAACAATTCTCTTCCCACTGGCACTTACTCTAGCTAATTTCCTTAATATATATAAATTTTTATCTTATCAATTTGAAATCACCACATAAACATACCCACTAATTGATATACCAACCAGTAATTCTACAATTCATTTCAACATCCTTATATTAACAAAGCCATCAAGAAATTCTGTTAACTCTAAAACATATCCTACCTTTCTACAATTATTTTAGACTTACTCTCTTTCTATAAAATACATCAATATTATAACTTAAAGAGCTATTGCCTCGCAATCAAGTATATTTAATTTATAACATTAAGTCACTTAAAATCTCCCATTTACCTTATGCTAAAATCACATTCCTAGTCATTTAACTTATCCATATAAAAATAATGAATTTAATGAAATCCCTATGCAATTCTTGTGTCTTTACCAATTCATGTTATTCTAAATTTATCTCAACTTAAACATATAGACTTCAAAAGTACCGCCAAATATTAACTTTACTTTATTATCTAATAAAATTCTTTCCCTTATCAAAATTCACTATGAAAATATTACCATCAAATATTACTATATATAATATCTCAAAGTATTATCTCATATCAAGGACTTAAATCCATTTCAGGTATGTTCAAAATTGTTTAAATTTTCAAAACTATGTAAAATTCTTTGTAAGAATCAAAATATTTTCATTTTTATTTTAGAACTCAAGGTACTGTGTCTAGGGATGCTAGATAACATGAACTATAATGCAATGATTGATGAGATTCATAATGCATGACTGGTGATGCATGAATTTTTTCAATGCCAGACTCAATGCATATACATAGACATACTAGACACAAGTATGTGTTCCAAAATAATAACCTTCCAAATTGCCTTTAAAATCACTTTTTAAAATCAATCATCATATTGAGTTCATTTACCAGATAAAATCAGAACTAAAACATTTTATCTTAAATCCTTTAAAATTTTAATTTAGATCATTTTATACCCTCATGGATTAAATCCTCGAGAATTCTCAAATTCACAATTCTTATAACCTTAACATTGAATTGGAAGCAAGGGAAACTCAATCCTATTTCATATGAACTTACATTTCATTAATTCATAACCTCTGTTCAATTTCTTATATTTTTCTAAATTCTAAACTAAAACCACATCACAAATTGTTTTGTTCTATTTTATTACAATATCCAAACTTTAATAAACCTCATAATCATATTCACTAACAATTATCATCAAAATTAATTTCATTAAAATCTATGAACTTTTTAAATCATTACAATCATTATAATCTATTCAAGATACACCAATGCTTAATTATTCTTATATACTATACTAGACATAAATTTATATAGAAAAAGGGGGTACATCATATAGGTCTACACAACCTATTGAGGCAGTGTCCCTAGTCCCATTTCCTACCTCAACACTTGTACACATCACAACTAAAAATAAAAGAAAATTACTCCCTCACAATAAGGAAAAGAAAGAAATACACCTACATAGATCCAGGACCCTACAAACCTAGCAAATCTCACATCAAAAATACCACTGATTTCCACAACAAACTTCTTAACCTATCACTTCTTGATAGGCTCATGCGAGAGGGACAAATTCATAATGTCGTCATCATCATCATCATCATCATCATACTGACTGAAGAAGGTTGTCTCATCAAAAACAGTAGAGTATGAAGAAAGCTCCATAAGGTGAGTCCAAATATTATTAGTAGGGTCGAACTTATCATCATTAGGCACCATAGGCTGGGGACCATCCCTCCGATACAGTTCCCTAAGACAATTTTGATCCCAATCATCTTTAGTAGTACAAATCTCGCAATAATACTCAAGAGGAAAATCCCACCATGGAGCATCAAGTTCATTAGGGGGCCACATTTCACGCAAAGTAACATTGTTTTTCTCACACATATAGTACTGAAAGGCAGTAAACTCATTTGAATAATCAAACACATCCCTATAAAATGAAAAATAGTATGATTTATAAATAAGAACTTGGGGATTCATGACTAGATGGGTGCCTTAGAGATCACTCACGGCAGTATAAGGATGATGAAAAACAAGCATAGTTCGAACGGTGGGACCATCTATCCAAAAAGGCTTACCCAAACTAGTAATATGAAACCTCATCCACTGCTCCAGAGGTTTAAACCAATGCAGGAATGTAACCAAATATGGGTTAGCCGCATTATTACCTTCTAAATACTGGATACATCACAGAAAATGAAAGGGCTGAATTTCTACAACAATATGATAGAGATGAAGGAAATACCATAGAAAGCAAACGAATTCTTTAGGCCATATCCAAAATGAATTCACTGTCATATCCATGAAAGCATATGACCTCAGAAAAGGATACTCAGGGTGGATAGTCAGTTCTCTCACAAACTGAGGGCCATATTTTCGAATGAAGCATGTTTGATACTTGAAGATATGCTTAGAGGCTAAGTTCTTAAGGGCTCTTTCGGAGATATTGCTTCGAATCTCTGAGGGAAGGCCTTGATAAATAAAAGGATCAGGTCCAGAGGAAGAGGAAGATGAAGATGATGATGATGCCATAAAATTAAACTAATAATTAGAAAGGATAACTATTAGGTGTAGAGAGAATTCTCAAACTCAGAAGAAAATTAGAACTAGATGGTGATTTGCCTGATACATGTGTCTCCAATAAATAATAGTCTCACTATCCTTACAGACAAAACTACAGTAAACTTTTTCTCAAAAATTGGCCCCACTAGTGAAAAGATCTTAGGTAAATATAACTGATAAGACTAGTCAGATAACTACAGTTTTTAACTCTACCTAAGGTAATAACTGTTCATCCGCATGCATTTGAAAATAATCAATTTATTTCACAGGATAGTCAGAAATAAAGCAAACTAAGACTTATTCTATCTTTTAGGTAATAAGGTACTCCTAATACTAAAGGACACCAACAAAAGAAATCTCTAGACCTAATACATCAATAATTAAGAAAAACAAATAAGTCCCTCATATATCCATTCTATTATATCTCCTAACTAACAATTGACAACCACATTAACTCTTAACAGATAAACATTAAGCTCGCTATTATAACTAAAATTTGAGAAGTTCAAATACTGCACACCTAATTAATGTTCTTTGTTACCAAAGACACTGACCACTGGCAACACTGGATGAAAACAAGTGGAACTCAAAAGACAATAAGGAATCATATACTCCGCATGTTACAACTTAACTCATGCAAAACCTATACGACCATATCTTTATTCAGGTCACAAGATCATGCTCTGATACCATCTTTGTCACGCCCCAAACTCGAGGACATGTGACCGGTGTGAACTCTCAAATTTACACCCTTGTGATTCGGCTGCAGCTTGACACCTACTAAGAATAGTGCGCTACACATACAGCGGTCCCGCTAGCCGGTCAGCGAGCAAGGGTCAAGGGGGCAGCGCCCTATTGAAAAATAAGTTTCCTGAATCTTTCACCTCCAATCAACTGCTTTTTAGTCATGAACTCATAGAATTAAATTGAGCTTGAATCAAAACTAAAACGGACGAAAAAGTAGGAAATAGGTCGAACTAGCAGATCAGTGCACACGTGGCACGCCGCCTCTCCTGGCGGCATGCCAGACATGCTGCTCCCTAGGCAGCATAAAATCCATGCCGGCGGCACGCCTCTTGTGCCACCCAAATGTCTGGCGAGCCACTGATGCCGCCCGTGCCGCTGGTGAACTTCCGGTACCATCGTCTGTACTACGACACCCTCCTCAGTAGCTCTATAAATAGAGCCTCCTTCCAGCTCATTTGGGGGGGGGGGGGGGAATTCTAAGGCAAAAAACTCTCCTATATTGCTCTGCTTTTTATGTTTAAGTTCTGCTTAAAATTTTCAATTTCTTTTTAATTTATATTCATTACATTGTTTTGCTAACCTTTTGCTATTTAAGGTTCAACTTCAGGGTCCTAAATCCAAAATGGAGCTTAGATCCGGAGTTAAGCTCGCCTGGTTCATCCAAAAATTAAGGAAAGCAAAGGTATAATTCCTTTTATCCATTTTCAAAATTCTAAACTCATATCTAGAATTCTCTTTAGGTTTAAAATAGAAAGGATCTAAAATTTATTAATTTAAGAATAAAAATTAAATTAATAAACAAACCAACACTTCTTTCCAGAACCCCTCCTTCGCAAGAAGGAAAAACTGCATAGGGTTTGATTTCTATTCAATAGGATATGCAGGTTGCCATTCTGAAAAGGCATCAACTCCAAAATGAGTTTTTAATAACATTTTCCCTTTTATATTTGTTATTTATTTCCAAATCTGTACTTTCATTTCTTTAGTATGGTTGAGGAATGTGTGCTTTCCCTAGTACCCATAAGGGCTAGAGGAAAAATTCTCTTTCTTTTCATTCATTTTGATTTGTAATAATTAAGTAGGATTTACTTCTACTTATTTATCTATAATTGTAATTTCATACTATCATCTATAACTGTTCATGCATCATTATATTCCTATTCATGCATACACGAAAATTCCTTTTTTAATAGTTATTTTGCACTTTTTTAGCCAAACTAAAGAAAATTATATTTTCTTACTTGAGTAATTACCAAAACTTGATTCCCGAGCCCTCTTTGATCACTCGCGGATGAGGGATTTTCCATTGGGACAAAATCAAAACATTTTTGTAGTTAATCAATTTGAGTTTTTTTTTTAATTTTCCCAATTAAAACAAGTAAATTAAAGTGGCAACTCCCTTTCACAATAACAAATCGCACAAATCAATTTTCTGAACTCATAGCAAGTTTCAATCGTGAGTTTTTCCCAAAGAGCATTTCGATTCCTTGGCGGATCGGACCAGTGCTTGGGCGAGGCCTCACAACTAGCACTAGGACATGGGAAATGCACGTGGCTACCAGTGCCCGTAGTAAGCTTGACCTCATATGACATGACAAACTAACACATAATAGGGCTATGGACCCACACATTAAGCAGATCCAAACCAACATCAATTAAAAATCAAAGCCACACTGGGCAAATAGCTCAATTATCTCATAAACATCATTTATCATATAATTAGATTATGCTTAACAAACACTATCTCAACTTGAAATATACATAGTTATTGATAATTACATAAAATACAAGCAGTAAAGGTAACATTGCGGAGTTCTAGAATTATAATACAATTATACATACTATTTACATAACTTAGTACTTATATACAAAACACTGCCAAAGGGCACTTGATAGTTCTACTCAACCATAGTCTCTTCACAAGCTAATTCCTCGACCTGAAAAAAAATCATTGAACAGGAATGAGCGTTCGACTCAATGAATGATACTACCTAATATATTAAACTGGTGTCCTACATTCAAAACTATAATGCTCGTGCTATGCACCATGTCACAGAAATAGACCAATTACACAATCAAACAAGGATGAGATACGGTCCACAGTACTATACTAATACTCAATATGGGGAGCCGATCCCCCTATCCTAGCTCTCTAAATCCAATAATCTATCTCTTATGTCTAATGGGCCTAGCCATCACTGGTCTGTACCATACAGCCCTGACCCGACTGATAGCAGCCCGGCCAGCATCCACCAGTTACAGCTCATCTTCTTAATCTCATCAGAATCATAATCATAATAGTACCTATATCCATATCCATATCAAAATGCCTAGGTGGTACTGTATCCTCCCGATCTCTATCTATCAACCACAATCATGATGTAACACAGAATATCAATTCATCAACCACAATCAAATGTTAACATGCATTTATGCAATAATAATGCATAATATACATATATATGCACACAATAGATGTAATTGCATATGAAGACAGAATAACATATTAGAGAGTATTACTCACCTAATTGACAACACATCCCAAAGACTTCCCTCGAAAGTGCGACCCTTGGAACTAGGAAGATGCTAGAAACCATGACACTGAACAACAAGAGATATTATCAGAAAAGGGCGACTCACATATCTAGACACAACTTAAAGAACATTGAGACTCTTGTCGAGATCTCGACAGAACCACACTAAACTCGAATAATACCCAAAACAACAGAAAATATAATACTTCTAAAATAATCTTAACAGTTAACACAATCTCGGTGACCCCTCCTGGGTCCTTCCAACTCATTCTCATCAACAAAACTCAACAATCTCTTAAGAACAACAAACTATAATCCGCTAAACATAATATAAATCAATTAACAACTGAGATAAAGGAGTTTCGGGTTTACTTTCACAATTTTCAATCGAATGAATGTCGAGAGTTGTGCCAGAACAACAAAATGGAGCTGCTTGACAGCCCCACGTGCCACTGCCAGAGCGTCGCCGGTCGGCCATGCGCCGCTGCTACCGATGGCGGATCTCAGCGATCTTCACACCAGTAGGTTCACCTCGATGCCAGGATCACGAAAACCACATCCACTTACCGTTAGTCATCGCCATTTCGCCAAAAAATGCCTCAAAATCTTTAGCCTCTATAGCTCCGATCTCCGCGTCCGATGGCCAATCGGCGGCATGACACGTACCAAAAGAAAGCCCTTAACACCAGGAGTCGAACGAAACCGGCCTTGCTCGATTTGGCCGCCGGAATGAGCCGAAAATTGCATTCGAAGTTTCAGCGTCGGCGGGTTCTTCTCTCCTCGCGTACACCACCGTCCGCCGCCCGAGGTGTTGCTGCCTCCCTTGAGGTCGCCGGATGGTGGGCTAGCCACTGGTGGTGGCGGTGCAGCCCACCGCTGGCCTGACGACGGTCCTCCATCACCGCAGCCCTCTCTCTCTCTCTCCTTCTCTCCTTTCCCTATTCTGCTTTCCCGTTGCCTTTCCTATCCCGTTTCCTTCACAGCCAATCAAAATGCTCCATTTCTTCTTCTTCTTTAATTTACTTTAAATATACTTCTAAACATACTTATATATATATATATATATATATACTGAATCAATAATAATAATAATAATAATAATAATAATAATAATAATAATAATAATAAATCATAATTTACATAATGAAGTTCAATTAATGTAAACCTTTCATAATAAATATAATTATAACAAAATTCCAAACTTCTGGTTATTTATATAATTAATAATATAATTTAGATTAATCGAACATAATATTAATTAATATCAATATTAATATTCAAAATATAATTTCTCCAAATACCCACTATAATATTTTCATAAATAATTATAAATACTTCTTCAATTATATACATATATAATATTTAAATAAAATTACCATTAATATTACATATTCAAATAGTATGAATATATATAATTTAATAAAATATAACTTCAATTCTTGCTTTAATAAAGAAAATACTAAAATAATATATTTTCGTACAAAAATAGGATTTTATAAAATAATTAAAAATTTAAAATATTACAATTATTGTTACTGTCATTGTTATTACAGGAAGTATGGGCGAAGATCGCGAGTTCCAAGTCCCAACCATGGGTTTGGAGAATCTCTATAAATAACTCCATTATCAAATTGATTTGTCTTGTGCTTCTTAGTCGATTTTTTTTTCTAATTTGTTGGTGTTTTTGGGTTTGTAATGAAATAGACGAAGGAGGGTTGTGAACTAAACGTTGGGAATTATGGATTGAATTGCCACCACTAGCAACATCATCATTATCTTCTACTGTTGGTGGTTTTAGTTCAATTTATGGTTCATTTGGTGTTTCAATTGAGTCAACTCATCCACTTACCAAAAGTAGAGAAAAGAGTATGGAGATCAAAATTGGTAAATGAATAGTCTAGATTTGAAACAAAAAAGTGTGAATTTTGATGGAGCTAAGCTAGTTGAGTTTTTAGATTTAGGGTTTAGTTTGGATGAGGAAAATGAAGATGAAAATGAAGATGAAGATGGCAATGGTAGCACTAATAAAGAGAAAGAGAGAGAGAGATAGAGAGAGAGAGGAAAAAAGTTAAATGTGTTGAGCTTTGGGTTTTGTGCATGCTCGGGAAAGGATTTTGGCTAGAAGAGCTCCTACACACCTTGTTTGACGTGAAATAATATTAAAAACATGATGAATAAGATGTCACGTATAAATTTTGATGAGTTTGAGGCCTGAAAACAATTATGAGGACAACTATTGTGACCAAATCAAAATCAAAAGATTTTTTTTGTGATAAATTAAAGATTAAAGACAATAATAAATTTAATAATAAGTTTAAAGACAACAAATATAATTTAGCCCTTAGTTATTCAAGCATAATCCTATTAATGAATCTAAGTTGACTTAAACTTGATTCAAAAAATGAAACTTGAATTGGATTGGGATGACTTGGGCTTATATTTATTAATCTTAAACTAGCACTTAATTGGGCTTATATTTATCAATCTTAAACTAGCACTTAATTAAATTGACCTAATTAATTTTAAAAAAATAAAAATAAAAAATTTTATTAAATAATGAATTATTTTGATGAGTTTTTAACAAGTCAAACCCAAACCAAATTGAATAGCTCATATTAGTTTGAATCCCTAATCTTAACCTAGTTTAGGCCTTTAGGCAATAGCTTTGATTCAATAAGTTGTAAAACATTTTAGCTATATCCATTTACTTTAAAATGAGGGATAATGATAGATTAGGTGTTTCAACTTGGCACAATTGGACAATTGAGTATTTAAACTTTCAAAAGTATCAATTAAATGTGTAAACCTATGAAAATAACACAATCAAGTGTAATTTCAAGGTTACTAACCGATAGCCTTATATAAAATGCTGATGTAGATGAGAGAGAATTCAAAGTGACAATTGTAGGCATTTGATTGGTTTGATGGAACTAACATGAACAATTACTACTGACATAGAAAATGTTTAATTTTTAAATAATATTAAATATAATTTAATAAAAAAAATTAAAAATTAAAATTATCTTTTAATAATTAACAAATATTATAATTAAAAATTAAATAAAGAATGATCAAACTAGATAATATATCTTCTTGCAAATACTATGATCATCATCTTGATCTTCCTAAAAACCAAATCTTTATCACAAAGATCTTCATCTTCTTGTGCAAGCTCAAGCTCAATCAAAATCCTGGCAGCGGCTCTACATGGTTGTCATAGGGTCTTCAACTATCACTGTGAATTGCCATCAGATCCAAGCCACCAATCGCTATGAATCACCGTGACTATGAATGGGGTATTTTTTGTTTTTCGATTTTGATTCTAGATTACAAGCTTTAATTTGCAAGCAAAGTTTTTGGCTTTTTTATTAATTTATCTTGTAATTAGTACCAATTTTATTTTTTTAATGATTTTAATTGTTTGGAGTTTTAGTTCTTAATAGGTTTGTGCTTTCTTATCAAAATTTTTTATCTTTTTAATGTAAAAATCTTGAAAAATAGAGTTGAGCTTTTGAATTTAGTTTGATTTTCTATTATTTGGTTATAGGATTTATCAGTGGGTATTCTCTCATTTATGTGGATTTATTTGGAAAAACCTTTTGTTTTGGTTTTGGAAGATTTTTTTTGCCAAATGTTTTTGGTTTTGGAAGATGGTATGAATGAAAGGTTTCCAAAATTTTTGGTTTTGTATGTAATTTTATTAGAGAATGATTTGTAACTAATTTTTTTTATTTAGGGATTGATATGTAATTTGTTAAATGGACCTATAATAATCTTCCAAGTATACATTATTTTTCAATTAAAAAAAAATTTAATCCACGTTAGATTGGTAACTAGATATAACACTTAATTGTTATTATTTTATAGATTGACAAACTAAATTGAAACTTTTGCAAGTTCAAACACCTAATTGGCCAATTTTACTAAGTTGAAATACTAATATATCATTATCCCTTAAAATGATGTCATTATTCAATATTTAAAATTAAAATTTTTAATAATATTTTTATAATATTTAAATTGTTTGATAACATATCAATTAAAAATTCAATTAAATTTATATTCACTTAAGATGATAAATCACATTTTAACTTAGGTTTTTTAAGGAATATAACAAGTTATTAAATTTTGAATAATTATATAAATTTGGAAATTTCATTATTTATACTCCCACCATTTTTTAAATTTGTTTATCATTTTAAAAAAATAAAAAACCCTTTATCTCTTGTTATCTTCATTAAATGCTCAATAATCACATAGTGTCTTTTATAATAGCGTAATTTAATTATATGTAATTATTTTTTTATAAATAAAACTATTTAATAATTTTCTTAATTATTGTATAATTACCTTAACATTGATAGAGATCAAAGAGGTATGGTTCCAAGATCTTCCTAAGATCCTTTGCAAGGGATTGGAGGTTCAATGATAAGAGCAAGGACAAAGAGGATGAAAGAAGTTTTGCAAGAATTGATCATGGAAATGTAAGATAAAAAAATTAGCTCTTAAAGACTTCCAAACTATTCAAGAGGTTCCTAAAGCTACCCCAAGGTTGATAACCTATTCTTGGGTGCAAATGCTGAAAGTTGAGATTGTTGCGGGCACGACACTTGTAGCGGGCGCAATTGAGAGTAGCAACTCTTTGTTGTGGGCAAGATAGTTATCGCAGGCACAACAAAAGCTTGGCTGATTGCATTTTATGTCTTATAAGTTTTATTATTTTATTCTTATTTTTGATATTTGTGGGTCCTAAACTAACTATAATAAGTGGTCCAAATTAGATTTATTTTAATTAGTTGATTTTAGGAGTTATTTTCAAATGGGATTCTTTTTTCCTTGTAAAGATAAGATTTCCTAAATCTTATATGATTTTTAGGGTTAGGGTTTTAAGGTTGAGCCTCCATATAAGTTCAATTTTGATTGTAATTTCTAATTAGTTATTGAATGATAATTTTCTTTTAATTTTCTTTAAGTAAAAAATACTTCTAATTTTTTGTTAAGAACTTGAATCTGTGCTTATCAAGATAATTTGTGGCGCTCAACCACTTATAGCTTTGATTCTTTTCAACAAGTGTGACTTAGGTCAAGCTTTTTCCTTGTTCTTGTTTTGTTTCGATCCTAGGGCTTTGATTCAATATAATAAGTTTCTAGCTCTATAGCTAGTGGGTCACATAATTTGGTATCAAAATTTTGGCTCATAAATCAAGAATACATATCCTTTAATTTTAGTCTTTAGTTTCAAATTAAAAAAATTCTGAATTCTTATTTGTGTTCTTAGTTGAATTCTTTTATTCTTTGTTAGATTAGAGTTTAAGAAAAATTTCGTACCTGATTCAGTTTGTGTTTTTGTGATTTCGAAATTCTTTATTGTTCTTGGTTGCATCTAAATTATAAAAAAAAAAAAAAAATTAGAATAGTCAAGAGATTCAAAAATCACCCACTTTATTGTTTTCAATTCTTCAATTTGTGTCTTCAATTCTTGGTTGAGTTTCTTTTCAGTTCTGAATTTGTTTCTCTTTATATTGGATTACTCCTTACTCAAGAAGGAATTCATATTGCAAATCTTATTCCCATTTGGATTTCCCAAAATCAATTCCCGAAAGCCTCTGAATTATCAAATCCTTGTTTGAACCTAAATAAAATTCAGCCTACCTTTTTTTTTTTTTTTTTTTTTTTTTTCTTTCACACCTGAACTTTATTTCTTTACCTAAATCTTATTCTTTTCTTCCATTAAAATCTAGGCCTTTAATTCTTGGTTACTTGTTACTTTAGTGAGAACATGGATAGAGTTCTCTATAAGAGCTAGTGAGAAGAATTTAAAGAGAGGTAAAATGATTGAGTGGTGAGTTTAATTCAGAGAAAAGCCATAAAAATATAGCGAAACAAGAGTGGAGTTGACATTATTTAGAGTGAAACATGTGAGTTGAGTGCTGAGGTTTCCAATTCTATTTCGCCGTAACCTTTTCTTTGCAGGAAATTCACAATGAGCAATAGTGGTAGTGAGCATCAAGATCCTAATATGAAGTTATGGATGAAGGCCATGATGGATCAAATGAAGTTGTTAACAAAGGATTGATGATTTGCAACTTCCAAGCAAATCAAAACCTTTAAGAAGTTGGGTATATGAGGAGGATGAAGAGGATGACTCAGATAAAGAAGATTCTCAATATAGAAAAGGAAAGAGGACTATAGATAGGAGAATAGCAATTTAGGAAGCATCAAGATGAGGATCCTTGAATACGAAGGGAAAAATTATGCTAAATTATACTTAGAGTGGGAAAGAAAGATGGAGCACATTTATGATTGCTATAACTACTCCGTAGAGAAGAAGATGAAGTTGGCAACCGCAGAGGTCACAGACTATGCAAGTATCTGGTGGGATGATCTCCAGCAAAAGAGGAGAAGGAATGGTAAAAGGGTTATTTGAACTTAGGAGAATATGAAGATAATAATGAGAAAGAGGTTTATCTCTAGCCATTATTATAGAGATGTTCAAAGGAGGTTGCATGGGTTGACTTAAGGATCCAAGAGTGTAGAGTATTACTACAAAGAAATGAAGATTGTTATGATTAGGGCTAATGTTAAGGAGGACCGCGAAACTACTATGGAAAGATTGATTAGAGGGATAAATAAGGAGATTGTCGACATAGTGGATTTTTAACAGTATGTGGAAATAGAGGAGTTACTGCACAAAGCTATTAAGGTGGATACGTAAGTCAAATCAAAGGGTTCAAGAGCTAGTTTGACTTTTAATCCTTTATTGAAGTTAAATTAGAGGGACAATAAATCTGCCTCCAAATCAAAAGAAGAGCCCAAGTCTCAAGAGTCTATTGATATTTCAGGTGCGAAGGCTTTAGGCACATTGCTCCTCAATGCCCAAACAAGCGAGTCATGGTTGTAAAAGATAATGGACAAATAGAAAGTGCAAGCTCTAGTGAAGATGAAATGCCTCCTTTGGAATATTGCTTAGATGTTGAGATTGAAGAACCAATGAAGGGAGAGTTATTGGTATCTAGAAGAGCTTGAGCATTCAATATAAAAAAGATGGAGATGAGAAGCAAAGAGAGCAGATTTTCCATATAAGATGCTTAATGAGGGATAAAATTTTCATTATGGTCATTGACAATGGGAGCTGCACCAATATGGCTAATACCTTATTGGTAGACAAGTTGAAGTTAAGTACTATGAAGCATCTAAGGTTACTGTGAACCTTTAATTCTGCACCTCCCAAAATTATAGAGTATTTAGTCATGAAAAGAATCAATCAAGACTTCTAAATTATCATCAAATCATCCAGGACTTAGTAACGAGTGCAACACAATTGGAATCATGAAAAACGAATGAGAAACGAGTGAAAATGGGCAGAATGGGTGAATCAACATCGATTGTCGCATGCCGTAGAGCCTATTATAGTGCCGCAAAGCCTTCTGCGGCACTATTACAGAGACCTTTGCAGTGTTGTAGAGGCTTATGCAGCAATCGTAGCGAGTTTTTGCTCCCATATTGGAAATTTCAGCCTCTATGCTTCAGTCTTCCCCCTATATATAGATGGTCTCTCTGCTCTTCAAAACACACAGACTTAGAGTCTTAAAAGCACTAACTTCAAGTAAAAGTGCTTTGCTTTTGCTCCTTACTTCGTAAAGCAAGTTAGAGGATTTCTCCTTAATTCCCGCTCAACTAGTTTAAGGTTTTCTACTCGCCTGTTCGAGGCAAGCTCCTTGCCTAAGGCTCGTGTTGGGGGGTTTCTCCTTGATTCCTACCTAATTAGTTCAAGGCTTTTGGCCCGCCTACTTGAGAAAAGTTCATTGCCCAAGGATGGTGTCCGTTATGTGGAGAAGGTAAAACTACATTTCGGTGGTTCAAAGCTCATGTTCGTTGTGTGGAGAAGGTGGAATTGCGATCCAATCATCCGCTCCATCTGCCCTACGTCCCCAAGCCATGAAAGCATAAGGTAATATTCTTTTCCTTTTTATTTAGTTATTATCTCTTTTAGTTAGTTAATTAAATTGATTCATCTAGGTTGCTAGCTAATTAATTCGGTAATCAATTAAATTAATTAATTAACTCAACCCTCTTTTAATCAATCAATTAGAACATCATAAAGTGGCTAGGCTAAACTAACCCCTTCCCAAGAAGGAAGATCTATATGGGTTTTGATTTCAATTCAAAGGGATATGTAGGCATGCTTAGTTCAGGCATCAAGTCCAATTAAAATTAATCAACTATTCCCCTATCACATTCTTCACTTATTTTTGTGTTTGTTGCCTTTGCCTTATTATTAGGATTAGTTTGGGGAATGTGTGACTTCCCTAGAACCCATAAGGGCTGGAGGAGGTATCCCCTATATTTGGATTTTATTTGTAATGTTAACTTTCTTTTGAACTATTTCTTATATTTATTGGATATGTGGAATCAATGATCATGCATATTATAAATTGTCCATGCATTTTAAATTATTCATGAAATATATTTTAAGTTACTTTTATATTATTTGGCCAAACTTATTTTGTTAAAATAAACTGAAAACCTAGTCTCCGAATCCTCTTTGGTTTTGAGGCTAGTGATCTTTTTTCCTTTGGGTAATAATAGGAGTCAAATGGGTTTTTTTCCTTATATTTTTCCAAATAAAAATAAATTAAGGTGGCAACTCTAAAACAATTTTTTCAAAGGTAAGCCCAAGGGCTTCCTCATGAGTTTTGTCCCAAATAAGCATTTCGATTCTCTTTAGTGGGTCGGATTGGTGCTCGAGTGAGGCCTCATAGCTGGCAACTCCATTAGGGAATAACTTTCTTTTAATAAAAGGAAAAATAAGTGGACTACTAATTGTTTTAAAAGAGTTTAGCCTTTTAATATGATTGTGACTTTGCATGCATCACTTGCATAGGATCTTTGCCATTCAACCTAGCTTTAGGAAAACAATGGATAGTGAGTAGCATTGAGTGGGTAACCCTCCTTGGGTCTATTCACTGATAGCGAAATCAGCCACCCTGTGACAAACCCTTTGATCCTTTTAAAGGTGCAACGAGTATGTACATACTGTTGGACCCAAGTGAGGCTCCATGACTTATATATGGTTAGGTATATCATTACTCTAGTGTGAAGGTACCCAAACCAAGCGACCCTTACCCTTTTATGTAATGAATTTAGAACTTGGACTTTAGGTTGTATGTGCCATAAAAGAAGCCTTGTTGTATATTCATGAAATGACTTTTCATTCATGTATACATTCATGATTCAAAAACCTTGAAATAAGTGGAGGGCTCACTCATTAAAATACCCATCCCTAAAATACCAATGCTAGCCTAAAGGTTTGTCAAACAACTATATTACCTTGGTCTTATACTCATTTTGTTTACCTTTTTCCTTATCTTAAGGTACCTAAGATGGTCAAGGGAATAAGTGGATTAAAAGAGAGTGATATGAATGCAACCACTACAGAGGAAGAAGCCTAACTGAATTCATTTTTAACAAATCTTCTCTTAAAGCGTGAGAGGAATTTTTCAAGCTATTTTAGAGGCTCAACAAGCCTAGTTCAGAGAGCAGAGACAGTCCATTTTAGAAGAGGTTCAAGCTATGATGAGTCGAGCCGGCCTTTGCTCAAATGTTTTACCAATCTAAACCAATCCTAGCATGACCCAAGTTGCTGCAAATACCTTTTTTTCCCCCAATGTCCCTATTAACTTGACTGACAAAAGAAAGGGTTGACGCCCCTTGCATTCTAAATATCATTTCACCCTTTATACCAATTTTAGATGTTACCCCACCATCTATCACTTCCTAAATACTAAATGTCACCTATTATGTTACTCCTTCTCCTTTGAATCTTTTTCAAGGAAAGAAATTTTCTTCCCACATGAATACTAAAGCTGTAATGGAAAAATTTGAAGCTATGGAAAAAAAACCCTAAAAAACATTAAAAAACATGATGATGTGATTGATGCCAGTTCCTTAGCTTTCTTTCCTAATGCAAGAATTCTACCAAAGTTCAAAATGCCAATGCTGGATAGATTCAATGGGACAACCTACCCGAAGACGCACTTGAAGATGCATGTGAGGGCAATGGCTCCTTTAGGGGTTGATAATGAGCTCTTTGCCCAGTTGTTTCAACAATCCCTAATTAGAACTACAATAAAATGGTTTTTAGACCTAGATAGAAGTCAAAAGAAGACTTAGGATGATATCTGTAATACATTTGTTAAACAGTATGAGTACAACATTGAAGTAGATATCACAAGGAGAGATCTGGAGACTACCAAGCAAAACCCTAAAGAATCTTTCTCCTTGTTCCTTATAAGGTGGAAAGAAAAAGCAGCTCAAATGGTAAATCAACCAATTAAGCAAAGGCAGATTGATATAATTGTGAAGAACCTTTTGCCAATATACCAAAATCGTCTCCTCACTCAATAACTCCCAAGCTTTGAAGCCCTGATTGCCATTGCATCCAAGATAGAAGATTTGATCCAAAGTGGCCATATCAAAGATGAGAACACCCATAATAGATATAAGAAGAATACCCCCTACCAAGCCAATTTCACTGCCTTAACTAATAAGAAGGAAGGGGAGGTATCTGCCATTTGTCATCATCAACCATTAAGATTGGAAAGAAGGTCCTTTGTTGAGCTGGGGGTTCCTTTGGTTATGGTATACAAGATAGCCCTAGAAGCCAAGTTAATCAAGCCCCTAGAACCAAGGGCTCCTTCTAATCCGCTTCCTGCAAACTACAATCCTAATGAATACTACGAGTATCATCAAGGGGCTAGCCACAAGACAGAGATGTGTCGAACTTTGAAGCACAAGATAGAAGATCTTATAGATAATGGGGACATCATATATCCCAAACCTAGACCCAACATTTCCACTAGTCCTCTACCTAACCACCAAGTTAACCTCACCACCACCACTAGTCTTGAAGTTGATCCTATCTCTTTGATTTGGTCATCTTTTGAATATTATTATGTTTTGGACTTAAGCAACCTTATGGAGGAGATTGATGCTATAACCAAGAGTGGCAGGATTTACCAAGCACCTATTCAGCAAGATGGCCAGCCACCTATCCAACCTATCCCACCCCTTGCTAAAAGGATAAAAGGAAGCATTGAACCTTATAAAGATCCTATCCTTAAACAACTAAAAAAAACCCAAGCCAACATATATATTTGGAGCCTTATTCAATCATCTTACCCCCATCGCTAAGCTCTTTGCAAGGCGTTGAACCAATGCTAAGCTCCCATTGATATCACCCCTAAAACTTTAGTGGCTTCTCTCACTAACACCACAAAAGCTACCTCCATCTTTTTTAATGACCATGACCTGCCTAAGGGGGAGCTAAACCCCTAGAACTAAGGGCTCCTTCTAAATCGCTTCCTGTAAACTACAATCCTAATGAATACTGCGAGTATCATCAAGGGGCTAGCCACAAGATAGAGATGTGTTAAACTTTGGAACACAAGATAGAAGATCTTATAGATAATGGGGACATCATATGTCCCAAACCTAGACCCAACATTTCCACTAATCCTCTCCCTAACCACCAAGTTAACCTCATCACCACCACTAGTCTCAAAGTTGATCCTATCTCTTTGATTTGGTCATCTTCTGAATATTATTATGTTTTGGACTTGAGCAACCTTGTGGAGGAGATTGATGCTATAACCAAGAGTGGCAGGATTTACCAAGCACCTATTCAGCAAGATGGCCAACCACGTATCCAACCTATCCCACCCCCTGTTAAAAAGATAAAAGGAAGCATTGAACCTTATAAAGATCCTATCCTTAAACAACTAAAAAAGACCCAAGCCAACATATCTATTTGGAGCCTTATTCAATCATCTTATCCCCATCGCTAAGCTCTTTGCAAGGCGTTGAACCAATGCTAAGCTCCCATTGATATCACCCTTGAAACTTTAGTGGCTTCTCTCACCAACACCATAAAAGCTACGTCCATCTTTTTTAATGACCATGACTTGCCTAAGGGGGAGCTAAACCACAATCATGCACTATACATAATAGTCCTTGCTTGGGGAAAGACAATTCCTATGGTATTGGTAGATAATAGGTCTACACTAAATGTCTGTCCATTAAAAGTAGCAAGTTGCTTAGGGATAGAGCCTTCGAACTTCACACCTTTTGACCAAATTGTAAGGGCATATGACAACACAAAAAGGGAAGTCCTAGGTGTAGCTACCTTGGATTTCATCATCGGACTTGTCACTTATCCTATCTCATTTCAAGTAATTGATGTACCAGCATGCTTTAATCTACTCCTTGGACGACCCTGGATACATCAAGCCAAAGCTATCCCTTCTTCCCTTCATCAAAAACTAAAATTTCCTTATGGATCCTCCCTTGTCACTATAAAAGGGGATATGCATGGGAAAAGTGAGGTCCCAAGTTCTGTGCCAATTCTGGAGATTCAGCCTAAGCAGCTCACCTTGCCATTGTCAGGCTTTACCTTTGAAATAGTGCAATTCATAGAGAAAGAAAGAGGTAAAGAGCTCGAGCTTGTACCTTTCGATTTTGATCCTTATAGGAATATTGATATGGCTAATATGTTGAGAAACATGAATTATTTTCTTGGATTAGGGCTGGGAAAAAGTCAACAAGGAGTAAGCCAGTTCAAAGATTACCCTGTGGCTAACCCACCGTTCAGTCTTAGTTATAAGCCAATAAAAGAATATCAGACTGAGGTAGAGAAAAGGGCCAAAAAAAGAATGGCCGCCCTCAAGAAAGGTGAGTCATATGAATAGACCATGCACCCTTATTTCAAAGAACTTAATGGATACTTTGTAAAGGAGGGTGAAAATTTTCCATATTGTGGTTTTCCAAAGCCTTGGATCTGTCCTATTACTAAAAGCTAATCCCAGGTTTTGAACTCTTCTTTGATGTTAGGCTTTCCTTAGAAGATTATGAGCCGATTTTCATATTGGAACAAGATTGGGAGGATAATATGGAGGTTGCCCTCTTTGAGCAGGTTTGCATGATAGGAGACAAAAAGGTGGTTAACTTAATCAAATTCATCCAACCAACACAAATCCAACTTGACAACTGGTACTATGAGAAGAAAGGAGAGGGTGGCCAGTCAGAGTCCGAGCCCAAACCAAAGTTTAAGTCTGAACCAAAGTCTGAGTCCAAGTTCGAGTCCACATTTGAGTTAGAGTCAGAGTCAAAGTCTATTAATTCTAATTTCTCATTTGAGTTTATAGCCAACCGTCTTGGTCTTTCTTTTAGTTTCGATGTAATAATGGACAATGGCTCTTTTATCCATAATAAAAAGCTCATCCTATACTTCCCATTTCCTTTCCTTTTCCTTGTCTTGAATCCAATTTGAATGAAATATTAAATGAAATAAAAAATGGCAAAGAATCTATTAGTCTTGGCATAAATGAAAAATCGAAAACTACATTCATTGCATCATCATGTCATGACAGGGATGGCTTGAGCAAAATGATCTAAGAATTCTTGGATTGCTTTGCATGGGAACTATGAGGCCTCACCCGAGCACCGGCCTGGTCCGCTAGAGAGAACCGGGATGCTCATTTAGGTTTAGACTCGCTAGGCATGCTGATCGAAATTTTGCTTTTTCGTTTAGCCAGATTTTCAGACTTCTGGATCTATTTTAAGGAGTTATAGAGCTTAGAAAATTAATCAATCAGTGTCGATAGGTTCAAAATTAATTTTAGAATATTTAGATAGTCAGTTTGGGAGAGAATCTGATCAGTTTCAAAAAAATATTATATGATGTAAAAGGTCCAGTCATAATAGAAAAATGCGTCTGATTACATCAAAAATATTTTGGTCAGTATTGGTGAGTTCAGAATTAATTTTAGAGGTGTTGAAATGAGGGTTCACAGCTGCTCCCACATTAAAGTTGCCTATTAGTTAGACAGTTTTGATGAGAGTGAACCCGAGCCATCAGTAGATCTGAGTTCGAAAAATGATTTCGGTTATAATGAGATAATTTTCAGAAATTTTGAGACTCGATTTAACCATCTTTGAAATACTGGTGAATTTTCAGGTTCATAATTTTTTTGGTTTTTCTGATGTAAAAGCTATATTTTCTATATGAAAATAGGAGAATGAGGTGGCTATGAGTAGATAAAAATCTCACGAACACAAAGAAACTTTTGGATTTTGATTTTGAATTAATACTGGTTGAAAATTTATTTTCATGCAACTAAATAATTATAAGGCACTTTTTACTATGTGCTATTTCGTCCTTATATGCCTAAAACTCTATAAATACCCAAACTCTCATTCATAACTTCTTCATCCCTTGAGCTCCAACGTGAGCTCCTCCTTTCTCTCCTTTTTTTTTTCTTAGTAATAATAATGATAATAATAAAAATTCCTTTTTTTTGGTTTTTTTTCTTTTTTTCTTAATGATAATAATAGTAATAATAATAATAATAATGAAAATTCCCTTTTTTTCTTTTTTTTAGTAATAATAATGATAATAATGAAAATTCCTTTTTTTTTTGTTTGGGTTTTTTTTTCTTTTACTTTTTTTTCTTTTCTTTTTCTTCTTCTTCTTCTTCTTTTTTTTTTTTTATAATAAAAGAACTCTCTCTCTCTCTCTCTCTCTTTTTACTCATTTTCTTCACTTGTCCTATCTTGCTTTTCAGGTCTAGTGTTTTGCAGCAATGGCTTCCTCATCCGCATGTACTACTGTGCCCTCAACTAGTGGACTTCAAGGTCAACTTTATGAGGCACCAAAGGAGAACTCTGATCCATTACTCCTGCTCCAAGATCCTCAAGACTATGTTTCATATGATGGGAGCATGGCAGTCAGTGTTTCACTTGCTCCCTTTGAATTTTTTAATATATATATATATATATATATATATATATATATATATATATATATATATATATATATATATATATATATATATATTTTAATCTAACACCATGCGCATTTTTTAGATTCATTGCAGACAAAGACTATCTGGAATTGGGGTGGGCGACGTAATCTGGACATGGTGATAAAGTGTCTTGCCACCGGAGGTGCCATCAGGAATCTTCTGGAGCTGATAGGCTTCCTCAATTTTTTAGGGTTGAGGACACCCGACTGTGTCAATATAAATCTGATAAAGGCCTTAGCAAAGAGGTGGTGGGACACCATCAACACTTTTCACTTGCCTTACGGAGAGATAACCTACACTCCATTTGACCTCTATATGATGACGGGAATTCGATTCGAGTCTCGTCCTCTTGACATGTGCAACGATTGACAAGAGGAGTACATTGAAAGAGAGGTTTCTGATTTGATTGGTTTTGCCCCTCCCCTGGAGAGCACCACTGTCAGGTGCACACTCCTCCATAAGAAGTTAGAGGGGCTATCCTCCAAAGACCTTGTTTCTGAAAAGGCTCTCTCTCGCTTGTGTCTTTTGGTCATTACAGGCTGCACTTTTACTCACAACATGAAGGATATGGTGGACCTGAATATCCTAAAAAGCTTAGTTCAGATAGATAGGTGGGCTGAGTATGATTGGGGAGGCACTGTCTTGAGTGCCATGTACTTGGACATGATAGACCTATCTCTTAGGCGCATACTGTTCGTTGGCAAGACAGCACCAATTTGGGAGGTATGTATCATGCCTATCATACTATATCTTTTGTCACATGATAACATTTTTCTTTGTTTCTGACTCTTTTCTATTGTAGATGTGGGCCTACGAGTACTTCTCATTCACCTCCCCCTGATTGATCGAGCAGCAAGTACAAGACTTTCCAGTAAGGAAAAGATGGGTGGAGTTGAACTAGGATCTCCCTCGCTTGCATGATGTCTTAACATATAGAGCCTTCTTTGACTATTTGATGGATGATGAGGTATTCCTTCTTACCTTTTCACTTTTTTACTATTACTTTCTATGATACACTTATTGGTTGCTTGCAATAGATTGCAAGGCCTTTCAGAGAGAGCATGTTATGCGGCCCTTTCGCAACTCTTATAGATCTCCTTATTTTTGCCTGTATTATCTAGGTAAAGGGGTGAACTTTCAGACATTGGGGTCATGGCGTGTGCCCAGCCCTCCACCAGTGGACATGCGCTTTGGCTTAGACATCCGAGCTACCCCTGATCTTTTCTTTGGCAAGGAGGCATACCGCTTTCAGCTCCCTGACTCTCCTTATGATGACTTCTACTAGCAATTTCTGATGCGCAAGGTCATGCCATATAGGCTCTCTTTAGTTACTCCCAGCACTAGGAGAGGGAGTATCCCCCGGCTGTTTCTAAGGCTCTTAGTGCTAGTACTTCTTGGGGCCATGCTCAAGGAACATGTCATGATGCAAGCCCTAGCTAGAGTTCAGGCCCAGTGGCCTAGGCTACAGAGTACCACATCTCTGATCAGATTCCTTATTATGAGGCAGACGGTACTACGAGGATGTGGACAGTACCCGATATTGTTCACCCTGGAGTGCGAGATGTTCCCACTGACGTTGAGGTATGTTTATGTTCTTTTGATTCCCCTACATATGAAAAGGATCCGTAGGTAGGATTTCTATCATATTTGTGCCCTTTTGAAAAAGATTAAAAATATTTAACACTCTTTTATGCAGATCCCTTGGGAGTTTGCTAAGAATACCTATTGAATGTCTTGACAAATAGAGTTAGCCATGGGCAGCTTACTTACTCGCCTCGATATGTCAAAATCTAGGGAGTAGGGTGATAAGGATACCCACCAAAGGCAGAGGAGAGGAGACTAGCATTAGTGACGAGGTTGCCAATACGAAGGCTTATACTGACCTCCATTTTGCCTTTTCTTTCGGATGACTGTACCATATTTATTTATGACTATGCATGTACTTCCATGTTGTACTTTTGTCGTTTATGCATGACTCGACTTATCTAATGCTTTTCATTTCATCTTATATGCCTATCTTATGAATGCATGTTTTCAAATGACGATGGTGAATGTATGTTGTGGATGCAAGTTTACACTTAAATGCATGTCCTTATGACTAGTTTCTACTAATTTACGACTCTATTTTCTTTATTGCTCTTGATGATTTCTAGTCGAGAGTTGTTTTGAAAAAAATTTACTTCAATTTTCTATCCTAATGAGGGAAGAAAATGATCCAATTTTGCCTTTCAAGGATTAAAAAAACCAAACCATGGCTTTTTAGGCATTGATAGAAGGACCTAAAATAGTGATGAGCCGTCGAAATTACCGGCGGCGCCTCTTCTGGTCTGCGCGGCACCGGCCAAGAGTTTGGTAGCGCGCCACCTGAAAGATAGGCAATGCCTCCTAGTGCATTGGCTGAGCAGCTTTTGGACATTTTTGGACTTGATGTGACATCTAGAGGCTTATGTAAAGGTAGAACTCTTGAAGCAAATCCATCCATGTTTTCATTTGAGAGCCGAAACTTTGTCTGTTTGTCGATTTTCTCTTCTTTTGCTCTGTTTTTCATCATTTTTTCTTCTTTTTTTGGTTTTTTTTTTCACATGGAGTCATATATCAGTCATTACATGCACATGTGGACAAGAAAACTTGACAAAGTAGATAGGATAAACTTGGGTAGGTACAAGATTTTGGTTATGGTGGCGTTGAAAGGGGTTCGAGTGGATTGGGATTTTTTAAGAGTGTGTTCTCAGTTTTGGGATCCGGTGGCCTAAGTCTTTCAGTTTGGCGTGGGTATAGAGGAGCTTTACCCCACATTTGAGGAGTTCTATGCCATACATGGCGGTGATCTAAAGGTGGCCGTAGTAGTGCCTGAGTTCAAAATTGGACACTATAGAGTTTTTCAGGAGTTTTTAGCTTTGTTGGCAGACATAGCTAATGGGATGGTGGTAGAGGGGTAAGTGAACCTGACTACCATTATTGAGGAGTTTCATGATCTCGGCGACCAAGGTGATGCAAGGATACAAAGGCTTAGGATGCAAGCCTTGGTTTTCTGCCTGATGGCTGGATATTTATTTCCCGAGCCTGTTGGCTAGAAAGATGCCAGAGTGACGGGTCTAGTACTATAGATGGAGCAAGGTCACTCTATTATTGGGCCCATGTTAGTAGAGACACTATTGAGTCTTGACTGCTTTGTTTAGGGACTGGAGAGATGGACTGTATCTCTAGTTGTACGTTAGATGAGAGAAAGAAATTTATTTGCTTCTATCCTTTTAGGAGTGGATATTTTATGCATATCTGAATTTTATTTTAGGTTTATTTTGCAGGTATGGCTGATGGACCACTTGAGGGTGGTCGCGGCTCCAGCCAAAAGTCCATATACAGCCATCCAGTATTGGATACGACCTATCTTGGTAAGATGAAGATCAGTCTAGGAGTGGATTGGATGGCTCCTAGAGCTTGCCCTAGAGGACATACTCTGGCACCACCAATGGTACAAGATTAGGTCCTTCATGATGATGAGCCATGGGTACTGGGTTGTCTATTTGCTTGCTTTGGTGTGGACATCATTCTATCAGGATACGAGGGTCTTGAGGCTGATGGGCGAGACTCAAGATGTGCCCCCAATTGTGCCTTTTTTAAAGTCTGCACATATTATATCTCCCATTGTTAGGGCTATCAAAGGAGGGTGGATGAGGAGCTTTCATACGGTGAGGCCAGAGATTGGTTTTGGTACTACTGAGAGGTATCGCAGTTGGTTGATTGAGACCATCTGGCTGGTCGAGAGAGAGCACCGGGCTGTGTTACTTAGAGAGACTGAGATTGACGAGATGGAGGAGGCAATTGCCAGGGGTACTAGTGACCAGGGGATTGCTGCCAGGATAGGAGAGGTGACCCGACCTGAGAGGGAGATTGAAGGTTTCATAGGGAGACTAACTCTACATGTTGCAGTGGTGACTCAGACTGCGGTAGAGGTGACTCGGAGGACCGTCACTGCGGTTAGACGCTAGGGTGACACTACTTTGGTGGCACAAAGGAGGACCATAGCAGTGAGTGCACAAAGGAAGATTACTCTTGCTAGAGTACAGAGGAGGATTCCAACTTTAACACAAGGAAGGACTGTAGGTAGTAGCTCAAGAGGTACTGGCCCCTAGAAGAGAGTTTTAGACACAACTTCAGGGAGCAGCTTTGGAGTTATTGAGACATAGGGTAGACCGGCCAGAGCAGTTACTAAGAGCAGTTCTAGTGTTACTGATGTGACAAAGAGGGACTTAGAGACTAGGATCAGAGGAGTGACAATTGAGGAGATAGTGGCAAGATCTGATTCTGAGGGAGATGTTCATCCTAGGAGGAGGAGGAGGAGGATTGACTAGGTAGAGGTAGTTGTCTGCTTTTTTTTTTTTTTTTTGGTGATTGTTCTGACACGAGCTACAGGTTTTTTTTTTTGTACACTCCTGCCTACATATCCCTTATAATTGTCATCACCATTTTTTGTTATTTTTCAGGGAGAATCAGGTCCACGTAGTTCTAATTACATTGCTTTGAATAGAAAAATAGATAGAAAGGATGCAAATGTAGTCTTCAGATAAAGTATCTTTTCAATTGATCCAAATTGCAAGGATTAGAGAACTCATTTTTATCCACATTCGTAAGAATGGCACCTTCGCCAGACAAAATCTTCTTTAGTACATATGGCTAGGTCCAGTTTGGCCTGAACTTTCCCCTTGGGTCATAAACTGGGGCCCTAATCTCTTTCAGAACCAAATTTCCTTAGGCCCCTATCCTTTACCCTTCTATTGAAGTGTCGGGCTAGCCTTTGTTGGTAGCCTTAGATTTTGTATAAGGTATCCATTCTTTTCTCATCAATAGCATTCAGTTTCTTATGATATCCTTTGATCCAGTCTGCTCCAATCAAATGGCTTTCCCTTATTACCCTAGCAAATTGAATTTACATCTCAATGGGAAGGATAACCTCCATTCCATAGACCAAGGCATATAGGGTTGCCCCTATAGGAGTACGAATGATAATTTTGTATCCCCATAAAGCAGCAAGTAGCCATTTATGCCAGTCTCTATACTTCTTAATAACCTTCTACAAAATAGTCTTTATGGTCTTGTTGGCGGCCTCAATTGCGTCGTTTGTCTGCGGACTACCTCCTTTTGAAAGTGAGAGCCATTATCCGTGATTATTTTGAAGGGGGTTCGAAACCGATAAAGGATATTGGTTTGGATGAAGTATGCCACCTTCTTTGCATTTAGGACTTGATATGGCGCTGCTTCAATCCATTTTGTAAAGTAGTCTATGGCCACCAGAATGTACTCATGTCCACTGGAGGACTTTGGGAAAATCCTCCCAATGACATCTATGCCCCATGTAGCAAAAGGCCAGGGTGTCACTATCGGATTCAATGGAACAAAGGGCCGATGTTGGAGCTTGGTAAAGATCTGACATTTGTGACATTTCTACACATACTTTGCACAGTCCTCATTTATGGTTAGCCAAAAATAGTCCAGATTGCTATCTTTCATGCCAAAGCTACACCATTCATGTGTGGGCCTTCCTCTCCGCTATGGACCCACTCCATAATTTGTTGGGCTTCTTCTTCAGTCACACATCGCAGGTGGATGTTGTCCTAGGCTCTCTTATATAACACATCACCACTAGATATAAAACTAGCAGACAGCTGCCTTAGGATTCTCCAGTCTACTTTTGAGGCTTCTTCTGGATACTTACCATTTTGGATGCAATTGAGAATGTCCTAAAATCAGGGTTTAGCATCACCCAACTGGAGATTCATACACAATAATATAATATCTAGGTTGCCATTTTACTTTAATGACAACAAGCCTATGTATCTCATTATCGCTCATATTGATCATCGAGGCTAAAGTGGCTAGAGCATCAGCAAATTGATCTTTGCCCTCGACAAGTAGTGAAAGGAGAGTTCATGAAATTCTCCACCAAGTCATTCAAGTGTTAATGGTAAGGAACCAAACACTTTTCTATAATATTCCACTTACTAAAGGCTTGGAAAACAATGAGGTTAGAATCACCATAGACCTTCAAGTAGTCTACCCTCATGTTAATGGCCACCTCTAGACCAATTATGCATGCCTTATATTTTGCTTCATTGTTGGTTACCTCAAATGTTAGCTTGATTGCCATAGGTAAATGATCTCCTTTAGGGGTAACCAGAACTATGCCAGCTCCATAGCCTTTACTATTAGAGGCACTATCGAAGAATAACTTTCATACTTCATGATCTATGATCAAGATATCCTCGTTTAGGAACTTAGGCTCAAATATTTCATCCTCTACAGGGGCAACACCCAGCTGGTCAATGATTATGCTTCCTTTAACCACTTTTCTTGGGACATACTTTAAGTCAAATGCTGCAAGAACTGCCATCTATCATGCCATCTTGCTGTCAAGAACTAGCCTCTTCATAAGGAATTTCAAGGGGCTCTTGTCAGCTAGCACATGGATTGTGTATGAGCATAGGTGGTGCTGGAGTTTATGACATACTCAGACTAAGGCTAAGCATAATTGCTCAATCTAGTTATACTTAAGCTCATGAGCCAGCATATGTTTACTCAAGTAGTAAATGGCATTCTCTCTATGTGAATCTAGAGCATTCTGAGCAAACATTGCACCTATAGCTTTTAAAGTTATTAATAAGTAGAGCAACAATGGTTGACCTAGCCTTGAAGGTTACAATATTGGCGGGTTCAGGAGGTAGTCCTTGATTTTGTTAAAGGCTTTTTGGCATTCTTCGTTCCACTGCTTTGAGGCTCCTTTCCTTAATAGTTTAAAAATTGGCCTACAAGTATCCAACAGTTGTGCAACGAAATGACTGATATACTGTAGGCGACCTAGGAAACCTCTAATCTCCTTTTTAGTTTTAAGGGGAGGCATTTCTATAATTGCCTTTGACTTTGCCGGATCTACCTCTATACCTCTTTGGCTAACAAGTGTCCCAGAAATACACTCGAAAAGGCACCAAAAATGCACTTAGCAGGGTTCAGCTTGAGATTATACTACTGAGCCTAGTGAAGAATCGGTCTAGAGCATCAAAATGGCCTTCAGGAGTTTTAGACTTTATGACCATGTCATCCACATATACCTCAACATCCTTGTGCATCATGTCATAGAATATAGTAGTGGCCATTCTTTGATAAGTTACCCTGGCATTCTTCAAACCAAAAGGCATTACCCGATAGCAATAGGTGCCCCATTCTATCATGAAAGATGCCTTTTCCTTATCAAGAGCATAAACTTGGATCTGGTTGTAGCCCATATAGAGATCGGTCAAACAGATCACTGATGCACCAGCCATGCGGTCCATTAGTAAATCAATATGAGGCAAAGGGAAATCATCCTTTGGGCAGGCTTTGTTGAGGTCCCTGTAATCAACACACATCCAGACCTTTCCATCCTTCTTGGGGACAGGCGCTATGTTGACCAACCATGAGGGGTAAGTGATGGGTTCGATAAACCCATTAACTAGCAACTTGGTAACCTCCTCTTTGATCTTCAGAGACCATTATGTCTTCATTCTTTTGAACTTCTGCTTTACAAGCTTCATGTGCTCGTAAGTTGGGATCTTGTGAACTGTTATGCTCAGATCTACCCTCACCATGTCCTTAGGCTCCCATGCAAAATAGTCCATGAATTTATGAATTTTTTCAGCTAATGCCTATGTGTCATAATATGCAAATGCAATGTATGTAATTTTAGGATTATCCTCTGTGCCATAATTGATTGGTTCTTTGCCTTTTTCATTTTTTATTTCTTTTTTATTTTCTTTTCCAGATTTCTCATTTAATGATGAGTCAGATGAAGGAGAGCATAGACAGTCAGGAAAGTAAGCAGAAAACTTATTCACTTTATTGAAAACAAAGGTCCCGTCATCATGGGTTACATCACTTTGAAAGGACAAGCTTAGAAGACAAGTTACAAAATCGGACGAAAAAGACTAAAAGGTCTCCATAGACTTACACTCAGACTCAAGGGACTCATACTCTGACTCAGACTCAGAAGACTCAAATGGGGACATAATAGGATCGGTGCTCTTCTCAAAATACCAGTTATTCAATGGTACTTGGGATGGTTGAATGAGCTTAGTGGGATCAAGTTCTCGGTGGTTGGTGATTATGTGGATGGTCTCGAAAAGAGAGGGCTCCATGCTTGCTTCCTAATCCTCCTCCAATTAATAGATAGGCTCGCACTCCTCTAGGTTGAGCCTTACCTTTTGGCCTCAACCCTTAGTTTGGCTTTTTCATCCAATTGTATAATATCTTCAAGTTTGGGCACATAGCCAAGACCAAAAGGAGGAGTGGCAATGGGATACTTAGGAATTGGGTGATCCCAAGTTGGTTTCTTCTAAGTCCCAAACCTTTCCCTTGAATGAACTATTGTGAACCCTCAAATTTTCACCTCCTGATTCGGCTACAGCTTGACACCTACTAAGAATAAGGCGCTACACATAAGGCAGTCCCGCTAGCCAGTTAGCGGGCAAGGGTCAAGGGGACAGCGCCCCGTCGAAAAAATAAATTTCCTAAATCTTTCACCTCCAGTCGACCGTCTTTCAGTTACAAACCCACAGGATCAAACCAAGCTTGAATCAGAACTAAAATGGGCCTGAAATGGACGGAAACAAGTCGAACTGCACCAATGGCGCACTGTTGTCTGGGAGGCACGCTTGCCGTGCCACCTAGAAAGAGGCATGCACTTGGTGCTGCCGGCAGGGCGGCACTCCTGCTATGCTACCACCAGCAGCACTGAATTGGTGCCGGCAGGCAGGTGGCACGCCTGGCGTGCTGCCCGGACCACCGGCGCGTCTGAAGTATCGTTGTCACCGCAATGATGCCGCCTGTCATACCGCTGGAACCTCCTCTGGTAGCTTTATAAATAGAGACCTCCTCCAACCTCATTTGGCATGACTTCCAAAGCATTCCAAAGCAATTCAAGAGATTTCAAAGCAGTTGAGGCATATTTCAAAGCATAAATTCGTTCGTATACTCACGCACTTGTTGCTTCTAGATCTAGATCTAGATTCCAAGTTTCCTTTGAATTCAAGGTGGAGTTGAGATCCAGAGCAAAACTCATTCCATTCGTTTGAAATCCAAGAAAAGCAAAGGTATAATCCCTTCCTTATTTTTAAAATTCTAAATTCAGATATAGAATTCTCTTTAGGTCTGAAATTGAAAAGATCTAAAACTTATTAATTTAAGAATCAGAATTAAGTTAATAAGCAAACCAACACATTTTTAAAACCCCTCCTTCACAAGAAGGGAGAACTGCATGGGGTTTGATTCCTATTCAATAGGATACGCAGGCTGCCATTCTGAAGGGCATCAACTCCAAAATCTTTTTATCAATATTGTTTTCCTTTTTGCTTTGATTTTATTTGAATTAATCCTTTATTTGTGATTTTATTTTTAGTTTATTTTGGGAAATGTGTGCTTTTCTTAGTACCCATAAGGGCTAGAGAAAAGATCCTCTTCATTTCATTTGTTTAGATATTGTAATAATTAAGTAGGATTTATCTTGCCTATTGTTATTCCGTCACATCATACATATATATATATATATATATATATATATATATATATATATATATATATATATATATATATATATATATATATATATATATATATATATATATATATATATATATATATATATATATATATATCTGTTTCATTCATCATTATATTCCTATTCATGCATACATAAAAATTCATTTTTTAAGAGTTATTTTGCGTTTTTAGCCAAACTAAAGAAAATAACATTTTCTTAATTGTGTAATTACCAAAACTTGATCCCCGAGTCCTCCTTGGTCACTCGTGGATTGGTGCATTTTCCATTGGGATAAATCAAATTTTGGAGTCAATCGTGTTGGGTTTTTTTTAATTTTCCCAATTAAAATAAATAAATTAAAGTGGCAACTCACTTTTCAACCTTCAAAGTACAAAAATCAATTTTCCGAACTCGCAGTGAGTTCCAATCGTGGAGTTTCTCCCGAAGAGCATTTCGACCCCTCGGCGGATCAAACCGGTGCTCAGGCGAGGCCTCACAACTGGATGGTATCAAATGAGAAGCCAGACAGAGGAATAGCAGATGGTTTAGGCTTGATTTCCAAGATTGGCACAGATCTTGAAATGTCACTCTTCCCATATACATCAGCTTGGATAGTTATGATATTTGTACAATGGGGAAATCTCAACTTCTGGTGCAAGGAGGAAGGAACTGCTTTCACTTGGTAGATCCATGGTTTACCAAGTAGGAGATTGAAACAGGCCGGGATATCGATCACTTGAAATGGGATTGGCATTGTCACTGATCCAACTGTGATGTCAAGGTTTGCTACTCCCAAAACTTTCCTCTTAGTGTTGTCAAATGGTCTTACCACTTGGTCTGATGGAATAAAATATGAAGCCTCTAACTCTAGGCAGCTAGCCACCTTTATTGGATATACGTTCAGAGCGGACCCATTATCTACTAATACCATAGGCATAATTTTGCCTTGGGTCATCACTGTGATGTAGAGAGCATGGTTGTGGCTTTCTTCTCCATGAGGGATATCATGATCACCGAAAGAAATGGTCATGGATTTGGCAGTGTTGGTTAAAGATGCCATGAGTGTCCCAGGTAAGATGTTGATGGGAGCTTGACATTTATTCAAAGCCTTGCAAAGAGTTTGGCGATGAGGGTAAGAGGATTGGATGAGGCTCCATATCGATATGTTAGCTTGGGTTTTCTTCAATTGCTTGAGAATGGGGTCCTCCTCCAGTTTGTTATGAGGTTTTAATTTTTTAGCTAGAGGAAGGATGGCATGACTTACTGGATTTGAATTTGTAGGTTGTGGAGGTGGTGGGAGGACTCTTCCACTCTGAGTAATTGTATCGACTTCAGTGACAAAGTCATTTAGATCAAGTACGCAATAATAACTGGAAGTGGGGTAGATGAGAGACAGAGGATCAAATCCCAGTTCATCAGAAGAAACAAAGTTGACATTTGCCTGAAGGTTAGGCAAAGGATTTGTGGTGATGTTGGGTTTAGATCTTGGAGCAATGATATCCCCAATGTCTATTAAGTCCTGGATTCAATGCCTCAGAGCTTTACAAGCATCCGTTTTATGCCCGGGCCTTTGGTGATAATCACATCGCTCGTTAGCATTATTATTCTTAGGTAAAGGATTTGGGTGTGGTCTTGGCTTTAAGGGTTTGACGAGATGGGCTTCTTGGGCCTTATTATAGACAGTGCTCAAAGGTATTCCCAATTCAGAAAAACTTCTTCTTTCTAATCTCATGGGTTGATGGTAAGAAATAGCATTAATCTCTCCTCCCTTTTGAGGTGTAGAATGAGTGGTGTTAGAGGCAAAATTGGTGTTCTTGCAGTATCTCAAACTCAATGATTCATCCTTGATTTGACCAATCTGAATCAAATCCTCAATTTTAGAAACTGTAGCAATGAGAGCCTTGAAGTCCAGGAGATACTGGGTTTGCAAGTGAACTTGGTACTGAGGGAGGAGATTTTTCACAATGATGTTGATTTGTTCTTCCTTAAATGGGCAGTTTACCATTTGTGCTACTTTTGCCCTCCACCTTGTAAGGAACACAGTGAAGGATTCTCAATTGGCTTTGTTTAGTGGTTTCTAGGTCTCGTCGAGTGACATCTACCTTAATATTATAATGGTATTACTTGACAAAATCATTGTAGATGTCATCCCAAGTTTTCTTCTGATTTTTGTCCAGATCTAATAACCACTTAACGATAGCTCCGGTCAATGACTGCTAGAATAATTGAGCAAGGAGCTCATCATCCATACCAAAAGGTCTCATGGCACCCACGTACATCTTAAGGTGGGTCTTGGGGCAAGTGGTGCCATTAAACTTATCCATCACAGGCATTTTGAATTTGGGTGGAACCCTGGCGTTTGGGAAGAGAGCAAGGGAGTCGACATCTATCATGTCCTCATGCCTTTTGATATTCTTGATGGATCATTCTAGGCAAACTTCTCCATTAGTCTTTTGGCTTCGGGAAAGCTAGAAAAATCCCAACTTTGAAAAGGATTCGCAGTAGGAGTAGGAGCAGTGGCATTCATATCCAAAGGAGGAGAGGTGGGCATTTCGGGGGCTTTCCCCTTATCGGTGAGATCAATAATGGGCATAGTGAAAGTGAGGACATGGTTGGTCCCGGCTTGGGTGGAAGTAGGTTGGGCAGGAGGAGGAGTGATGGGAGCATTAGTCATTTCTCTTCATTAATGATTGATTGGCGTTGGGAATTGAGAGCATTAGTGAAAGTGGCAGACTGGGCGTTGAGAGCATTAATGAAGGTGTTGGTTTGGGTTTTGAGGGCAGTGGTGAGTGCATTTTGAAAATCTTCCTCTTGCTTCTTGAGGAGATTGGTGAAAAAGGCACCTATTGCATCTTGGTCAAAAGGGTTGGAGGTGTTGGCCATTGGTACTTTGAAATAGAAAATAGATAGAAAATCGAGTAAGAAAATAGAATTATGAAGAAAAAAGGCATAAATGTAAAGTTGTATTGGGAAAAGGATTCCCTCCACAGGGTTGGTCACCAGGTTTACATGTTGACATGAGGAGTGTGTGAGGTGTTTTAGGGTAACGGACCATTAGTTTGGATTTCTTTTGAGGTGTTTGACCTTGTCGAGTTTCTCATATTATGTATACATGACGTTATGCATGCTAAAAAAGTTTCATGAACATACAAGAGTATCGATTATTATAGTACATATAACCTAAAGGTCAACGCTAGGGTGACTACATGCATAAGGGTGAAGGGTGGTTTGATTTAAGGGTCTCCATTCCATTAGAGCATCAATATACCTAACCACATATGAGGCAAAGAGCCTTGCGTGGGTCCAACAGTACTAATTGCTTTTTACACCATCGAAATGATCGAGGATTTGTCGCGGGGTGGAATGCTTTTGCTATCTCCCAACATACTCAAAGAGAGTTGTCGAGCCAATGCTACTCGCCATCTAAAATTTTTCCTAAACCTAAGGTTTAGGCAATGAGCCTTTATTATACAAAGTAATGCATGAAAGTCAAATTATACTTAATGAGCCAAATAGAGATTATTTTGAAAAATTTTTTCCTTAACCAAATAGTAATCCTCTTATTTTCCTTTTTATTAAAAAAAAGGTGGCAACTAGTCCCTAGTGGAATCGCCAGTTGTAAGGCATCGCTCAAGTACCGGTCCGGTCTGTTAGAGGGAACCGGGATACTCATTTAGGTTTAGACTCACAATGCAACCCTTAGGTTCGGATTTGGTTGATTTTGAAAATGATTTTAGGAGTCGCCACCCTAATTTATTTTTAAATGGAAAAATTAAGAAAAAACCCAATTTTGATTCCAATTCATTAATTTTCATTTAATTACCCAAGGATAAAAATCACTAGCATTCAAACCAGATTGAGTTCGGGGACTAGGTTTTTGATTTTAAATAATCTAAATTTGACTTTTAAGTTTAATTTGACTTGAAACTTAGGTTTCATGAATGACATTAATAATTGTAAATAAAATGCATGAATATGGCATAGGATGGATGCATAAGGATCAATGAAGCAATAAACATTCACAAATAAAGGAGAGCGTTCCCTCTAATCTTCAAATATTTAGGGAAACCACATGATCACTCCTTAATTAAGATAATTACATTGATAGAAAATGGGATGCCTTCTCTAGCCCTTATGGGATTCTAGGAAGACCACATATTCTCTTACAAATATCATTAAAAAAAAAGATAATTAATTCAAGAAAAATGAAGAAAATAAGTTTAATTTGAAAAATTGGATTTGAAGTTTGGACTTAAATTCCAAATATGCCTACGTACCCCATTTGAATAGGGATCAAAACTCATATAGTTTGTTCCACAATTAAGTGGAGCGGTATACAGATTTATTAAAATAATTTTTGGTTTGGAGAACAAATTTGATGAAAATATCTTGGATTTTGATAAATGAGATGGAAAAAGTGTTTTGTTGGACCGAAGTTCTGTTTTATCAGACCAGGCAAATGGATTGATTAATGATTAAAGAAAATGATGGATGAGTAAATTAATTAATTAAAATGATTAATTAATTAATTAAAATAGTGGATGAGTTAAAAAGGGATTTTTGATTTAATTAAAAAAGGGTAATTAATTAATTAAAATGATTAATTAATTAATTAAAATAGTGGATGAGTTAAAAAGGGATTTTTGATTTAATTAAAAAAGGGTAATTAATTAATTAAAATGATTAATTAATTAATTAAAATAGTGGATAAGTTAAGAAAGATTTTTGATTTAATTAAAAAAAATAATTAATTAATTAATTGACTTGTAAGTGATTAAAAGAAAGATTTTTAGTTAATTAAAAAGATTAATTAACTTGGTTTGGGTGAGAAAATTAATTAATTAAAATGATTAATTAATTAATTAAAGAGTGGATGGAGGGAGAAGAAGAAGGAATGTTAATAGATAGCTATTAATATCAACCTTGGTGTGTTTTAAAATGAAGGAGGGAGGGCCTATTTATAGGCAAATGGAGGTAAGGGTAGTTTAGGTAGTGAAAATATGAAAAGACCATGAGAGGTAGGGCTAAAAAGGGCTGAAAACAGGTTGGAGGTATTTTGGGAACTACAGGTGGGGGCTATGGGGCCCATACCACCAGAGAACTGGCGGCGCCGTCAGCCAGTTGGGCGGTGTGTTGCCTGAAGGGGCAACAACGCCGCCCAAGCTGGAGCCGGCGCCATCGGTGCCTTAGTAGGTGTGCTAACTGGAATTTTGCTTTTTCATTCTACCAGATTTTCAGTCTTTTAGATCAGTTTTTAGGAGTTATAGAGCTTAAAAAAATTAATCGGTCAGTGTCAATAGGTTCAAAACTAATTTTAGAATATTTAGGTAGTAAGTTTAGGAGAGAATCTGATCAGTTTTAGAAAAATACTGTCTGGTGCAGAAGGTCTTGTCAGGATAGGAAAAGGCATCTGATTAGGTCAAAAATATCTATGTCAGTATTGGTGAGTTTAGAATTAATTTTAGAGGTATTGAAATGAGAGTTCACAGGAACCCAATGATATGACTGGGTTGGACCCAACTATAGTTGTTCATAAAATTCCTATTTATGAGCATATGAAGCTGGTCAAACAGAAGCTGTGATGATTGAAGCCAGAGTTATCCTTAAAGATCAAAAAAGAAGTCACCAAGCAATTAAGCAATGGGTTCATTGAGCCAATCACGTACGTCACCAAGCAATTAAGCAATGGGTTCATTGAGCCAATTACATATCCTTCTTGGTTAGCGAGCATTGTTCCAGTGCTAAAGAAAGATGGGAAAGTCAAGATGTGTGGGATCTAAGCAAGGCTTGCCCCAAGGATGATTTTCCATTACCTCATATTGACCTGTTAGTTGACCGTATGGCCAGATATGAAGCATTCTCCTTGACTGATTTATATGCAGGGTATAACCATATTCAAGTATATCCTCCTGATAAAGAGAAGACTGCTTTTGTAACTGAGTAGGATACATACGGCTATCGAGTTATGCCTTTTGGGTTGAAAAATGTAAGGGCGACTTATCAGAGAATGGCCACCATAATTTTTCATGACATGATACATAAAGATGTTGAGATATATGTTGATGACATGGTAATCAAGTCTGAAACAGAAGAAGATCACCTACATGCTTTAAGGTGATTTTTCTCTAGACTCTGCTAATATAATCTTAAGCTAAATCCTACCAAGTGTATATTTGGGGCATCGTCTAGAGTATTTTTGGGGTACATGGTTAGCAAAAGGGGGATAGAAGTGGATCTGGCAAAGTTGAAAGCCATTTTGGAAATGCCAGCACCCAAGATAAAAAAGCAAATTAGAGGCTTCGTTGGACGACTATAATACATTAGCTGGTTCATAGCTCAGTTAGCTGACATCTGTGGTCCAATCTTCAAGTTGCTAAAAAAGGGAACCTCTAAGCAATGAAATGATGATTGGTAGAAAGCTTTTGAGAAAATCAAAGAGTACTTGTTAATTCCTCCTGTACTGCAACCACTAAGACCTGGAAATCATTTACTATTGTACATCTTAGTCATAGAAGAAGCTATGGGGGCAATGCTCGCCCAAAATGCTGCTGAATCATATAAGGAAAATGCCATTTATTACTTAAGTAAGCACATGCTCGTTCATGAACTAAAAAACAATCAAATTGAGAAGTTATGCCTTGCTTTGGTGTGGATATGTCATAAGATTTAGCATCATTTAAGTTCATATACTACCCATGTCCTGGCTGAGAAGAGTCCCTTAAAGTTTCTCATGGAGAGACCAGTTCTTGATAGTAAAATGGCAAGATGGATAGTGGTTCTCACAGCTTTTGACTTGAAGTATGTCTAAAGAAAAAGCTATAAAAGGGAGTGTGATAGCATATCAATTAACTACAGCCTTAGTAGACAGTAATTGGTTAGAGCTAGAATTTCCTGATGAAGAGATCATGCAAATTGAGCCTGAAGTCTAGAAATTATTCTTTGATGGTGCAGCTAACAATAAAGATTATCATGCTGGAATTGTTATAGTCACCCCTAAAGGAGAAAATTTACTTATGGCTGTCAAACTAGCTTTCGAGGTGATGAATAATAAGACAGAATATGAAGCCTGTATAGCTGGCTTGGAAGTTGCTGTGAATTTAAGGATTGATTACCTGGAGGTTTATGGGGATTCAAATATGATTGTATCCCAAGCACTTGGAAAATGGAAGATAAGAGAAGAGCGATTGGTTCCTTACCATAAGTGCCTGGATGATCTCGCAGAAAATTTTCATGAATTATCTTTCCATTATTTGCCTCATGCCAAGAATCAATTTGTAGATGCTCTAACAACACTTACATTAATGCTACATATGAGAGATGGGGAAATAATCATACCTATGGTAATTGAGGTGAAGCGAGAACCAGGGTACCATACTTTGTGCATAAATATTCAACTGGCTTATCATAAACCTTGATTTTGGGACATCTTCAACTATCTTAAGAATGAAAAGTATCCGGAAAGGGCCTTTAATCAGAACGAAGAACTCCAAGACAATTAGCTAGCAATTTCATACTAAATGGAGATGTTTTGTATAAAAGGGTTTGGGATAACATACACTTGAGATGTGTGGCTGAAGAAGAAGCATAACAGATTATGGAATGGGTCCATGGAGGGGAAGAAGGACTACACATGAATGGTATCGCATTAGCTTGAAAAATTGCAAATCTAGGATATTTTTGGCTCAATATGAATGAAGATTGTGTGAAAATGTCATAAATGCCATATCTATACTAAGCTACAGAAGCAGCCTCTTATGCCCTTATAACCCATAACTATTCCTTGGCCTTTTGCAACTTAGGGCATTGATATCATAGGAAGAATAAATCCCAAATCATCCACTGGTCATGAATACATCATTGTAGCAGTTGATTAATTCACAAAGTGGGTAGAAGCAACACCCTACTGGGTATTGGATTTAAAAAGAGTGGCTCATTTCATCCAAACTAACATCCTTTATAGGTTTGGAGTACCTTTTGAGATTATCACAGATAGTGGGTCTCATTTTCAAAAGGAAGTAGTTCAGCTCTTGAAAAAGGAAAAAATCCAACATCACATATCATCTCCTTATCGACCACAAACTAATAGGGCAGTTGAAGCAGCAAATAAGACCATCAAATCCCTCCTGCAAAAAATGATCGATAGTCACAAACACTGGCATCAACAGTTACCATTTGCCCTATGGGGATACATGACTTCCATCCATACACTTACTGGGGCAAACTCCTTACTTATTGGTATATGGAATGGAAGCCATGCTGCTAATTAAAGTGGAAATCAAATTAGCCAGGATCATGAGAGAAAGTCAGATAGATGAGATAGAATGGGTTAAAAGTTATCACGATTAGTTGAATGCTATCATAGAAAAGAGAATGGATGCATTGTATAGATTGCAGGGTTACTAACAAAAACTGTCTCGGCATTTTAACAAAAAAGTGAGAGATAGGGGCCTATAAGAAGGAAACTTGGTCTTAAAGGAAGTGCGGGCCCTAGTGCATGACCCTAGAGGAAAATTCAGGCCAAATTGGACTAGACCTTATGTGCTAAAATGCATCCTATCAGGTGGAGGTGCCATTCTCATGGATTTGGACGGAATTGAATTTTCCAGCCCTTGCAAATTGGATCAATTGAAGTGGTATTTTGTATAATGATGCATTGAACTAGAACTATATAGACCTGATTCTCCAAAATGATAGAGAAAAGTATGTAATAGAGATAAATTATGTAAGGAGATACATAGGTAGCCCTCATTGGGTACGATCCAAATCATTAATAAAATTTCTATTGTGCCAAATTGTGTTGTTTCAATGAAAAAAAAAAGAGTTAATTAATCATTAATGTTTTATTCAAATTGGATTTAAGATGAATCTAAACCTTTGCTCATTAAAACAAGAAAAAGTCAAAAAAATTTTGCCCAATGTCCTAAATAATAGGTTTCCTAACTATTAGTAGTCTCCCCTGTAGAAGTGTCATCCTCTATTTCCTTAAGTAAAGTCAGTCACCCTCCTTATCTTCTCATATGACATGGAAATAGCAATCCACTATATAGTGTAAGACTCTGTCTTATCGAAGCAATGAGATGGTAGAATAGAATGAAAACCGTAGGCCCATCCATTAGAAACCACCCTAGCAACAGTTGGTGTAATAAAAACATATTTAAAGATAGCTCCGTCTGGGGGCACTCCTTACATATGGTCCATTTGGTGCATCACCCTTGTTCTTTGGTAGAATGTGACCATATTGAAACCCAGTAAATAAACCATCCTATGGCCATAACTCATAATCATAAACTTCTTTACCAAGGATAAAGCCACAGCAATTCCTAGGGGTCGAGCTCAAACAGCCACTCAATCCACTCCTTTTTAGAACTGAATTTCCTCACTATTATGCGAGATCAGTACCATGAGATAGAGTAGTCCTTTTTAGTAGGAGGAGCAACCACTTTCGGATGATCCTTTAGCCAAATCTTGCAAAAACATAGCTGAGTAAGGAAGGAAAGGGAAAGAGAAAGGAAAAGGGGGGAAGAAAAGCATACCTGCAGAATGATTGGACTTATAAACCAAGACTCATTGCTCTTATAAGCTTGATCAAGACCAAGGATTGTTTCTGCTAAGATGATCTAAGCAATAGAGCGACCTTCAACCATCTGAAAAATTAGTTCTGTTGTCCTAATGTCCCCCTAACCAGTTGAACTTATGAAGAGATACCTGGCAGTCAGACAAAAAGCCAAAGCATTCATCCGATGATCCTGCCATTCTTTATCTTCAAAGCCTCAAAGATCATAGAACTCGATAATTACAATAGTTAGGTCCACCCAAACATTCACAACCATAGGGCTAGCAGTTGCAGAATCTAATCCCAAGAGCCTTAGAAATGAATTGAAGTACCCAACTTTTAGTGTAGGTGCAGCCAAGTTGGCTTCAGGGTCAGATCCAAGTAACACACTGAACTCTTTAAAAAGTAGGGCACATTTCATCTATGCCAGCCCTAAATCTAAAAACATGCATCTCAGGATCCTAGAATTTTAGACAAGCTCTCAAAAAGTCTCAATCTAACCAAACCCCTCTCAAGGTTGGCATGGCAATAATCCTAAAAGTCCCTAAGTTAATATGCTCCACTTGTTCAAGGTTTTTAGTCCATAAATGCATTGAATGACTAAAGTAGGGCTCCATGAGAGAAAAGGAAAGGAAAACTAAAAGAGAAAGATGAGAGAAAAAGAAAGCAGATGAAGTGTGTTGAAAGTTGAGAATACAGTTGTGAAGATTTCTAAGCCATGAGAGGGTTATATATAGGGGAAATTGAAGATTTTCGTAGGAGTTACCACAGAAGATAGTGTAGTTCCTCAATTGTCTATGCGACACTACCACATATATACCTGCGGTGCCGCAAAGTGCTCTATGACAGCCACAAATGGTTGTGCAGCACTGCACAGGATGCTTGGCTACCGCACCCCTACCGCACATTGCCGCAAGTTGCCGTGACCCTTCTTTTTTGAAGATCATATAGTATTTGAGAAAATTTTGATGGAAAAAAAGAGGGAGAGAGCAAAAGAAAAAGATGGCAGAGCCCTACCATGCATTCATTCATAGAAAAGGTGCATTCATAACATACATAAGTCAAATCCTTGTATGATCGAGTCATAACATCCATGCATCATACATAGAAAATAGTACATGAGTTAAGTATCGCATCAACATGTGAACATGCATACATAATCATACATAGAGTCAGCATAACATCTGCATAATAGGAGATAAGCTAACGTCGGCCTTGCTTATGTCTCCTCCTCTAATCTACATCATCTTCCTTGTTACGACCACGCAAAGTAAGGGTCACTGACAATGCTATCCTTAAGTGATGAACCTTCTCATAATTATGATGAGCCCAATCCTTGGGGATCTATATAAGAAAAAGATGAGCAAGAAACTACATTAAATGATAAAGGGTAAGCTTAAAAAGGAGGCAAAAGTACATACCTCGTCTATATGATCTGGAAATGGGATAAAATCAATGGGTAGGTCATGAGGGATCTCATATCGAGCCAAGTTTTGATCAGGAGAAACATAACTCAAGTCCTCTCTTGCACATAAGTAGCCTAGAAAAGGCGCCTGCTTACTCTGTCTAACCCTATTAGAAGGAGCATCTGTAGTAAACCTCGGACCACCACTTCTCCTAGTAGGTGATGCATGCAAAAGCTCATATAGTCACTCTCAAGGTTTAAGAAAGGCTCAACTGGAAGGCCAGTTGCTAATGAATCCTGATCAGGGATGTGCGATCCATACCACATCTCAACAGGGGGGTCAGCTGGGACAATCCTCTCCCCTATAATCTGGCCACGAACTCTCTCGCAGAGGTAAAACATGGAATCAGTGCGAAAATGTAAAAGGAGGCAACGGGAAGACAAAGCCACACCAGACTCATGGTATGGGGTGATGAGTCGAAGTCTGTCAGTAAAAGGTAACCACTGAACCTATGAAAAAAAAATAGAGAAGAAAAAATAGAATATCAGAATAGGTGATAAAAATGATATGTCAAGCATGTGTGTATACTTGCGATGACACTAAACGAGAGAAGAAATCTCAAATATGGCAAAAGTCATATCTCACCTGATGATGATGATTCTGTGTCCACCAAAGATAGCCACTCGGGATATTATTTATTGCACAATCCGTCAAAACAAGAGCAAGATAAAGAAAGTGCTCATAGGCCAAATATTGCACAAAGGAAAATAATCAAAAAACATAGGGATGATGGGTACAAGACAAAAATAGAAAGAGAAGTGCATACCTCCTAAATGATATGGGTCCCTCCTAAAGCAGCAAACACCCTTTGAGACAAGTTAGACATCTCTCGGTACATCATGCACAAAGCTGCACCTCCCCAATCAAAGTCCCCTATAATGGATAAGTCCTCCAATGAGCATAGAATATTTAGATGAATAGTATCCCTTTGTATGTGGCATAATGAGCAGCCTAATATCATCAAAATCAATAAGCGGGCAACCTGCTCATTTGAAAGGACTCCCACATCATAAGTATAAATGTCAATCCACCCTCGGAACTAAGAATGGGGGGGATGTGGATTGCCGCACAGAGGGTCCATGCCTAATAAGTCAACCATAGTCTCTAACGAGATAGAGGTCCAAGTCGGATAAAACTCTGAGGCTCGAGGTTGAAATGGCAGACCAACTAACATCGTCAAGTCCAAAGGGGTCACAGTCATCTCCCCATATAGAAAGTGAAAGGTATCTGTGGTGTCCCACCACCTCTCTGCCAATGCCCGCAACAAAGGAATATTACCCTCTCGGGTATAATCTAGAGATAAAAACCCCAGCAAGCCAGATGGCTCAATCAACTCTCAGACCCGGGGATGAGTCTCCAAACAAGTGAAGATGGCAGACAAATTTGATCTACCGCCTCTCAATCTAATAGTTGTAGTCTATTGTAAAAAAAAATATTTTTTATGCACATATTTTGTATGAACTAACATTGAAATAGGAAAAGAAGAGCAAAATGGTAAATACCTTCATGATGCCAGTACTAGACACATGCTACTCCGACTCCTGCAGCAAATATGCCGGGTTGGGATCATATCTTGGTACTTAGTAGCTCCTAGTATGGCAACTACTAGAGGGGGAAGCTATTTTAGGGAGAAGTCAGAGAGAATGATTTCTAGAGAAAGAAAGAAAATCTAACAAATAAAGGAAGTTGCAAAAAGTGAAAGGGGGCATGCCTTTATATAGTACCTCTTGTATAGTATCTTTTCACGTGGGAATGCAGCAATGAACCTGTTTCAAGTCAGAATTCAAAACTGTAGGCTTTTGTATGATTGCAATAGTCTCCTCCAAGCATCTGACCACTGTTACTCAAGATCTAACATATAAAAGATTTCTATAATTATAGATAGATATTTTATTTCTACCATATAGGACTGATAATTTTGCCAATCCAACCAGACAAGATGATCATGCCTGCCAGATAGGACCAATGCTTTGTTATTCCTATTAGACAGGAATATTATTATTAGATCCTATCAGACAGGATCATCATTTCTACCAGACATGGCCAACACTTTGTCATTCCTACTAGATAGGAATACAATTCTAGATCCTACCAGATAGGAGCACATCTTTTAAGATCCTACCAAACAGGGTCATCATCATCAACATCATCACAGCCTATCAGATAGGATTATATTCATTTCCATTAGACAAGAACATAGCTTTTAGTTTCTACCAAACAGGAAATGCCTTTTTTCTTCCTAACTCTCCCAAATATACTAAGGGCATCTTCTTCATTCTAAAGTTTACACTCATCAAAATTGCCTACCAGACAAAGCAATTCTAATGAGGGGACAGTTGTGAACCCTTAGTTCTGTACCTCCCAGAATTATAGACCATTTAGTCAAAAAAAGAATGAATCGAGTCCTAAATCATCATCAAATCATTCGAGACTCAGTAACGAGTGCAGAAAAATTGGAATCATGGAAAACAAATGAGAAATGAGCAAAAATAGGCAAAACGGGCAAATCAGTGTCAATTACTACATAGTGCTACAGAGCCAATTACGATGCTGCAAAGCAAAGACCTCTGCAATGCTACAAAGGCTTATGCTACAACCATAGCAAGTTTCTGCTCCCACATTGGAAATTTCAACCTCTATGCTTTAGTCTTCCCTCTATATATAAATGGTCTCTCCACTCTTCAAAACATATAGACTTGGAGGCTTAAAAGCACTAACTTCAAGTAAAATTGCTTTGCTTTTGCTCCTTACTTCGCAAAGCAAGTTGGGGGGTTTCTCCTTCATTCCCACTCGACTAGTTTAAGGCTTTCCACCCACCTATTCGAGGCAAGTTCCTTGCTCAAGGCTCATGTTGGGGGATTTTTCCTTGATTCCTACCTTATTAGTTCAAGGCTTTCCGCCCGCGAGGCAAGTTCATTGCCCAAGGCTTGTGTCTATCGTGTGAAGAAGGTGAAATTGTATTTCGATGGCTTGAGGCTAGTGTCCATCATATGGAGAAGGTGGAATTACGATTCGGTTGTCCACTCCATCCGCCCTACGTCCCTAAGCCGCAAAAGCATAAGGTAATATTCTTTTCCTTTTTATTTGGTTATTGTCTCTTTTAGTTAGTTAATTAAATTGATTCATCTAGGTTGCTAGCTAATCAATTCGATATTCAATTAAATTAATTAATTAACTCAATCCTCTTTTAATCAATCAATCAAAACATGATAAAGTGGCTAGGCTAAACTAATCCCTTTGCAAGAAGGGAGAACTGCATGGGTTCTGATTCCTATTGAAAGGGATACGTACGCATACTTGGTTCAGGCATTGAGTCTAATTAAAATTAATCAACTATCCCCCTATCACCTTCTTCACTTACTTTTGTGTCTGTTACCTTTCCCTTATTATTAGGATTAGTTTGGGGAATGTGTGACTTCCCTAGAACCTATAAGGGTTAAAGGAGGTATCCCCTATATTTGGATTTTATTTGTAATGTTAACTTTCGTTTGAACTATTACTTGTATTTATTGGATATGTGGAATCAATGGTCCTGCATATTATAAATTGTCCATGCATTTTAAATTATTCATGAAATATATTTTAAGTTGCTTTTATATTATTTGGCTAAACTTATTTTGTTAAAATAAACTGAAAACCTAGTCCCCGAATCCTCTTTGGTTTCGAGGCTACTGATCTTTTTTCCTTTGGGTAATAATGGGAGTCAAATGGGTTTTTTTCCTTATATTTTTCCAAATAAAAATAAATTAAGGTGGTGACTCTAAAATAATTTTTTCAAAGATAAGCCCAAGGGCTTCCACGTGAGTTCTTTCCTAGATGAGCATTTCGATTTCTTTTAGCGGATCGGACCGGTGCTCTAGCAAGGCCTTACAGCTACACAAGCTATAATGGTTGAATAATTGTGGAGAAATTAAGGTAACCAAGCAAGTGTTGGTTTCCTTCTCTATTGGTAAATATTCGAACAAAGTTATGTGCAATGTGGCTATAATGCATGCTGGTCGCATCATGTTGGGGCCTCCATGGCAGTTTGATAGGAGAGTCACTTATGATGGGTATAAAAATAAATATTTTTTTGCATTTAATGATAGAATTTTTGTACTGACCCTCTCTCACCTGTATAAGCTTATGAGGATCAATTGAGGATAGCAAAAGATTATAAATTGAGAGAAAAACAATTGAGTGAGTTAGAGGAAAAGAAAGAGAGAGAGTGATCAAGAAAAGAAAAAGAGTGATTAAGAGAGAAAAAAGAGTGAGATTGAGAAGGAAAGAGAGGAAAAAGGAGAGAAACATAAAGAATGGGTGCATTTACTAGAAAAAGTAAGGTTAATAAATTTTTTAATGTCAAGGCCACAATTACCTGTACTTATATACAAGGATGTGTATTTTTCAACTAATGAACTTAACCCTCTTTGCCTAGTGGTATTTTTTCTCAATTACAAGAGTTTAAGGATCTTTTTCCTAAGGAAATTCCATATAGATTACCTCCTTAGAGGCATTGAACATCAAATAGATTTCATGTTGGAGCTTCAATTCCAAACCATCCAGCTTATAAAGCAAATCCAGAGGAAACAAAAGAGATTCAAAGGTAAATGGACAAATTGGTGGAAAAGGGATTTGTAAGGAAGAGCCTTAGCCCATGTTCGGTTCCTGTAATCTTAGTTCCAAATAAAGATGGAACATGGCACATATGTGTGGGCTGAGCCATTAATAAAATCACTATAAAGTATAAACATCCAATCCCTAGATTAGATGATATGTTGAATGAATTGCAAGGCTCTTGTTTGTTTACTAAGATTGATTTAAAGAATGGCTACTATCAAATTAGAACAAAATAGGGTTATAAATGGAAAACTGCATTTAAGACTAAATATGGATTGTATGAATGGTTAGTGATGCCATTTGGCTTAACTAATATACCTAGTACATTAATGAGATTAATGAACCATGTGTTGCATGCTTTTATTAGTAAATTTGTCATAGTATACTTTGATGATATTTTAGCGTATAGTAAAAGTTTGGATGAGCATGTAAACCATTTGCCATGTGTATTTTATATATATAAGTGCCACAAATTGCATGCTTATCTTAAGAAGTGCTCATTTTGCATGGAATCTATTGTGTTTCTTGAATTTATTGTGAGTTTGCATGGTATTAGTGTTGATGAGGAAAAGGTAAAGGCAATTAGGGACTGGCCTACACCCAAAAATACGAACAAGGTAAGAAGTTTCTATGGGATGATGTGCATGAAAAAGCTTTTAATACTTTGAAAGATAAATTGACAAATGCACCATTATTGATTTTGCCAAATTTTGATAAAGCTTTTAAGATTGAATGTGATGCATCGAGAATTGGAATTAAGGCTATTTTGATATAGGATTCCAAACCTATTGCATATTTTAGTGAAAAGCTTAATGGAACAACTTTGAATTATCTTACTTATGATAAAGAGTTGTATGCATTAGTTAGAACTCTTCATACATGGTAGCATTATCTTTGGCCTAGGGAATTCATTATTCATTCTGATCATAAGTTTAAAATTTTTAAAATCCCAAGGTAAGCTTAATAAAAGGCATGCTAAATGGTTAGTATTCATAGTTACATTTCCTTATGTTATAAATATGGAAAGGAAAATGTTATTACTGATGCATTGTCTAGAAGATATGCATTGCTTACTTCATTGTAAATTAAATTACTTGGTTTTGAAATACTTAAAGAATTGTATACGAATGATGCTAATTTTAGTTAAGTATGGGATGCATGTACTAAGTATGCATTTAGTGAATATTATAGGCATGATTGGTTCTTGTTTAAGAAAGATAAATTGTGTGTGCCTATATGTTCTATTCATGAATTACTTGCAAGGAAGACTTATGGGGTTGGTTTGATGGGGCACTTTGGCATGTAAAAGACTTTAGATATATTACATAAGCATTTTTATTGGCTTAATATAAAGCATGATGTGCAATCTATTTGTGACAAGTGTATTATATGTAAACAAACAAAATTTAAAGTCAAACCATATGGATTATATACCCTTTTACCTATGCTAACCCAACCTTGGATTGACGTTTCAATGGATTTTGTGTTAGGATTGTCGAGGTCTCAAAGTGGTAAGGATAGCATAATTGTTGTTATTGATAGGTTTAGTAAAATGGCTCATTTTATTACTTGTGCTAAAACTAACAATGCAACAAATATTGCTGATTTCTTTTTCAAGGAAATGGTTTGTTTGCATTGTTTTCCTAGAATAATTATTAGTGATAGGATGTCAAGTCCTAAGCCATTTTTGTTGCACTTTATGGAGTAAATTGAGAACTAAGTTTTTGTTTTCTATTATTGCACATCCTCAAACGGATGGACAAACTGAAGTAGTTAATAGGATACTCTCTATTTTATTTCATGCAATCATACAAAAGAACTTGAAATAATGGGAGAAATATTTACCACACATTGAGTTTGTATATAGTAAGATTGTTCATTCTACTACTTTCTTTTCACCTTTTGAGATTGTGTATGGATTTAATCCTTTGACTCCTTTAGATATTTTGATTTTGCCTACTAATGATCGTGTAGATCTCGATGGTAGAAAAAGGGCTGAATTTGTGAAGGATTTACATGCAAAAGTTTGTGCCAACATTGAAAGGAAGAATGAATAATATGCAAAGCAGGAAAATAAGGGGTGAATCAATATTGTTTTTGAACATAAAGATTGGGTGTGGGTTCACATGAAGAATAAAAGGCTTCCCACAAAAAGAAGTCTAAGTTGCAACTTAGAGGAAATGGACCTTTTTAAGTCTTAAAGTGAATCAATGACAATGCCTACAAGCTAGATTTGCCAAACAACTATGGTAATATTAATGCTAACTTTAATGTTGTTGATCTTTCATTATTTGATGTAGGTGATTGAAGGATGATTCTTTTCAAGGAGGGAAGGAATGATGGAAATAAAGGAGGCATGGTTCCAAGATTTTTCCAAGATCCTTTGCAAGGGATTTGAGGTTCACTGACAAGAATAAGGACAAAGAGGATGAAAAAAGCTTTGCAAGGATTGATCATGGAAATGCAAGATAAAGAATCAGCTCTAGAAGACTTCCAAACTATTAAAGAGGTTCCTAAGGCTACCCCAAGGTTGATAACCTATTCTTAGGTACAAAATGATGGTAAAATGGAAGAACAAGCTGCAAATGTTGAAAGCTAAAGCTGTTGCAGGTGTAACATTCATAATAAGCACAACAGAGAGTAGGCAACTCTCTATTCCAGGCGTGACACCTCTAGTGGGCACAACAAAGAGTAAGAAACTCTCTATCATGGGTGCAACAACTATCACAGGTGCAACAAATGCCTAGTGATTGTATTTTATGCTTTTCGAGTTATAATTATTTTATTCTTGTTTCTAATATTTGTGGATCCTAAACTAACTACAATAAGTGGTCCAAATCAGATTTATTTTAATTACTTGATTTTAGGAGTTATTTTCAAATAGGATTCTTCTTTTCTTATAAAGATAAGATTTCTCAAATCTTATCTGATTTCTAGGGTTAGGGTTTAAGGTTAAGCCTTAATATAAGTTCAATGTTGATTCTAATTTCTAATTAAGGCTCCATATAAGATCATGGAAATGCAAGATAAAGAATCAGCTCTAGAAGACTTCCAAACTATTCAAGAGGTTCCTATGGTTACCCGAAGGTTGATAACCTATTTTTGGGTGCAAAATGATGATCAAATGGAAGAACAAGCTACAAATGCTGAAAGCTAAAGCTATCATAGGCGCAACATTCATAGTGAGCACAACAGAGAGTAGGCAACTCTCTATCATAGGCGTGACACCTATAGCAAGCACAACAGAGAGTAGGAAACTCTCTATCATGGATGTGACAACTATCACAAGTACAATGAAAGCTTGGCTAATTGTATTTTATGTTTTTTGAGTTTTAATTGTTTTATTCTTATTTCTGATGTTTGTGGACCCTAAACTAACTATAATAAGTGGTCCAAATCAAATTTATTTTAACTACTTTATTTTAGGAGTTATTTTCAAATTGGATTCTTCCTTTCTTATAAAGATAAGATTTCCAAATTGGATTCTTCTTTTCTTGTAAAGATAAGATTTCCCAAATCGTATATGATTTCTAGGGTTAGGGTTTTAAAGTTAAGCCTCCATATAAGTTCAGCTTCAATTGTAATTTCTTATTAGTTTTTGAATAATAATTTTCTTTAAAGTTTCTTTAAGTAAGAAATTCTTCTAAGTTCCTATTAAGAACTTGAATCTAAACTTATCAAGGTAACTTGTAGTGCTCAACTCCCTTATAGCTTTGGTTATCTTCAACAAGTGTGAATTGGGTCAAGCTTTTCCTTGTTCTTGTTTTGTTTTTATCTTAGGGTTTTGATTCGATATAATCGGTTACTAGTTTTCTATAACTAGTGGGTCGCATCAAACATTTTGTTTGGATAGAAGGTACATGAGGGTAATCAATGGAATGGTAAGAAAAGGAAAGGAAGAGGAAAAAGGGGAAATGGTAAATATTAACATTCCTCTTGTTTGGGGAAATAAGTGGAGGAAAAATAAATAATTAATGGAAGGGTAAGTACTAGAAGTACAAAAATATTCTTATAACTCAAATAGATAAAAATTAATACATATATATATTTAAAAAATTAGAGCATTTAAATTTGAGCTTATTATATGGGTGGATGAGAATTTTGTTTTGGGATGATCAAAATTTTTATAATGTAAACATTATTTTTTTATTTTCAAAATATAAAAATATGTAGTATATTTTTTATTTATTCAAAGACTAAAACAAATAGTATTTGGTATTTTTTTAAGACCAAGTCAATACACAGGTTCACAAGAAATAAGGAAAACAATCAAGTGTTTTTTCTACTCTATCTTCTTTTTTTGGATTTTTTATGTTTTCATTTATTATTTATTTTTTGTAGAGGATTTGGAAATTCTAGAAATTTGAAAAATTCTCTCTAAACTTAGCAACCAAAGAACAAGGAAAAGAAAAGGAAAAAAAAAATTATAAGCATAAAATAGGAAAAAACACAAATACAAGGACAAATTGGTCACATTTTAACTTACCCTCCTCTACACTTCAAATTGGGGTGTAGGAAAAATATGCATTTGAGGAATAAGGAAGGGTAAGGCTTACCCTTCCTTACCCCTCTATTTTTTTTTTCTTCTCCTCCTTCCCGAATAAGAGTAACTTTGTACCCTTACATTAATTATCATGCATTCTCTTTCATCCATCCAAATAGTTATAAATGACAAAGAAACAAAGAGAATATTATTCAATATGTAAAATTTATATTTTAAATTTTTAACACTTGATTTTTTTTTTTTTTTAACATTTGGGGTCAGCATACTCAAAATTGAATCTATTACCCAATTAAGAAATGCACTACCACTAAATGATTAAAGGATCATTTTGGCCCTTATGTTTTTTTCATATGTCCAATTGGATCCCTTAGATGTTTTTTTTTTTTTTTTTTTTTTTGCTCTGTTTCAATCATTTCTTTTTATTTTTATTTTTTTTCAATTGAATCTAATTTTTGTTGAAAAAATAAGATAATAATTTTTATATCAAAATAACAAAAAATTTTAATTTTAAAATAATAAAAATTTTTATTATTTATTTTTAAAAAAATAAAGATTTAAGAACCTTAAGAACGCAACTGTCATGACCCAAATTCAGGGTTATGACCGGCGTGCAATTAGATCAAAGTCCAACCACACAAGTCTAATAAATACCTAACTAATTAACCTATTAAGATCACTAAGATCATTTTAATTTCAAAAACATGATTCTTATTTCATAAACTGATGAGTCCAACTAAGAGGAAGATAATTATAATTTCTAATTCAAATGAACATCTAATTGAGAGTAAATAAACACTTAATTTCAAACTAGTCAATTTACAAATAAGGTTTGGACGTAACTTCCATCTTAAGATGAAAATCATCTATAGAAATATATTAAAACAACTTCAAAACTTTGGCTTGGCAAAAAGGAAGATAAGAGAGAAAGAAAACCTATCAATAAAAGACTGTAAACCTACAAAAGAAATTGAAATTTGAAGGAGTGAGCAAACCAAAAGCTCAATGAGACATTATATGAGGCAAGGAACTCCTTAACTCTTAACCATACAAATAACATTGGTGACTTGATTAGTAAAGTCAAAGTAACAGTGTCTTACTTAACGAGGGCTTATTGCCCTAGGCGTGTACTTAACTAAGCATAGGAACAGAGAGAAGTTATTGCCCTAGTGGTTTTGATATTTATGAGGTTTACAATGTAGTCCCACTCATGCTTCTTTGATGGTTATAGCTTTGCTCTATAATGACAGATAATTACTTGGTGCCTTTTTTTCTTTGGCACGTAACAGTTGTTCTTGCACCCTGTGACTTTAAATGCTTCATGTTAAATTAATAAGTTTGTTTATATCTATATATTTACCCATGTATATTCTTATTTACAAAAAGGAAACCCCTCCTCTAATAATGCATTTTATTGATTTCTAAGTTGATAGCTCTCCCCCCTCATCTGTGGATTTCAAGTGGTCGAGTTAAAGAGGTCATAAGAAGAGAAAGTTGAGCTTTAAAATTCTTCCTCCTTGAAGTCTCTTTAGATATATAATTTTTAACATTTATTTTGTTATGTACTAAATGTTTTAATTCTTTATATTTTTAGTGGCTCCATAGATAAATAATAGAATATGGTCTTAAAGTTGTGCAATGCATAGATTAGTGTAACTACGTCCTGCTTATTTTTGAATGTTATGGTGTTTTGGATAAGTCCTTAAGTTGTTAGTGGGTTCTACAAGTTTTTATTGGTCCCAAACCTACCCATGCCCTATGACTGTCATGCCTATAGATTTTTGGGGTGTGGAGAGTGGTATCAGAGCCTAGGTTTGAGTATAGGCAATGGTTAAGGAGGTTACAGAGCATAAGATTTCTCCTCATCATTAATGTCCTTTTTTGGGCATAGATCAACGCATTGTAGAGATAAATATCTAAATCATTCTTTTCATTTCCTCATAGTGAAATACCTCCCCAACATAGACATGGACATAGACGTAGACAGGGCCATTCTCCACCTAATGAGAAATCAATTGGAATGGTAGGAGAGAATATGGACCCTCTAATTACACCTCCAACTAGCATAGCTATTATGGCATAGAGGTTGAAACAACTCTACAAAGATTATGAAGCTCTAGCTGAATTTTTCCCAACAGAGGTAGCAACCTGCCCCTCTGTGCTTATGCTACCCTAGTTACTCTTCTATTGTTCTCCAGTGACCACATGTTGCTCCATAAAGAGGAAATTTCTTTTGAGAAGTTTTAAAGCTTATGCCTTCATAGTATAGGGGTGACATGGACCCTACTAATTCTCTTTAGGAGATGGAGGATAATGTATAGATCATAAGGATACCAAATAGGAGGGCAGTGAAGTTCACTAGAAACCTCATAAAGGATGATGCTAGTGTTTGGTTTAAGCAAAGTGTAATTGAGTTGCTCCAAGTTGGCAAAAAAAATACCTAGGAACAATTTAAGGAGTTGGTAGTTAATGAATTCCTATATGAAAGTGTAAGGGATGCAAGGGTGATGGAATTGGAAAGATTAGTACAAACCTTAAGTATGACTATATCTTAGTATGCTAAGCAAATTCGCTCTAACTCTAATACCTAATGAAGTGGCTCAGATTCAACATTTCTGAAGGGGATTAATTACATCTGTTCAACTTGATGGCTGCCCATAAGTTTAAGTCTTTTTCCAAGGTAATGTATGAGAGTTAGGCTTCTATAGTCCAATAGGAGGTGAATTAGACTTCTTTTGAAATTCTTTCAAATTCAAATCAAAGCACCACTCATCCTCATAAGAGCTTTTTAAGTGCAAAATAAATATTTTAAAAATTAAGGATGACTCAAAAACACTTAAGAGAAAATGAGTGTGTAGTGAATTAGATTACTAAAATGAAGCAGTATTTAAATAGGCATCTAATAATATTTTAGTAGTCTAGTGATCAAAGTCAGACATCAAATCTATCACTAGACTTATGCTAATTCTATTTCAGAGTAAGTTAGATGATTATTTCAAATGGAACAAAAGTAAAATAATTAGCAAGTGAGATGTGGTTATTTGAACTTCCTCCAAACCACTTTATATCGTTAAATTGACAAAAGTAAATTAGATGAATTGAGTTCCTTTTCTACACCTATTAGATGAGAGAAAATGACAATAAAAAAAAGCGAGAGCAAAAACATTAGGAAAAGTATATGAGTAGGACAATAGGGAGAAGAAAAATAATATGAGTGATTTATAATAGTTTGGAGCTTTTGCCTACATCCTATCCTCTGGGCAACCCACTAAGAGCTTTTCTCTCCATTAAATAACTCTATTATTGGGATAGAGTCAAGCCTTTTAGAGTGGCTCCTAATTACCTTAGAAGACTACCCAGAGAAACCACCTTCTCACCTATAAGCTTTAAGGTGCTTACAACCTTTGCTCATAAAAATTTCCTTAGGCATTTGCTGCCTTTTACTAGCTTATAGGTGCTATGTGAATCCTCTCACTAGCTTACAAGTAATAAGTGAAACTATTACAAGAAAAATGAAAAAGAAACTTTTAGATGACTCATTAACAGAAACCTATGAGATTAGAATTCTACCCAAGAAGAAATTTTCTTTAAAAAAATCAAGAAACCTGAATTTGCTAAAATATTTTAGCTTAATGGATGAAAGTTTTTAAAGATAAAAATATTTTTCACTTAAACTCTTTTCAAAAATTCCCAACTTCATCAAGTTTTCTAATGAACAAAAGTACTCCTTTTATAGCCAAAATTTTGATACAGTCATTGGATGAAAAATTGTAGAGGTATAAATTGGATTTTCAAATATTTCAACCTATTGTCATTAGATCCCATGCCTTAGAAAATAATTATTTTGGATTTAGCTCTCTGTTTTTCTATTTTCTAAGTTAATTAGATATTTTGTAGGTTCATTAAATGAGTTCCATAGCTTTTTTGCCTAGACCACTTACTTTTCAAGTACAAGGAAAGCGACATCTATGTACCACATCTCTAAAGTTTGTTACACTCCCAAATTAGTTCTTTTATCATTTTATTCCATTCTCTTTTGAGTCATAGATAATTATAAGACTTAATCAATAGAGTTCTTAGTTGTCTAATAAATCTAGCTCTTTTAATTTTTACTTTTTCTCAAAAGATTAATTTATTTAATTGTAAAACCTTTTTAATTAATTTTGAAAAGAAATTTTCAACTTGCACAAGCCTTCTAAACTATTTAATATAGAAACTAAGGTCTCTTACTATAGTTCTTCATCTTCATTAGATTTGTCTTACTTTCTCAGTGTAATCTTTTGATTGATCTTTATGGACTTCACACCTAATTCCATCACTTGAAGAATTGGCCAATTAATTTGATCTTTTTCTTAGAATGCCAATATTCAAATTAGGTGATTCTTTTAACATACAAAATATATTAGAATAACACAAGCAAAATGCATAACCAACTAGTCTTCTAATTCTTTTGTTATCTTCAAAATCAAATCAATAGTCTATTTGGGCTAATAATGGAGAAGGCAAGGATAATCAAAAATAGAGAGATGGAAAAGGTAGCCAAGGAACAACAAAATAAAGCCAGAACCATAAGTTCACCCAGACTGGGTAAGGATAATAGTGGAGTAAAAAGCATGGACATTTCCTACCATTTAACCCCTTAGGTCAATTCTCAAATACAAGTAGGAAGGTCACATTTGAGGCCAAATGCTCCTTGATATGCTTTGTAGATAAACCTCTGTACCACTAACTCAACACCTTTAAAGACTCTAGCTCCTCAAAACTCTTTTTGTCAAAAGCCATATGAAGGACAATGTTTGAAATAAATAGGCACCTAATTCAAGGTTGGACAAGCATGACACTTTGTGAAAGACTTTTCGCAAGCTGCTCAAACACTACCCTAAACTTTCTAGTGTATAATTCAAATAAAGAGGGATGGAAATAATGGAATATAAGTAGAATGAAGAAGGATTGAGAATGGAAATAAAGTCAAGGAAGGAGCAAGTCAACCTTAAGATAAGCCCCTGCAGGATGAGAAAGAGTGTTTGCTTTGACCCAATAAGAGGCATAGGCCTCGAACATGATTATGATAAGTACACTCTTTATCTAAACTATTAGAAAGTGTTATTTGATTCAAGGGCGACCTATTAATAGTGTCCACTTTGTTAAAAGAAGAGGTACAGGGGCAACCCTTTAGTGGTGTCTCTTTATTAGAAGAAGAGGTAGTGATCCATAATGTTTTTTCCTCATGCATAGTGGACATAAATGGTAGAGAGTTTTAAATAGATTTAGTGGAATTTCATATATTAGGATTCAACATTATCTTAGGCATGGACTAGTTATCAAAACATTATGCTCCCATAGATTATCGAGGGAAGAGAGTTGCATTTAAGCTACCCTTGAGGCATGAGTTTAAGTATTAGGAAGAAAGGAATGAGGTACCTTACCACCTAATATTTTCCATAGGGGCAAAGAGACTAATATGAAAAGGGTATAGAAGATATTTTACTTATATCAGAAACACTGAGTAAGAAACATAAGGGTTGGAATAGATTCCAATTATTAATGAATAGATTCCAAACTACCCTTGCTATGCACAACAAGGATATAACTAAATTCATAACAAAGTGCTTGACTTACCAACAAGTTAAGTTCAAACACCAAAGACCTTCTGAGCTACTCTAGCGATTGCCTCTACCCGAAAGGAAATGGGAATAAGTCACAATGGACTTTACAGTAAGGCTACCAAGGACATCAAGAAGACATAACTCGATATGGATCATTGTAGAGCGGCTGACAGAGTCAACCCACTTCATATAAGTCAAGACTACTTACTTGGCTTTGCAATATACCCTACTAAACCTTGATGAAATAATGAAGCTTTATAGTGTCCCAGCTTCAATTATTTCAAACCGAGGAATCTAGTTCACCTTAAGATTCTAGCAGAAGTTGCAAGAGTCTTTAGGCACTTAAATTAATTTCAGTATAGCTTTTCACTCCAAACAAATGGCTAGTCTAAGAGGACCATCCATACTTTAGAGGAGATGTTGGGAATATATATATTGGACTTTGAAGGAAGGAAATTGGGATAAGCATGACCATTGATCAAGTGGCCTATATTAATAGTTATCACTTTACTATTAAGATGGCACCTTGTAAGGCCCTTTATGGAAAAAGATGTAAATCTCTTATTTGTTAGGACAAAATAAGGGAAAATTTTATAGAAGGGCTTGACCTAGTTCAGCATAGGAAAGAGAAAGTTCTTTTCATCCGAGAGCATTTAAAAGTTACTTTCAACCATCAAAAGAGCCATGCTAATCTGAAGCTTAAGGATTTTCAATTCGTTTAAATGATCACGTGTTCCTAAAAATCAGGCCGATGAAAGAGATGATGAGATTTAGCGAGAAGGGCAAGTTATCTCCAAAGTACATTAGTCCTTTCAAAATGTTAGATTGAGTTAGAGAAGTTCCTTACCAAATAGCCTTACCTCTTAGCCTGGATGATACACATATAGTGTTCCACATCTTTATGCTTCATAATTATATTCCAACCCCTTCTCACATACTATAAATCCAACCAATGGAATTAAAATAAGACTTGTCTATCGAGGAAATACTAATGGAAATTATGGATAGACTTACTCAAAACTTAAGGAATAAAGAGATACCAATGGTAAAGGTACGTTGATAGAATCAAACTATGAAAGAATGTACTTAAGAGATTAGGTAAAGTATATCTTCACTTATTCCATTCATAACCTTGTTCTTGAAAATTTTGAGGACAAATTTTGTTAATGGGGGGAAGAATATAGTACCCCAATGCATTAATATTTGTGATGGTAAAGGAATTTGAAAATGAATGAATGGCATGAGCATCCCAAGTATTATTAATGGAATTATGAGGTCTTATTTATGGACTCTTCTATTGAAGTAAAGCTCAATAACGAGGGCAAGGATTGACTTCCCTTATGAAGATGAGCTTGATATTAGCGAGGCTACTGGATAATCCTAGGATGAGTAACAGTTATATGGCAAATCAAAATAATTAAAATCCATAATCCTACATTATCTTTAAGTATATGTCTACCATGTGGTGAGAGTAATGAAGGCCTAAGTACAGAATATCAATGACTTAGAAATTTTGTTGATACACACAAGGTGCAACAATTCAACGTATCCTTTCTTTTCTTCTTTTCAACAAGTCAGATTTCACTTCATTCTTTGAAAGCCATCAACTCTCTATAGAAAACCTTGAGTTCTAGGTGATTTATTTTCTTTCTATCATTCAAAGAAGACTTAGTGGGATCAGAGGTTGATTTGTATCCCGACCGAGCTCAACATAATTAGGTTTCATTAATAGGTTAAAACTAAGTAAAGTTTTCCTTTGAGGTAAGTTATAAAATCTATTGATGTATGATAACGTGCTATAAATTGTTAATATATTTATTCCTTACTAGTCACACCTTTCTTAAGAATATTTATTGATTATTTCTTCACTAATGAGTTGGGTCTTTGGACTAAATTTTTTGGTAAATGTTTACTTGCTCTCTAATGGCCGTTTGGGCTGAGGAACTATGATTGTGTTAAATGACAAAGCCATTGGGCTAATTGATTATTGTTGATATCATCCTACCAAGCCAATACAAGTCGAGCCATGCTTGAAAGAATGCCTATGCTAATGGGAGAGAAGCTATTAAACAGTGTGAACTTTAACTCGACTGGTAAAGTCAAAGTATTAATATCCTAAATAAAGAGAGCTTATTGCCCAAAGTGTATGTTCGACTAAGCATACAAATAGGGAGAAGTTACTGCCTAAATGGTTATGAGGTTTATGAGGTCCGCGGTGTAGTCCTGCTCCTATTTCTGTGATGGTTATAGCTTTGTTCTATCATGATGAATAGTTCCTTTGATGCCTTTTTCTCTTCGACACGTAATAGTTGTTCTTGCACCTTGTGACTTTAAATGCTTCATGCTAACTTAATAAGTTCGCTTATACCTATATGATTACACATGTATATTCTTTCTAAAAAAAGGGGCCCTTCCTCTAATTATGCATTTTATTGATTTACTGAGTTGATGGCTCACCCTTCTCATCTATGGATTTCAGGTAGTCAAGTCATAAAGGTTGTAAGAAGAGAAAATTAAGCTTTAAAATTCTTCCTTCTTGAAGTCTATTCAGATGTATAATTTGTAACATTTATTTTGTTATATACCGAATGGTTTATTTCTTTATATTGTTAATGGCTTCATAAATAACTGATGAGATTGTGAACATAAAGTTTTGTAATGAATAGATTAGTGTAACTATTATCCTGTTTGATTTTGAATGTTATGGGGTTTTGGTTAAGTTTCTAAGTTGTCTATAAGTTCTATGAATTTTTGGTGGTCATAAGTCTACCTATGTCCTAGAAACATCATGCCTCTAGATTTTGGAGTGTAACGCCTTAAATTTCGGTTAAAACCAAGAAAAAAAATTCAATAAACCTCAAAACATCTATAAGTTGAACTCTATAATTCTAAATCAATTTTCATCATGTTGGGTAATTTAACCTAGATGCTGCTTATAATTTTCTTAAAATTTATTATCTTTTTATATTTACATAGTAACGCGCAAGTTGTAAGCTTATATGTGTATATATATATATATATATATATATATATATATATATATATATATATATATATATATATATATATATATATATATATATATATATATATATATATATATATATATTCAACCTTCTTACATTTATGTCCAATAAATAAATAATTCTATTAGTCAATATTTAATAAAGTTTAGAAAAAAAATCTTTTATAGTTATTAATTATTATGAGTGACGGAGTCAAAAAAAAATTTTGTCAAATTTTTTAGATCATAATTTACATGAAATGATATATATATAATTAAGTTAACTTCTATCTATTTAAAAAAAAAAAACCTAAAATAAAGGATCAAATATAATATATGTTGTGATAATATTGATGATAATATTTGAGTAGTATGATATGATTAGATATCTATCACTATCTCTATAAATAGTTTTCTTATATAAATAGGACTCTATCTTTGATTCTATCTCTGTAATTTTTTACACTTATAAATAGGTGCTATAGTCAATGGAATAATATACAAAAATTTATTCTCTTCTATTTTCTCTTTTCTCTATTCTCTATAATTGTTTTTTATTTTATAATATGTTATAAATACGAATTTGTTCTATCATTTTTTTTCCCAAGGTATTTTTTTCTCATCTCGAATGACATATAAATCATATATGTTCTCAAATAAACATATGCCTATGATTTAATACACATATATGTTTGAAATGTATTTATTTTATTGTGTCAATAAAATTAAATATATATATATATATATATATATATATATATATATATATATATATATATATATATATATATATATATATATATATATATATATATATATATATTTATGCTTTTTGATATGGGCAAGCATATACGTTTTTTCTTCCAACAATGAATAATTTTTTTTATTTGAATATGAATTGGTCTTTGTTTTTGTTATTTTATTTTTTATTTTAATAACATATAAAATGATTATATATTGGAAACAATGACAATTTACAACTATGAAATCAAATAAATAAAGACAAATCATTTTTTTTTTATATATTCCAATGTTTTTTTTTTTTTTTTGCTACATGAAATCGTTTTTTTTTTCTTTAACATATATTATCATTTTTTTTTCTTACAATGATTTAATGTTTTATCAAGTAATGATTTATAATTTCTTTTACATCTAATTATTATTATCTTTGTAATTTCTTTTATAGAGATGTTATTCGATATTTATCAAATTCTAGTTCCTAAAAAATTAACGTTATATTTTATATTATAGTTTCTGAAGAACTAATACTATATTTCAAATTCTAGTTCCTGAAGAAACTAGTATTATTTATAGTTCCTGAAAAACTAATAATTTTTACAGTTCTTGAAGAAATAATTAAATAAATAACTATTTATATTTCAAATTCTAGTTTCTGAAAAAACTAGTATTATTTATAGTTCCTGAAAAACTACTTAAATAAACAACTAAGGTATACATTCCTGAAGAATTTTTGCCTAAGTTCCTAAAAAACTAAGTAACCTAAAATCTAGTATCCCAATTCATTAAAGAATTATTTTATGTTCCTAAAGAACTAAATGCATTGTCTACAAGTTTTTAAAAGACTTATTTAATTATCATTCGAATTGAGATATTACTTATTTTTGTAAAGACAATATAGAATTTGATAAAACTCAAATTTGTGGCCCTCGACATCACGGGTAAGAATTATCTATCATGAATACTAGATGCTGAAATACATCTAGATGCTATGGGTCATGGAGACACAATTAAAGATGAAAATCAAGAATCTCAACAAAATCGCGCCAAGGCGATGATTTTCCTTCGTCATCATCTTCATTAAGGATTGAAACTTGAATATTTGATAGTTAAATATCCATTAGTCCTTTAGAATAATTTGAAAGAGAGATATGACTATCATAAATCAGTCATCCTTCCAAAGGCCTGTTATGAATGGATGCATTTACGATTGCAAGATTTTAAAATTGTATGTGAATATAATTCTGCAGTTTTCAAAATTAGTTCTAAATTAAAATTATGTGGAAAAAATATTATTAACCATGATATGTCAGAGAAGACATTTACTACTTTTCATGCCTTGAATATGCTCCTATAGCAACAATAACGAGAAAAATGTTTTAAAAAATATTCTGAATTAATTTCATGTCTTCTTGTTGCTGAGCAAAATAATGAGCTTTTATTGAAAAATCATGAAACTCATCCAATTGGTTTTGCTCCATTCCTTGAAGTGAATGAGACAACATATAATAATATTGGGTAGGAAAGAGGATTAAAACATAATCATAGTCGAGGACATGGTCAAGGTTATGGCTGAAATCATAATAATAGCAATCGTGGTGGTCATAGATATAATAATGCATCTTTCCACTAGAAGTGGAAGAATTATGAAGAGAAAGAGAATAATGGATCAAAGCAAAATATAGAAAATCGATGCTATTGATGTGGCATGAAAGGGCATTGATCTCATCACTATTGTACGCCAAAGCATCTTGCTGATCTCTATCAAGAGTTCTTGAAAAAGAAAGACAAAAATATAGAAGCAAATTTAGCAAAAAAAAAAATGATGATGATTTTGGTGATGACTGTATTGATATCACATATTTAGATGTGTCGGATTTCTTTGAGAATCCTGAAGGAAAAATTAATCATTTGACTAGTGATGGCAATGTAAATGCCTAAAATTATGTGTTTCCTTTAGTTACCTTAGTTTGATTTATGTTTTCAATTTAAACACTAGTTTAAAGTATTGGTAAATTATTTATTAAGTATTTTTGCATTGATTTTAAATGATTTATATTGAGTTGTTTCTTACAAATATGTTTTTATCTTTGTGAAGATATTATGATACACTGCATGCTCCTATAGTAACAGTATAAAAAGTAAAAATTTATAAACATTATTTGTCTTCTAGTGGTTGCAAAGAATAATTGCTAATGAGAAATCATCAAACAATGCCCACTAGTACAACTGCATTTCCTGAAGCTAATGCTATAAAATTATTTAGTAGATCATGAAAACTCTAAAAGAATAACAACTCATATAGAGGATACAACTCAATATTGGTGATTTTATGTAAACTCCCTAAATGAGTAATTTATGAGGATTTTACAAGTTGTGCATTATAATAAGTTATTTCATTATTGTTTTATCCCCCGTATACATGCACAATATATTGTGTTGAACCTATAGTTCAAGCATTGAACTTATAGTTTAATAATTAAATCTTGACGGTTTGGCATGAATGCCAATATATATATCATACATGTTCTCCTTTGAAACTTGTATAAGGATATGAGTTGCAAATATTTAGTTGTGCCATGAATATATTAATATTATTATCTCAATGTGCAAAAATGGGTCCACAAAAGAGATTAAAAATTTATTTGGATGAGGCACATTTCTCGACATTAGGGGGGAGGAAAAGAACCTGCAGTGCTAAAGAATGTCAATAAATTTATTGAAAGGAAAATCCTTTAAATAATTTTGATCTATGTACAAGTTAGAATGAATTAGAAGTTCAGAAAATAACATAATTGCAACTTACTGCCAAAGGCATTTATAGATGCTAAAAGAGTGACAAAAGTCTCATATTACAGCTACTAATACCCCAGCGAAGGTTGTGGTTCCAATTGCAAATGGAAAATCAATCAATCGCACTATACACCAGAAGCATATATAGTAAATTGGAATTAAAGGTAAAAATCTGTGGAAAAGAAAAATAGTGTCACTCATACAATCTCCTGAAGAGAAGCCTATTAAAGAGGAAGATCTCAGTTAAAGAGCTATAGCCAATTATGAGACACAAACTGAGATAACATAACAATTAGATTCTCTAGATATGGCTTTTGGAGTCCTAATATGCCAGTCTATTTATGTGGAAAAAGTTTTTAAGCAATTTTGTATAGATAAATCTTTTCTCTTAAATATGCTATGGTGGTCCTCTTACCTGAAGTGAAGAGATACCCTTTTAGACCTAAATAAGATAACAAAGAGCTATTTAATTTTGAAGTACTATATTGAAGTGCTATAAAGGCACTCATATATCTTGCAAATTACATCAAGCCTGATACTGCATTTGTAAGAAAAATTCCTAACTAGGTATAGCTCTACACCTACTAAGAGATATTATAGTGATGTAAAAAGTTATCTTCAATGTATTATTAATATTATGATCATATTTTGATTCAGATTTGAAATTGGTCTATATGCGGATGTTGGTTATTTACTTGATCTCCATAATGGTAAATTTTAGACTGGCTATGTATTCACTTATGGTGGTACTGCAATTTTATAAAGATTTTTATGGTCTTGAAGTACCTCACTAAATATATATACTCCCATTATGTTTTGAAAATAATGTAATATGCATTGCACAAATTAGAGGTGGTATATCAAGGGTGATAAAGTAAACATATAAATTTTACCTAAATTCTTATACATACATGAGCTCTAGAAGAGATATCTACCAAATTTGCTCAAGTGACAATCTAATAAACTTATGTACTAAGTCTTTACCTAGTGTGATATTTAAACGGTATTATTTCATCAATTAATATACGTTGTGTTAAAATTTATTCTCATCAAAGGGAGTAAATCAACATTTGATTATACTCTTTTTCCTTAGTCAAGTTTTTATCCCACAAGATTTTCTTGGACAAAGATTTTAATGAGGCAATCTGTGCAATGACAAAATAGCGCATGAAATATACTCTTTTCCTTAGCTATATTTTTTCCTACTGGGTTTTCTAGCAAGGTTTTTAACGAGACATATTCATTGTGCAAGTAATATCTTTGAGGAGTACTATAAATAAATTATTATATGTGGATATTACTTAAATATCATTAAGTATATAGTTTGATAACTTGACAGATTTGTTTATAAAGGCACTCCCTACAACCACATTTGAAAAGCTAATCAACAAAATTGGTATGCGCCTACTAAGAGATATTTGATAAAAATTATATTTTCATGAGGGAGAGATTTTAGTGTACTGTACTATTTTTCTCTTAGCCTAACTTTTGTCGCATTAGGTTTTCCTGGCAAAGTTTTTAACGATGCAGTATTATGGCATAAATCTCTACAAGAATAATGTACTCTTTTTTCTTCACTAAAATTTTTTTTCCCACAAAGGTTTTCCTTAGTAAGATTTTAACAAGACATATTCTTTATAATAGACATCCAAAGGGGAGTTATAATATTGATGATAATATTTGAGTAGTATGATATGATTAGATATTTATCACTATGTTTATAGATAGTTTTCTTAAATAGGACTCTCTTTTTAATCCTATTTTTGTAACATTTTATATTTATAAATAGGTGTTATAGTTAATGAAATAACATACAGAAATTTATTATCTCTTTTATTTTTTCTTTTTTTTATTCTCTATAATTATTATTTATTTTATAACAACACATAACCAAATTTTTATAATTTTACGTATTTTAAAGTTTAGGGGAGATATAGCCTGTGTGGGCCGCGGCTATATGTGATTGACTATTACAGAGAATATTTATGGGAGTGTTAAGCATATACATATTACAACATGTGTACTTTTGTTAGTTCCTAACACATTTTTATGCTAATATTTTTTTCTTGAATTCTTTAAAAAAAATTAATAAAAAGACTATAATGCGGTCATTAAATACTTTTTACCTTTTAAAATTTTTGTAAGTATAACAAGTTCAATTACCACTTGTACAAAAAGATATTGGAAAGTTTTAGAGTATGATTAACGTAGGAAAAAGTTCCCAAATTAACATAAAAAATATTGATAAGTGTACTTTATTTAAAAATAACTTATTTTATTATTAAATATTTTATATTTTAATTTTACATTAACCCAACCAATCCAATTAAACTGATGTTTATAGTTTCAATATTGATTGGGTTGATTTTAATTTTATATTTTTAAAACTGTTGTCTTTTTCATTTTCATTTTCATTTTCATTTTAGTTTTATTTTCAGCCAATTTTATTACATTATTTGCACTTGAAAATTCTCAAGGCATGCTTCTTAAAAGAGAGAGAGAGAGTGAGAGAGAGAGAGAGCAAGTTCACCAGACATGCAATGGGTCATTCAACCAAAGATGGGTTAGAGATAAGGGTGGGCTTCCTGTTAGGCCCATCGTTTAAAGGTAGAGACCTTGACAATTATGAATGGGTTTTTTATAGAGGAAATTACATTACATATATTTTTTTTAGTTTTTTTTATTTTTTAACCCTCAATTTTGACTTTTTATTTTTTTGCTTTTTACTTTTTTCTTTTTTATGCTTTTTTTAGTTTTGTTTTAATACTGTTACATTTTTTGCCATTTGTACCATATTTTTGCTTTTTTGCCTATTCATTTAGTTCTTTCTTTTTATTTTTTCTTTTTCTATATATGTCATTTATAAAATGCTATTATTAATTAGTTTAGTAATTCAAAACTGTTTATATTTATGCTATTAATTAATAATATAATAATCACATATTTGCATGGTAAAATAAGAAATTATTTTTTAATTTAAAGCAATATTTAATATACTAATATACTAAATAATTATAAATTTTGTGTAGAAAACTTTTGCTCCAAGCAAGAGTTTCTTATACTAAATGAAAAATAAGATTGAGGGTGTTAAGTCTCCAAATAAGATGAAATAATTTATTTCTGATATATACTTGTGATATATCTAAAAAATGCCTAAAATATACTCGTGATATACTTAAAATAAACCTAAAATATACTCTTTACTGTGAAAACTGAAAATCATTTGTTAATTTTTTTTAGTCTCTTAAAAATTTAATTTAATTCTTAAATTCTTTAAAAAATATTCATATGGTCTAATTAATATTGTCGTCCATGCTTGATGATGAATCACATTTAAAAAAAAAAAAAAAAAGAGTGTTGATGATATTTTTTCAAAGAAAAAAGTTTGAGTGTGTTAAGTGTCTAAATAATACGTAAGTATTTATATATTTAAGATATACCTGAAATATACTCATTATATACTTGATATACCTAAAATATACTCGTTATATACTTAAGGTATATTGTTTGTTGTAAAAATCATTTGTTATTTTTTAAGAATATAATTTTTTTTAATCTAATATAGAGTTGATGTATTCTTGTTATATACTTATATTTTTGTAATACTCAATATCTAAAAATATTTGAAAATATATATCAAATAAATACAAATTAATCAAATTTAGTAAAGTATATACTTATGATATACCTATGATATACTCTCGATATACTGTTTCCTGGGTTTGCTGAAAAATATCTTAGTTTCATTGATTTTTATAAATTTCATATCTGAAACTCAATTTTCGTATTTTAAAACTTTCAATTTCCTAAAAAAAATTACATAATATCCTCACTTTTAAAGATTTTTAATGTAATAATAATTAAAAGATCATAAAATTTTAATGAAACATATCTATAAAATTCAAATTACCTTTCAAACTATTGAAAAGTGAATATTTTATCAATTAAGCTAATTAAATTTTCAAAGAACTGCAGATCTAAATCGATTTTGTTTAAAACTTAATAGTACCTTATAAAAATTAATTTTAATAATGATTCTCACTATAAACAAATTTGAAAATCAAAATATTTAGGATTTTCCTAATCACCTGTGGTAATCATTAACATTAATATCATAGTCTAACAGCATGCAAAACAAACAAATAAATGTAAAAATTTGATAATGAAGTAAAAAACAATAATGAAAATAACAACAAAAATAGCAAAAAAAAAAAAAGAATTTCTATAAGACAAATCAAAGCAAAATCCATAGAGAAAATTTAAAAAAAATTATTTAATTTTTTTTGTCCATTGTATTTTTAAAGTAAATTTAATATGATTTTAATTTAAAAAAAAAACTGATAATAATAACACTGGTTTTATTATGTGTAATTTTTTCATGAATTTTAGCCTCCTAACTAATGATTTTTAGTTGAAAAGTTGAAGAGCGTAGAAAAGTAAAAAACAAAGACATTTAGGCGTTTTTGTAATAATCTGAAAGTGGGCGTATAATTATAAGTAGATTCTTTTTTTTAAGTATTTCTGTAGAAATCTCTTTTTTATAATTAGCAAAGCCTAATTACAAAAAAGCCATTAATTTTACATGTTTGATAATTTATGAATGTAAATGAGTTCGACTCGACAATGCCTCAGTTTAATTCATTTATAAATAAGCCGAATATGAACTTAATTAATTGAGTTGAGCTTATAAGTATGCAGCTCGTTTAAACTCAAGACTCAACTCATTATCAAGTTTATGAAATAACTCGTGATCAAGCTTATGAGTTGGCTAGTTTATTTGGCTTGTGATTTAATTCGTGATCAATCTCGTGACTAACTCATTTATTAGATTCGTCGGCCATCTTATTAAATTTAATATGGATCATTATATATTTTATAGGTTTTTTATAATTATTATTATTCTATTATCTATTAGACTAATATTAAAATTTTATATTCTCATACGTTTAGTTCAAATTGAATTTCACATATATTTTTAAAAAATAAAGAATATTATAAATTATATTATTAAAATTTAATTATCACATCATTAAATATTATTTATAGATCGCCTATTTATTCTATAATTTATAACAATTATGTTATTTTTATTGAATATGTATAATTTATTTTTTATTTATACTGCATCCGTTTTAAAATATCTGTCATTTTAAAGAAATTTTTTATTTCAATTTATTTATTATTTTATAATTTCAAGAAAATATTTATTATTTTTTTTCAACATTATCTTTCATTTATTCCTCTATTAAACATTTACTTTAATTGTTTTCATTTCTCTACATCAAATTAAAAAAAAAAAAAGATGCTTTAATTTTTTTATTTTAAAATTTTAACAATTTAATAATTTTTTTAATTTATGTGTCAAAACATTAAATGAATAATATTTTGAAATAGAGGTAATAATCATTAGAAATATTTTTGAGTCAAATAATGCACTTATCGAAATTATTTATTAATCAAGTTTAAAAGTGCTTTTTTTTTTCGTTTATTTTATAAACTTGAAATTATATCATAAGTAGTACTCTTTCTGTCCGGAAAAGATAGGTAATATTTTCTTTTTTATCTGTCTGAAATTATAGTCTAATTTTCTTTTTTAATTGTTAGTTAAAAAGTAATGGTCAAAAATACCTTCATTTATTAACATAAATATCAGCTTATGGTAAAAATTTTACTTTATTTGAAATTGTAAATTACTATACAATAATTATTTTGAGTTCCAATGTATTATTCTTTGCATATTACTTATATTTGAGTACTATTATTATTCACTAATTTAGATTATTATATATTATTAAAAAGTTCAATAAGGGTATTTTAGTAAAGAATGTTTAAATTTAATGCTATTAATAGAAAAAACTACTTTTCTTAATCTATGTGCATAATGAAACTTGTCTATCTTTTCTTAATGGAAAGAGTATTAAATAATAACTAATTAATTAGTAGTAGGTAATAATTTATTACAAGTGCTAAATAATAATTAATAACCAATTAATTATTTATACAACAACTAATTACCAAGCACTAACTATTTTGAACTTGAGGGTTGCATCACAAGCAATGGCAGACACAATGCATACTTTTTTTTTTTTTTTAAATTCCACCTAAAATTTTTTAGTTTTATGTATTTGCCCCCTATTTTTTTTTCATATTTGCCTCATAAATTTGTATATTTTCATATTTATCCTTTCAATTTTTATTTTTTACATTTCTAACTCATGAAATTTTTATAGGTAACCTTTTAACTCTGTATATTTAAATATAGCTTTTAAACAAATTAGTACTACTAAAATTTTGCCTCCCCCTCCCCCTTTCAACTAAAATCGTGCATCCCCAATGATCACAAGTAATAATTAATAATAATTAACTAGCTAAGTAATACTAATTGCAAGTGCTAAATAATAACTAATCAACTAGTGATAATTAATGAATAGTAACGACTTATTTCTAAATATTAATTTACTAATTGTTAACATAAGTTCTCATTTCTCTAAATCCTCAAAATAAAAAATAAATTTGACTGTAAGATTATTATTAATAACTAAGTAATGAATGGAGTTTAATGAAAAATTATTATGCTCCATCCGTTTCATAATAATAGTAGTTTTAAGAAAAAAATTTTGTTTTAAATTAATTTTCATTTTATAAATTTTATATAACATTTATTATCTTTTTTTTTTCAATTTTATCATCATTTCTAATTCCATTTTCTCTTTCATTTTATATACAACATTTATTGTTTTTAATAATAAAGAAGGGCGTATTTGTGGATCTCAATAAAAATTGAAACTATTTAATAACTTTCTTAATATATGCGCAATATTTTAAAATGATTATTATTATAAAATAGATAGAGTATTATTGTCATGCTTTGAAGGTGAGAGCAAATGACCAGCAATAGGATACAAGTAATGTACGTAATTATAAGTGCTCGTAATAAGTCTGACTTCAAAAAAAAAATGACAAAACTATTACATAACAGGGTTATGGGTCCACACATTAAGCAAAACCAACCAAATATCAACTCAAATGAAAGCCACACTGGGCTATTAGTTCAATCATATCAAAAATATCAATTAATATATTATTGATTTCTGCTTAACAAATAATTTATCAACTTAAAAGATACATTATAGTACAACTAAAAATTAACAAAAATATAGATAACAAAGATAACATTGTAGAATTCTAGAATAACAATACAAATATACACATATTATTTACATAAACTCAATACTTAATTACAAAATACTGCCAAGATGTCAAAGGCAGCACAACTAAATTTACAATTTATTCACGAGCTCATTCCACAACCACAAACATTTTATAATAACATTTATTAATGCAACAATCACAATCAAATGTTAACATGCATTTATACAATAATAATGCATAAATATACATATATAAATACATACAATAATGCAAATGTGTGAAAAGAATTATAATATATTAGGGAGTATCACTCACCTAGTAGACGACTCGTCTAACCAACTTTCCTCTGAAGTGTGACCCTTGGTGACAGAAAGATGCCAGAAACATCAACTCTGAACAATAGACATGATAATTAGAAAAAGAATGACTCGCATATCAAGACACAACTAAATGACTCTTGAGATTCTTGCCGGAATTTCGTTTGAATCTCCGCTAAACTAAAACAATACCTAAAAGTAATAGAGAAAACAGACACTTTTAAATAATATCAACAACCTAACACAATATCAATGACCTATTCTGGGTCCTCCCAATTCACAATCATCTTCGCAAGTAATCCAAATCATCAAATTAACAATTACTAATAAAATCTAATAAACATAACTCAACAATAATTGAAATTCAGGATATTCGGGTTTACCATTGCAAAATTTGATCAAACGAACATTGAAAACCGCACTGAGACGATGAGACGAAGCCATTGGATCTAGGTCCTTGCGTTGTCCCATGTGCCACCGCTGTTGGCGATCCTGGAGGTCATGGAAGATGCCATCTGGTTCGTTTCATCACCAAGAGTTCATTGGTGGCATCCGTGCTCCCTCAATCGCTACCATCTCGTCGGAATTTGCCCTCAAAGTTTCAATGGGTTGGATTTCAATCTCCTTTTCTAGTGGCGGATTGGAAGCATGGCAGGTACTAACTTGAAGCTCTCACCACCAGGAGTCAAACGAGACCAAACTCATCGGATTTAGCTGCCGGAATCTGCTAGAATCAAGAGTTAAAATTTTGGTGCTTGTGGGACTTCTCTCCTCAAGTGCACAGTCATTCGTTGTCTAATCGTGGTGCTGTTGCTTCATTTGAAGTTACTGGACGTCGAGCTTCAAGGTGGTGTGGCACCACCGGCCAAAGGTCATGCCTCTGGCACCACTCTCTCTCTCTCTCTCTCTCTCTGCTTCTCCATCTGTTTCCCCCATTTCCCAACTCTAACCTTTTGATTGGCTATTCTCCAGCCAATTAGATGGGCTAAAGCTTTACTTTCTTCTCTTTTTTCTTTTTTTTTTTTTTTTTAAAAGCATATATATATATATATATATATATATATATATATATATATATATATATATATATATATAAATGTTGTAACAGTAATAATAATAACAACAATGTTTGTTATAATAAATAATTACTTAATAATTATAAGCAATATCCCACAACTTCCAAATAAATATTCTTAAGAGCATTTCTTTAATTTTGTTAAACAATTAAAATGATAATAAATTTCATATTAAAAGAATTTCAAATATCTAATTAGAATTTAATAAATTAGCCTCACAAATAATTGAACAAGTAAAATATTTTCTATAAATTCACATGTCATAATTATCTGAATAAGATTTTATAATTAACAATATATCTTAAGTTCATTGAACATAATATTAATTTCTAAAAATTCTTAATAATTAATATTTAAATCATAAAATATATAAAATTAAATAAAAATATAATTTTCATTACGTTTTTAGTAAGAAAGTAATTACATAATATATTTTCGTATAAAAAATAGGATTTTATAAAATAAATAAAAAATCTTGTTGTTGCAATTATATAAACATGTGTTGAATCATTTTATATATACTTTTTTTTCTTTTTTTCGAAATAATATAATTTTTTTCTTGAATATTTAAATTTGTACAAATTATATAATACTATTTTGTATCCATATTTTTAAGAATTATTATGAATTTATAATAAATATACAATATAAAAATAATAAATTTATTTTGTACCTCTCTCTCTCTCTCTCTTTATATATTGTTAATACAGCAAAAAGTACGGCGTTTGATTGATTCGAGTTACTGGTACGCTTTTAACCAGTGTTATTAAATCCGGATAAGATTGGTCTACCGAGTGAATCGAATGCTAAATCGATTTAAATTTGTAATTGGACCAGAGATATAACTGATTCAGAGAAAATCCATCGAACTAAGCAGATTTTTATTGACTCGTCTGACTCGGTCTGATATGATTGACTCAGTACATAAATTAAAAGACTGTTGTTTTATAATTTTTTTTTTAGATTTAAAATATTGTCATTTTATATTTTTTTTTAATTTAGTCTATGCTGTAATTCATGGATATAGTAATTCAAATATATGTAAAAGATTTAATGGACTGCATTTATGTTTTTTTTTTTTATGTTTGTAAACTGAAATTATTGGGTGTATAACTTTTTATTGATGTTTTAGAATTTAAATTAGTTAGAACTCAAAATAATATCTAGTTTGTTAATTTTTAATTTTAAGTAGAAGTTTAATTACTCATAAATCTTTTAATCTTTTATATTTATTTTGTTATATAAAATTATAAATTATAAATTTAATTAATTGTATTGACCTATCGGTTCAACTATCGATCTAATAGTTAAACCACTAACTATTGATCTAGCTTATAGACCGGTTTGACGACCAATCTGGATTTAATAACACTGCTTTTAACAACTTCGTCACCTTCATTTGGAAAAAAAAAAAAAAAAGGCTTAGTCACCTTCAACTCTTATATTATATTTTTCTTTAAATATTAATAAATTGAAAAAGTAGAAAGTTAATTTTAAATTCTTATTGTTTAATAGCCAAATGAATAAAATTTTAAAATTTTTTAGACTTCATTTATATTAAAAGATTTTTAAATTTATAGATTTAATAAAATTTATGGATTTAAAATCTATAGAATGTGAAATTCATATATTTTAAGAATTTCACAATTTAAATTGATTATAAAATTAATAGATTGTTATAGACAATCTTGAAATTAAAAAAATTTATCATAATCCCTCATACACAAAAAAAATGATGTATTTTAAACTTTCCCACATAGAATGTGGGAAATTAAAACTTTCAAAAATGAAAAAATTTGGAAGATAAGAAATTTTCAAAATTCATTGATTCTAATCATTTTTTGGATTGCCAAAAAATGAATTTAGTTTAAATATGTAGAGTTTATAAAATCTCTCATTTGAAATTTCTCCTACCAAATGATTTCATTGTTTCGTCTCTATCTCTTTTTCCCATCTCTCTCATTTAGTTCTCTGTCTCTTTTTCATCGATTAAATGAATAGGTTGCTTCATCAATTTGTTAGATCCCCTTCATATAGTTATCGAATACCGATTAAAATTTCTTTAAGAAATAATACTGATTAAGAATCAAAAATTTAATTGAAGTTAAAATTTTTTATTCTTCCTCCTCTATTTAGGGTTTTTAGTTAGTACATGCTTTTTTTTTTTTTTTTTCAATCTATCATTTTTTTAATTTCTTTTAATTCTTTTATCATGTTGTTTTATCTTTTTTTTTTTACCTCCATTTTCCTGATCAATTGTCAACTCTAGTTACATCTGCTTCACAAAAATCCACTCTCTAATCTCCATTTCTCTTCCATTTTTTTCTTTTAATATGGTGTTTCTTGTCTTTTTTTTTTTTTTTTTTTTTTTCTTTTTTTTTTTTTCTAAACATGCATTTTCATCCCCTTAGATCTAATCCAAATAAAATCACTTTCCATTTTAATAACTTTAATTTTGTGCCATTGATGAGCCTAAATCGAGCTTCTAGTGAGTGAGCTCGAGCTATGAGGTAATACTTCAAGTTCAAGTTATATTAAGAAATAAAATCACGCTTATTACCTAATTAGGAAAAACATTATAAGTAATTGTGATTTTAAGAAATTTACACAGAGGACTATGAATCTTCAATATTTTACCCTCATTATGCAATTGCAGTCTAATACCTACAAAATTTAGTGTGCTAAGTAGAGCTGGTACGTCGGTCCCGCTAGTTAATTAGCGAAAATTTTTTAGCTTTCAAATACATTGCTATCCGGACACTCAATTTTTCAACACAAACCAAGTATCAATGTCTAAAAAAAACTGCTATGTTAGTGCGTAGTGCTATAGGTGCTACCTGCAGCATTGCACTACTCTGCTGCAGCGATCCCCACTTGTTTCTACAAAATTTCCAAAATACCCCTCCAACCTAATTTCCAACCCTACCCTTCCTTGTCTTTTCATATTTCACTTTTTCAAACTACCTCTTATTCTATTTGCCTATAAATAGGCCCTCATTTTCACCATTTCTCTTCACCCATTGCATTTCAATAGATTGCTATCCTTAAATTGCATTCTTCTTCTCCCTCCAATCACTCACTAATTAATTAATTAATCATTTTAATTAATTAACTACCTTACCCTAACCAAAGTTAGTTAATCATTTTAATTAATTAATACTCTTTTTTTTTTCAAAATTAATCACTCAAATTAATTAATTAATCAATATTTTTTAAAAAAAATCAAATCAATCTTTTTTTAATTAATCCATCATTCATCCTAATTAATTAATTAATTCATCCATCTGTTACATCACAATAATTAATTAATTAATTTCTTAATCAATCCAATCATCTAGACTTGATAAAGAGAAACTTCGACTCAGTAAAAGACTTCATCCATCTCAAACAAAGGTATTTTCATCCAACATTAAACCAAAATTAATTCGATCAATCTGTAAACCCCTCCACTTAATTATGAAACAAATTATATAGGTTTTAATTCCTATTTAATAAGGTATGTAGGCATGTTTGGAATTTAAATCCAAATCCAAACTAAATCCCTTTTGCCCTTTTGATTTTCTAATGTAATTATTTATATTTTCGTTATATTTGTAAGAGATTTTGTGGCCCTCCTAGTACCCATAAGGGTTAGAGAAGATATCCCATTTTTAATTAATATGTTTTTAATTAATTTGGAATTAAAGAATGATCGTGTGGTTTCCCTATAAATCCATAAAGGACTAGAGGGAATACTCTCCTTAATTTATAGATAATTTTACTTAATTGTTCTTTTAATTTCCCTTACACTTATAATTATGTCATACATTCATATTATACCATGTTCATGCATTTACTTATAATTATCATTTAATACTTGTCATTCATGAAATCAATTTTCCTAAGTCAAACTAAACTTTAAAGTCAAATTTAGATTATTTAACTAAAAACCTAGTTCCCAAACTCAACTTTTTTCAAAAACTAGTGTTCTTTTATCCTTGGATAAATTAAATTAAAATTAATGAACTGGAGACATAATTGGATTTTTTCTTAATTTTTTTATTTAAAAATAAATTAGAGTGATGACTCTTGAATCCTTTTTAAAAATCAAAAAACCAAATTTTTGAATGATAGTTATTCCAATCGTGAGCACCGAAACTCATTCCATAACATCCTTAAAAATCGCTCGCCTTTTCTTAAAGTAATTCCGAGTGAGGGAGGGGCATTTAGACGAGGTCTCACAAGGACAAAGTCATGAATGTTCACTATTTTGAACAAGTGTTAATAAATTTTAGAATTTCAGACAGAGAAAAAAGTAACAGTTGTTACAAGTTGTGAATGCTTGTTACCTTTATTACATGCAAAGTTAGAATGGATAGATTTGTGCAGACAAAGATAAGGATAAGTCTCAATTGTAAGAGCATGCTTTCAAAAATTAGGCAAAAGAATTCTGAGGTGAAGACTTATGAGGCAAGGCTTACGAATGAGAAGCTGCGAGGTGATGGAGAAGCTTCATTATAAGGATGAGGCCCCGTTGTGAGGATGAGCTTCATTGAATAGGATATACCCTCAAGGAATAAATATGCAAGGTCATCAAGATAGATAGTTATTAAGGACAAGGACAAGCTTGTCGTAAGAGAAGTGAAGAGCTTTAATGACGAGGATCAAGCAAGCAGTGAGCTCGACATAAGTGAAGCAAGCAACGAGCTCAACATAAGTGAGGTAAGCAAGCTAGTTAGGTACAAGTAGAGTGAGTCAAGAAGCTTAGCAGCCAGGCTAATGATGCTTGTATAGTTATGTAAAGCGAGTTATACGCCTTGGTATCAAATCATATGGTGCAACAATTAGTTGAGTTGGAAGTTTTTACTTATGAGTTGTATGAAATTTGCATGGATGAGTTTCTAAGTTACCCGTGTGCACTATATTAACTTAGAATAATCTTTATATTATTATTTCATCATCTGAAACCTAGAAGTACTACAAAGGATTTGAGTGGTCAAGAAACTGACTGCACATGTATGGTTGGTGGAATAGTTATAGTGTTCTAAGACTATAAAGAAAACACATAGCCATTTTATAGTAGAACTCACCAAAAAGTATTATGTTAAACTTCTTGTATAAGAGATCTATCTTCTTTGTTTTCCACCATAAAAGCTCAGTTATTAAGGTAAGCTTAGACTTAGAGTTTCTCATTTAAATTGAAGCATAAGCATTAAATATGCTTTTTTTTTATTTTTTTTTATTTTTTTATACATAGTGGCGTATATAGCATCTAAAAGGGGACAATAAGAAGATGATGTTGATTATGATCATCATTTTTGTTTGATGTGAGGAAGAAGTTTAGCGAATATAAATTCTTTTTGTCAAAGATGAATAAAAAGTATACTACTATGCTTGTATTTGAATCCTTGAGGATCATAAAGCCTACATTCTGCTACCATGTTCATGTTTTATTATCTTAACAAGTATCATATTTGATTCATGTATTATTGTGAACTCTCAATTTTACACCTTCATCATCCAACAGCAGCCTTAGTATTTGTTGAGTTTAACGCATTACGAGGAGCCATTACGGTGGTCCTGTTAATCAGTTAGCGAGCAAGGGTTCGAGGGCAACGCTCCTGAAAAATTTTTTTTAGCTTTCAATTACATTACTACTAGATATCCAAATTTCCTAAACTCCATACCAACCAATCTCTAAAAAAAAAAAAAAAAAAAAGGCACCACGCCATCTGCGGCGGTGCCGCCGACAGTCTGGGCAGCACGCCATCTAGACCACCGGTGGCGCCACCCAGAGGCCCAGTGGCGCCGCCCAAGCCTCCGGTGGAGCCGCTCGGACTGCTCGCCTGCAGTCCCCAAAATACCCCCAATATAATTTTTCAACTTTTTTTCTAGCTCTAGCCTTTTAGTCTTTTCACTTTTCCACTTCCTAAACTACCCTCACCCACTTTTTCTATAAATACTCCCTCCACTTCTCATTTTTCTTCACCTCTTGAATTAGTATTGATGATTATCTACTAATTTCTCTCTTCTTCTCCCTCCAACCACTCTTGAATTAATTAATTAATCTTTTTAATTAATTAATTTTCTCAACCTAACCAAGTTAATTAATCTTTTTAATTAACTAAAAATCCTTTTCTTTAAATCAAAATTAATTACTCAATTAATTAATTAATTAATCATTTTAATTAATTAATTAATCATTTTTTCTTTAAAATCAAATTAATCTTTTTTTTAATCCACCTCTCATCCAAATTAATTAATTAATATTTTTAATTAATTAATCTATCTATCCATCCATCTATTTCATCACATTAATTAGTTACTTAATCATTTTAATTAATTAGTTAATCTTCTAATTCATACAATCACCCAGTCTTGATAAAATGGAACTTCAGTCCGGTAAAATCCTCCGCCTACCAAAAGTAAAGGTATCAGCTTTTTTTCCTCACTCTCAAAACACTAAACAAAAATTAATTTGATCAACTTCTAAACTCCTCCACTTAATTGTGGAATGAACTACGTTGGTTTTGATTCCCATTCAATGGGGTACATAGGCACATTTGGAATCTAAATCCAAATCTCAAATTCAAATATCTATCAATCTCTTTTGCCTTTTTTAATTTGTGGATATTTTATTTTTCTCCTTGCACTCATATCATATTCATGCATCTTATTTACAATTATCATCTTATAATATTTGTTATCAATTTTTCAAAGTCAAATTAAACTTGAGAGCCAAATTAGATTATTTAAAATCAAAAGCCTAGTCCCCGAACTCAACCTGGTTCGAAGGCTAGTGATTTTTATCCTTGGGCAAATTAATTAAAAAATTAATGAATTGGAGTCAAATTGGGTTTTTCCTTAATTTTTTCATTTAAAAATAAATTAGGGTAGCAACTCCCAAAAATCATTTTCAAAATCAACCAAATTCAAACCTGAAGGTTCCATATTGAGTCTAAACCCAAATAAGCAACCCAATTCCCTCTAGTGGACTAGGCCAATGCTCGGGCGAGGCCTCTCAGTTGGCAACTTCGTTGGGGACTGGTTGCCACTTTTTTTAGGAAAAGGAAAATAAGAGGATTACTATTTGGTTAAGGAAAATTTTTCCAAAATAATCTCCATTTGGCTCATTAAGTATAATTTGACTTTTAGGCATCACTTTGCATAATAAAGGCTCATTGCCTAAACCTTAGCTTTAGGAAAACTTTTGGATAGTAAGTAGTATTGGCTCAATAACTCTCTTTGAGTATGTTGGGAGATAGCAAAAGCATTCCACCCGTGATGAATCCCCGATCATTTCGATGGTGTAATGAGCAATCAATACTATTGGATCCATGCGAGGCTCCTTGCCTCACATGTGATTAGGTATATCTATTCTCTAGTGGGACATGGACACTTAAATCAAACCACTTTTCACCTTTGTACATATAGCTACCCTAGTCGTTGACCTTAGGTTTTGTGTACCGTAACAATTGATACTCTTGCATTTTCATAAAACCTTTTTTTGGCATGCATCACGTCATGATCATGCATATATAACATGGAAAACTCAACAAGGTAAACTCTCAAACACCTCAAAGACCCAAACCGGTGGTCCGTTACCCCAAAATACCTCACACACTCACCTTGTCAACATGTAAACCTATGAACCCTCTATTTTGCACTTCCAAATGACCAAAATTTGATCACAAATGCATAGAATCAGACTAGGGCTTAAATCAGATCAAAGACAGAGAAGAATGGATTGAAAAATGAACTGCGGTAGCCCGCGGGCCTACTGCGGTTACCGCAGCCGCCTCTACGATTATTGCAGAGGTCCTTGCAGTAACCGCAAAGGACTTTATGGTTACCATAGCTGACACTTCAGTTATTGCAATGTGCCCCTTTTCAGAATCCTACTCGGAAACTATGAATTTTTAGCCCTAAACTCCTCTTATAAATACCTTGCACATCATAACAACTAAAACACATAATTACATTCTTTTATAATCTCCCTAAAGCTTTCTAAACCCTATTTCTAAACTTTCCAATTGTCAAAACCTTCTTCCTAAACTTCCAAATCTCTAAAACCCCATTCTAAAACCTCCTCCATCACATAAAATCCCATTCATAAGCTTCTTAATTATCTCAAAACCCCATTCACAAGCCTCCTAATCACCTCAAGTTCTATTCTTAAGCTTCCTAATTAAGAAAAGGTTCAATTCAAGCCATTTCTTTTAAAGGGAATTCGTGGTTCTTAAGCAAAGGTGTCATACAAGTCCCTCCAAGAAGAGTTCATGCTATTTAAGAGTCCTTCTTCCAAAAAGAGTGCTCATGATATGCCCAGGCCAAGGTGGAACTTAGATCCATTGCTAAGCTTGCTCCCTACGTTCCTCACTGACGGAAGTCAAAGGTAAAAGTCCTTTCTTTTTCCTTTTCAATTTCAATCTCAAAAGTTAAGTATGGAAAGATCTAATTATTTTGCTAATTAAAATCTGACCTAATTAACAAATCCTTAAGCCCTTTAAAATCAATCAAAACATGATAATAAAGGCAATGACTTAAAAACCCCTCCTTTGCAAGAAGGAAGAACTGCGTGGGGTTTGATTCCCATTCAAAGGGATACGCAGGCTTGCCATCTCTAAGGCATTCAACTCCACTAAAACTATCAACTTTCTCGCTCTATCACTTTCTTCACATAGTTTAGGATTGAAATTACTTTTCTTAAATAAAAATTGAAATTTTAATTCTTTTTATTATAATTGTTTTAATACTCTCTTTCTTATTTTAGTTATTTAGATTATATTTGGGGAATGTATACTTTTCCTAGAATCCATAAGGGCTAGAGGAAAGATCCCCTGATTTTGACATTTTGAATCATAATAGTTTTAAGTAGTTTTCCTTTACTTTTTCATTTTGTAATTGTCATTATTTCATATTGCCATGCATTGCATGAGTAATATTGTTTCATACATCATATTATATCTGTTCATACATACATAAAAACTTCTTTTTTTACAAAAGCTATTTTGTATTTAAGCCAAACTAAATTTTTTTTATTGTTTTAACAAAAACCTAGTCCCCAAACCCTCTTTGGCCATTCGAGAATTAGTGCTTTTCCTTAGGATAAATGGTATAATTTTGCAGTCAATTAAATTGGGTTTTTCCTTTAATTTTCCCAACTAAAATAAATAAAATTGAAGTGACGACTCTTTTTTGCAAATTACAACTTACAAAATACAATTTTTCTAAACTCATAGGGTTCAAATCATGATGTTTCTCCCAAATGAGCATTTTCGATTCCCTTTAGCGGATCAGACCGGGTGCTCGGGCAAGGCCTCTCAGTTGGCAACTCCAATGGGGACTTCAAAATCTTTTCCAAAATGAAAGATGAAAGTGGACTACTCTTGATAAAACAAAAAGTTTGGCTTTTTAGTACAAAGTATATTTTCCATGCATCACTACATTAGGCTATTTGTCCAAAACACTAGTTTCTTAGGAAAACAAAGGATAGAAAGTAACATCGAGTGAGCAACCTTCCTTAGGTCTGCTTGCCAATAGTGAAATCATCCAGCCCATGTCATATCCTCTAATCCTTTTAGAGGTGTAACGAGTATGCACTTACCATTAGACCCACGCAAAGCTCCTTCACTCATATGTGGTTAGGTATATCGCATCTCTAGTGTGATGGGTTCCTTTCAAACCACCCTTACCCTTTCATGTAATGACTCATAGAACCTTCCTTTAGGATTGTATGTACCATAATGTCGAACTTGGTATGTCATTATCATGAAACCTTTTTCATTCATGCATACATGCATGCATGCATCATGCAAGAATCCTACTAAAGTGGAAAATCTGAAACCACCCAAACACTATTAGTCCCTATTCGAACCCATGTCAAATTCCCAAACCCATTTCTACCCATGGTACCTTCATCCTTATCTTACTGCTGTGATTAGGATTTCATGATCTCACCTTGTCCTTATCTTCACCAAAGCTAAAACTGACCTAGCTCCATCTTTTTCATCCAAAGGTTCAAGAGATGTCAACAGGATTAGGGAAAGAAGTTATTGCTATTAATGGAATTGATGACTTGATTAATGGGCTCTTTGCCAGGTTCACTGAACAATAAGAGGAAATGCTTAAAAGGCAAGATGCTCGTTTCCAAGACTTACTTCAAAATCAAAGGAGGATTATTATGGAAGATGTCTAAGAAATAATGGGTCAGACCACTATAAACCAGAGTTTGACTGATCCAGACCTAGTGAATCCAAAACCCACCTCCTATCGGACCGGACAAAACGAGTTGATTGATGATAAAAAAAAATGATGGGTGTGTGAATTAATTAATTAAAATGATTAATTAATTAATTAAAATAGTAATTGAGTTGAAAAGGAGATTTTTAATTTAATTTTTAAAAAAGGGTAACTAATTAATTAAAATGATTAATTAATTAATTAAAATAGGGGATGAGCTTAAAAAAAGATTTTTTAATTTAATTATAAAAAAGGTAATTAATTAATTAAAAAGATTAATTAATTAATTATCTTGTAAGTAAAAAAATTTTTTTTTTAGTTAATTAAAAGGATTAATTAACTAAGCTTGGGTGAGAAAATTAATTAAAATGATTAATTAATTAATTAGAGAGTGAATGGAGGGAGAAGAAGAAAGAAGGTTGATAGATAGCTATCAATATCAACCTTGGGTGTGTGTAAAAATGAGGGAATGGGGAGTCTATTTATAGGCAAATGGAGTAGAGGGTAGTTTAGGTAATGGAAATGTGAAAAGACTATGGGGATAGGGTTAGAAAATGGTTGATAACTGGATAAAGAGGGGTAAAAAGGTCATTTTACACGTGTGGGGCCCATTGGAGGCAAAAAGGCCGTGCCCTGGCGCAGCGCCGCACCAGGCTTGTGCGGCGCCGCATTAGTGTTTTGCGGCGTGCTGCAAAGTGTCCATGCGGCGTCATACAATCCTGACACGGTGCCGCATGCCTCCTGTACGGTGCGCCACGTGGCATGACATGCTTCCCGAGGTTTTCCCTAGCAGCCCATTTTTTGAGAATTTTCAAGTCAATTTTTGAGACTTTCAAGTCAGTTTCTGGAAGCTACAGAGCTCAGAAAAATTAACGGTCAGTGTCGTTAGGATCGAAATTAATTTTAGGACATTTTGACAATCAGTCTGAGGTTGATTTTGGTCAATTTCGAAAAAGAGTTGTCTGATATAGAAGGTCCGGTCGAGGGAGTAAAGGCATCCGGTTGTGCCAAGAATGTTCAAGCCAGCTTGGAGAGGTTAATGTTAATTTTGAAGGTGCTAAAATGAGGGTTCACAGCTGTCCCCTCATCAAAACTGTCTATCAGTTAGACAGTTTTGATGAGAGTGAACTAAAAAAAAAAAGGTAAATCTGAGCTCGAGAAAAAATTCTGGTTACGATGAGATAATTTTCATGAATTTTGGAACTTGATCCGACTGCTTTTGGGATATTGACGAATTTTCAGGTTCATAATTTTTTCGATTTTTTTTTTGATGCCAGGGCTATATCTTATGCAAAAATAGGAGAATGAGCTGACTATGTGTAGATAAAAATCTCACGAACACGTGAGAACTTTTAGTTCCTGATTTCGAAATAATACTGGCTAAAAAATTTACTTTCATGTGACTAAAAAAATTATAGGGCATTTTTTACTATGCACTATTTTGTCTTTTATGCCTTGAAAATCTATAAATGGGGCTGCACCCTATTTGCTGCAGCACCCATTTTGCTTGCTCAAAACGTGAGCAAGCTTTCTCTCTCTTTTTTTTTTTTTTTTTAAGTAACAATTTTTTTTGGTAGTAACAAAACCTTTTTTTTTCTAATAGTAGTAATAAAATTCTTCTCTTTTTTTTTGGTAGTAATAAAACTCTTTTTTTTTTTTTTTAAAGTAACGATTTTTTTCTTTGGTAGTAATAAAACTCCTTTTTTTTTTTTTTTTAAGTAACGATTTTTTTTCTTTGGTAGTAATAAAACTCTTTTTTTTTTTTGTAGTAGTAATAAAACTTTTTTTTTTTTTTTTACAAAAATAATAATGTGTTCTTTTCTTGCTTTGCCTATCAGGTCTGGCATTTGATTAAGATGGCATCCTCATCTCGTCATATAACTACTTCCTCAAGGAGGGCCTCTTCTTCCTCTGCGGGTGGTCGGGGACGTCAGTACGAAGCACCTAGAGACAATCCGCACCCGGCCCTCCTATTACAGGACCCCGAAGATCATGTGTCCTATGACGATTAGCTAGTGGTCGGTAGTCTTGCGTACTTTTTCTGAAAGCCAATTTTGTTCATAGCTTTCATGAGATTATCTCATGCTTTTACTGGTTTTCTTGCAGGCATAGACAATCATAAACCAGGGTGGTCGTAGCAATCTTAGGGAGGTGGTCAGGTGTGTCTCCCCGGGCAATGTTGTTGGGGCTATACTAGAGCCCACCGGCTTTGTTGACTTTCTGGGGGTGTCGACTCCAGACCATTTGAACATCAATTTGATCAAAGCTTTAGCGGAGAGGTGGTGGGACACCACGAAGACCTTCCACTTCGCCTACGGGGAATTGACTTGCATGTCGCTTGATTTGCATTTGTTGTTTGGGATCCTATTCGGGACTCGACCTCTTGACATATGCGGTGACTGGAGACAGACATTCTCTGTCGAAGAGATGCAGGCTCTTCTTAGTTTTGACCCACCTCGCGATAGCACCTAGGTGAGGCATACCCTACTGGCAGATAAGCTAGAGTGGGCGGCGGCTGCCGATAGGATTGTCCCAGATGCAGCAGTGGCCCGATTGTGTCTGCTGATTATAGCAGGTTGTACTTTCTCCCATTCCTTGAGAGACACAGTGGATCTCAACATTTTGGCTAGCCTGGTTGATTTGAGCACCTGGAGGGAGTACGACTAGGGCGGTGCAGTGCTTAGTGCCATGTACCATGACATGGTGGAGCTGTCTCGAGGGAACATCTTTTCTGTTAGTGGTACGACGCCTCTTTAGGAGGTACGTTCTCATACCCTAGCTTGCATTTTAATTTGCAACATTGATGATTTCTAACTGTCTGGTGTGTGCAGCTTTGGGCATATGAGTATTTTGCTTTCATAGCTCCTGGATTGATTAAACAGAGGCTGAGAGATTTTCTTGCTAGAAAGAGATGGGCAGAGTCTAACTGGAGTTCTAGCTCTGACGGTCACAGTGTCTTGACACTTTGAGCCTTCTTCGACAATTTGACGGAGTTAGAGGTTTTACACTCATTACTTTGCTTTCTTTATTACCCTAGTATTTAAACCATTTTGCTCATCATTCAATGTGACAGATCTCGAGGCTTTTCAGAGAGTTGCGGCGTCTCGATGTTGACAGCATAATTTTTACTGAGCACCTCTCTCGGAGATGGCTTTTGTTGCGTTCGCCCTATCACCACTTATTTTTCCTGGGAGAGAGGGTGTACTTCCAGATCATCAGCTCCTGGTGCGTCCCTAAGCCCCCCTGGTGTATATGAGACATAGGTCGGCGATTTGTCCTTTCCCTGTGCTTTGTAATGGCGACGACGGGTGCATCTATCAACTCCCTGGCTAAAGCTATCACGATTTTTATTCTGCTTTCCTGATGCGTGAGATCACACTGAGGGGTTGCTCTTCCATTGTCTGCCCCTCCAAGGGAGCTGATCATCTATGCGACTTCTGAGGCACCAAGAGGGAGCACTTCTAAGGGACCTGTCCCTGATGCAGGCGAAAGCGCTGGGCCAAGCTCAAATACCGATGAGATAAACTGGGATAGGGACTTCTACATCCCTGAGCAGATTTCATATTATGGAGCAGATGGCTCCTTGAGGGTGTGGCAGCTTCCTGATGCTGTTCACCCAGACGTGCGGGACATTTCGGACGATGTCGAGGTATGATTTTTACCTTTCATTCAGAAATGATCTTCATGTAAGGAAGGCATTTACACTCACTTATGCTTAAGGTTCTTGACATTCTGTTTGCCATAGGTACCTCGGAGCTTCATTCGCCGGACTTACAAAGTTTCTCATATAATGGAGGCTGCCCTTGGTGGGATGCCAACATGTTTAGACCTCTTTGATGCTCATAAGGCTAGCGATGAGGGTGCTCCTCGGAGGCGCAGGAGAGGAGGGCGCCATTGATTTAGTGACCACGATGCTATCTCTAACTTTTCTTTGTAACTTTTTCTTTCTATGTAGCCTTTTAGGGCAGCCACGTCACCTGTTTCCCTTGGTGGTAAGTAGTACTCTTGCACGGGTGATGTCTATGTATTGATATGTCATGCTTATGCCATGCACATTATGACTATGTAAAATATTATGATGCTTCCTATCATGCATGTTTGTGTTATGGATGCGTGAATGTGATGTATGCATGCTTTTGACTTTTAACGGCCTCTTTCTTCTCTCCCTTCCCTTCGTCGTCCAGAGAAGATACAGCTTTTTCGGCTCTTTTTCTCTAAAAAAGAGAGAAAGGTCATCTATCTCTTGCACTAGGGGCAAAAAATTACAGTTCTGGCGTCGAATGAGTGATCGCCGAAGCAGTGTTACAGTGCCGCGCTGCGAAGAGCATATGTGGCACCGTGTAAGCTCTGTGTGGCACCGCACAAGCTAGTTGCAGCTGATCGCAAAAGGAACTTGCGGCGCCGCACAAAGAGCCTATGGCACCACGTCAGACTTTCATGGCAGATCTGTTTGTCTGATAATGTTTCTGTATTTTCTAGCTTGATTGTGACATCTAGGGGCTTATATAAGGCAGAATTTCTGAAGGCAAATCCATCCATTTTTCATTTGAGAGTCGAAACTCTGCCCATTTGTCGACTTTTTCTCCTTTGCTCGGTTCTTCATCACCTTCTTTTCTTTTCTTTCTTTTCCACATGGAACTATACTTTAGTCATTACATGTATATGTGGACAAGAAAACTGGACAAAGTAGATAGGATAAACTTGGGTAGGTACAGGATTTTCGCTATGGTGGCGTTAAGAGGGGTATGGGTGGACTGAAATTTCTTGAGAGCGTGTTCTCGATTTTGGGATCCAGTGGCCCGAGTCTTTCAGTTTGGTGTGGGTATGGAGGAGCTATGCCCACATTTGAGGAGTTTTGTGCCATACTCGGCAGCGATTCGGAGGCGGCCATAGTAGTACCCGAGTTCAAAGTTGGGCACTATAGAGTTTTTCAGGAGTTTTTAACTCTCCTAGCGGACACTGCTAGTTGGATGGTGGTAGAGGGGCAGGTGAACTTGACTACTGTCACTGAGGAGTTTCATGATCCCGGCGATCAGAGTGATGTAGGAGTGTAGAGGCTCAGGATGCGAGCCTTGATTTTCTGCTTGACTGCCGGCTATCTGTTTTCTGGGCCCATCAGTTCAGGAGATGCCAGAGTGGCTGGTCTGGTACTATAGATAGAGCAAGGTCGCTCTATTATCGGGGCTGTATTAGCAGAGACACTGTTGAGTCTCTATTGCTATGTTCGAGGACTGGAGAGGTGGACTATATCTCCAGTAGTGCTTCAGGTGAGAGGGAGAATTTTATGGGCTTTTATCCTTTTAGGAGTAGATATTTTGTGCGTATCTAAATCTCATCTTGGTTTATTTTGCAGGTATGGTTGATGGACCACTTAAGAGTGGTTGCTGCCTCGATAAGGAGTCCATATACAACTATCCAGTATCGGATACGGCCCATCTTGGTAAGGAGGGGGTCAGTCAGGGAGTGGATTGGATGGCTCTTAGAGCTTGCCCTAAAGGACATACTCTGGCATTGCTAGTGGTATGGGATTAGGTCTTTCATGACGATGAGCCATGGGTACCGAGTGGTTTGTCTGCTTGGCTTAGCATAGACATCATTTTATCAAGGTACGAGGGTCCTGCGGCAGATAGGTCAGACCTAGGATGTCCCTTTAGCCATGCCCTTCTTGGAGTCTGCAAGGATTACCGCCCCTATTGCCAAGGCTATTAGAGGGGGGTGGATGAGGAGCTTTTATGCGGTGAGGCCAGAGATCAGTTTTGGTACCACTGAGAGGTACCGCAATTGGTTGATTGAGACCGTCTGGCCGGTCGAGAGAGAGCATTGGGCTGCGCTACTTAGGGAGACTGAGAGCAATGAGATGGAGGAGGCAGTTGCTGGAGGTGCTAGTGACCAGAGGATTGTTGCCAAGACAGGGGAGGTGACTTGACTTGAGAGGGAGGCTAGAGGTTCCACTAGGAGATTGACCCTGTAGGCTATAGTGGTGACTCAGACTGCAGTAGAGGTGACTCAGAGGACTATTACTGCGGTTAGATGCCAGGGTGACACTACCTTGGTCACATAGATAAGGATCACAACAGTGAGTAGAAAGAGGATGACTGTTATTGCTAGAGTACAGAGGAGGACTTCGACTCTGATATAAGAAAGGGTTGTAGCTAGCGGCTCAAGGGGTATGGACCCTCATAGAAGAGTCTCAGATATGACTTTTAAGGAGCAGTTTTGGAATTACTGGGACACGGGATAGACTAGCCAGAGTAGTCACTGAGAGTAGTTTACGAGTTATGAGCGCTCCGACCACTGATGCTATAGAGGGGGACACAGAGACGCAAGTTAGAGGAGTGATGATTGAGGAGATAGTGGCGGGATCTGATTTTGAAGGGGACGTTCATCCTAGGAGGAGGAGGCGCTGGGTTGCGTAGGTAGAGGTCATTATCTGCCTATTTTTAGTGGTTGTTCTGACATGAGCTATAGGTTTCTTTTTTGTACACTCCTGTAAGCTGACATGACCATAGGACAAGCTATAGTACAGATAGAAGCTGTCCTTTTTGTGATGATGGATTGTGTGCTTTTGTAAAATCTGATCATCATTATATGAGATATTTTATTATTATTTTGCTTTAATTTTTGCCTAAACTACCCTCACGGGTTTTCAACTTAGCGAGCACTATTTTTATTTTATTATTTTTTATTATATTTCTTTTTCAGACAAAATACCAAATTTTGCATTTGGCACAAAGGAGATGAGATGGTGATACAAATAGAATATCTTTATATTATGCTTTGGACCGCACACGAGTCGAGCTGCCTACGTATCCCTTACATCGATTTTTTTTCCTTTTTTTTCAGGGAGAATCAGGTCCACGTAGTTCTGATTACATTGCCTTGGATAGGAAAATAGATAGAAATGATGCAGTTTCAGACAAAATATCTTTTTAGCTGATCCAAATTGCAGGGATTAGAGAACTCATTTCCATCTACATTCGCAAGAATGGTGCCTCCGCCAAATAAAATCTTCTTCAGTATGTATGGCCCAGCCCAGTTTGGCCTGAACTTTCCCCTTGGGTCATGAATTGGGGTCTTAATCTCCTTCAGAACTAAATTTCCTTCTTCTAGGCCCCTGTCTTTTACCTTCATATTGAAGTGCCGGGCTAGTCTCTGTTGGTAGCCTTGGATCCTATATAAGGCATCCATCCTTTTCTCATCGATAGCATTTAGCTGTTCATGATATCCTTTGATCCAATCAGCTTCACTCAATTGGTTTTCCCTAATTACCCTAGCAGATTAGGTCTGCATCTCAATGGGGAGAACAACCTCCATTCCATAAACCAAGGCATATGGGGTTGCCCCTGTCGGAGTATGAACGGTAGTTTTGTATCCCCATAAAGCAGCAGGTAGTCGCTCATGCTAGTCTCTGTGCCTTTCAATAACCTTTTGCAAAATGGTCTTTATAGTCTTGTTGGCTGCCTCGACTATGCCGTTGGTCTGTGGCTGATAAGGAGAGGAGCGGTGATGCTGAATCTTCCTTGTCAGGATAAGGCAGACTACCTTCTTTTAAAAGTGAGAGCCATTGTCCGTGATGATTTCGGAGGGGGTTCCATACCAATAAAGGATATTAGTTTGGTTGAAGTGTGCCACCTTCTTTACGTTTAGGACTTGATATGGCACCGCTTTAATCCATTTTGTAAAGTAGTCTACGACCACCAGAATGTACTTATGCCCACTAGAGGACTTTGGGGAAATCCTCTCAATGACATCATACCCCAAGTAGCAAAAGGCCATGGTGTTGCTACTAGATTTAGAGGGACAGGGGGTCGATGTTAGAGTTTGGCAAAGATCTAGCACTTGTGACATCTCTGTACATACTTTGCGCAGTCCTCATTCATGGTCAGCCAAAAGTAGCCCAGGTTTGCTATCTTTCATGCCAAGGCTACACTATTCATGTGCGGGCCTTCCTCTCTGCCATGGACCCACTCCATAATTTGTTGGGCTTCTTCTTTGGTCACACATCGCAAGTGGATGTTGTCCTAGGCTCTCTTGTATAGCACACCCCCATTAGGTATAAAACCAGTGGATAGCTACCTTAGAGTTCTCCAATATGCTTTTGAGGCCCCTTCCGGATATTTACCATTCTGGATGTAATTAAGGATGTCCCAAAACCAGGGTTTGGCGTTTGCCAACTAGAGATTCATGTACATGGTATGATACCCAGGTTGCTATTTTACTTTGATAACAATAGGCCTGTGTATCTCATTGTCGCTCATATCGATCATCGAGGCTAAGATTGCCAGAGTGTCAGTGAACTGATTCTTTGCCCTTGCCAAGTAGTGGAAGGAGAGTTCATGGAAATTCTTTGCCAAGTCATTTAAGCGTTGATGGTAAGGAACCAAACGCTCTTCTCTAATTTTCCACTTACCCAGGGCTTGGGAAACAATGAGGTTAGAATTGCCATAGACCTCCAAATAGTCTATCCTTATGTTAATGGCCACCTCTAGACCAGCTATGCACACCTCATACTTTGCTTCATTATTGGTCATCTTGAAGGCTAGTTTAATTGCCATAGGCAAATGATCTCCTTTAGGAGTAACCAGAACTACGCCAGCCCCATAGCCTTTATTATTAGCAGCGCCGTTGAAGAATAACTTCCATACCTCAGGATCTATGATCAAGATATCCTCATCTGGGAACTCAGGCTCGAATATTTCTTCCCTCATAGGGGCAGTAGCCAATTGGTTAGTAATTATGCTTCCTTTGACTGCTTTTCTCGGGACATACTTTAGGTCAAATGCTGTAAGAATTGCCATCCATCGCGCCATCTTATTGTCAAGAACCAGCCTCTCCATAAGGAATTTCAAGGGGCTCTTGTAAGCTAGCACATGGGTTATGTATGAGCATAGGTAGTGCTGAAGTTTGTGACATACCCAAACTAAGGCTAAGCATAACTGCTCAATTTGATTGTACTTAAGCTCATAAGCCAGCATACTTTTACTTAGGTAGTAAATGGTGTTCTCTCTGTGTGAATCTGGAGCATTCTGAGCAAGCATTGCACCTATGGCTTCTGAAGTTACCGATAAGTAAAGCAACAATGGCTGACCTTGCCTTGGGGGCTATAATATTGGCCAGTTTAGAAGGTAGTCCTTGATCTTGTCAAAGGCTTTTTGACATTCTTTGTTCCACTGTTTAGAGGCTCCTTTCCTTAATAGTTTGAAGATTGGCCCACAAGTGTCTGCCAGTTGTGCAACAAAGCGACTGATATACTGCAGACGACCCAGAAAACCTCTAATCTCCTTTTTAGTTTTATGGGGAGGCATCTCTATATTGCTTTTGACTTTTCTGGATCCACCTCTATACCTCTTTGGCTAACTAAATGTCCTAAGAATATGCCTGAAGAGGCACCGAAAAGGCACTTAGCTGGGTTCAACTTGAGATTATATTGCCTGAGCCTAGTGAAGAATCGGTCTAGAGCATCAAAATGGCCTTCAAGAGTTTCAGATTTTATGACCATGTCGTCAATGTATACCTCGACATCCTTGTGCATCATGTCGTAAAATATAATGGTGGCCATTCATTGATAAGTTGCCCCAGCATTCTTCAAACCAAAGGCATTACCCGATAGAAATAGGTGCCCCATTCTGTCACGAAGGATGTCTTTCCTTATCCATAGTGTAGACTTGGATTTGGTTGTAGCCCGCATAGAGGTCGGTCAAGGAGACCACTGATGCACCAGCCATGCAGTCCATAAGTAAATTGATATGAGGCAAAGGGAAATCATCCTTGGGGCAAGCCTTGTTGAGATCGCTGTAATTAATACATATTTAGACTTTTCAATCCTTCTTGGGGACAGGCACTATGTTGGCCAACCATGAGGGATAAGTGATGGGTTCAATAAACCCATTATCTAGTAACTTGGCAACCTCCTCTTTGATCTTCAGAGACCATTTTGTCTTCATTCTTCTTAACTTCTGCTTTACAAGCTTCATGTGTTCGTAAGTTGGGATCTTGTGAACTGCTATGCTCGGATTTACCCCTACCATGTCTTTAGGTTTCCATGCAAAATAGTCCATGAATTCATGCACTTTTTCAGCTAATGCTTGTGTGTTAGAATATGCAGATGCAATGTATGTAATTTTTAGATTCTCCTCTGTGCCATAATTGATTGGTTCTTTGCCTTTTTCATTTTTTATTTCTTTTTTATTTTCTTTTTCAGATTTCTCATTTAATGGTGAGTCAGATGAAGTAGAGCATAGATAGTCAAGAAAGTAGGCAGAAAACTTGTTCATTTCATTGAAAACAAAAGTCTCATCATCAAGGGTTACATCATTTTAGAAGGACAAACTAGGGCGACGGGTTACAAAATTAGACAAAAAGGACTGAAAGGTCTCCATAGACTCAGACTCAAGGGACCCAGACTCAGACTTGGAAGACTCGGATGAAGACAAAACAGGACTGGTGCTCTTCTCGAAATACCAGTTATTCGGCAGTGCCTGAGATGGTTGGATAAGCTTGATGGGGTCAAGTTCTTAGTGGTAAGTGATCATGTGGATGGTCTCAAAAAGAGAGGGCTCCATGCTCGCTTCCCGATCCTCCTCCAATTAGTAGATAGGCTCGCACTCCTTTAGGTTGAGCCTGATATTAAAGAAGATTTCAAAACTAGGGATCAGTTTCTTAGAAATAGGGCAAAACCATGGTTCAGGAAAGCCACAGTAAGGAAGATCTTCTCCTTCTTTCACAAAATACCTATTAAGAGTCTTGAAATAAGGGCGCATAGGCCAATCAAAAGTCTCACCTTGCCTTTTGGCCTCAACCCTCAGCTTGGCTTTTTCCTCCAATTCTGTAATATCTTCAGGTTTGGGCGTGTAGCCAAGGCCGAAAAGAGGAGTGGTAGTGGGATATTCAGGAAATCAGGTGATCCCTTGCTGGTTTCTTCCAAGTCCCAAACTTGGAAAATAATCCATTTTCTTCATCATGTTAGCTACTGCCACATTACTATATGGATTAAAATCGAAATGAACAAACTCTTTACCTTCCCCTTGAATGAACTGGATGGTATGAAACGAAAAACCAGATAGAGGAATGGCGGATGGTTCGGGCTTGATTTCCAAGATGGGCACAGATCTTGGGATGTCACTCTTCCCATGTACATCAGTTTGGACAGTTATGATATTCGTACCATGGGGAAATTTCAACTTCTGGTGTAAGGAGGAAGGAACTGCTTTTACTTGATGAATCCATGGTCTACCAAGTAGGAGATTGAAACATGCCGGGACATCAATCACTTGAAATGGGATTGGCATTGTCACTAGTCCAACTGTGACGTTGAGATTCGCCACACCTAAAACCTCCCTCTTAGTGTTGTCATATGCTCTCACCACTTGGTCCGATGGAATAAAATCTGAAGCCTCTAATCTTAGACAACTGGCCACCTTTAGTAGACATACATTTAGGGTGGACCTATTATCTACTAGTACCATAGGCATAGTCTTGTCTCGGGTCATTACCGTGATGTAGAGAGCATGGTTGTGGTTTTCATCTCCATGAGGGATATCATGATCACTGAAAGAAATGGTCATGGACTTGGCAATGTTGGTTAAAGATGCCACAAGGGTCTCTGGTGAGATGTCGATGGGAGCTTGACATTGATTCAAAGCCTTGCAAAGAGCTTGGCGATGAGGGTAAGAGGACTGGATGAGACTCCATATCGATATGTTTGCTTAGGTTTTCTTCAACTATTTGAGAATGGGATCTTCCTCTGGTTCATTATGGGGTTTTAATTTTTCAGTTGGAGGAGAGATTGTATGACCCATCGAGTTTGGATCCACGGGTTGTGGAGGTGGTGGAAGGACTCTTCCACTTTGAGTAATTACATCAACTTTAGTGACAAAGTCATTTAGATCAAGCACACAACAATAACCCAAAATGGGGTAAATGAGGGAGAGAGGATCAATTCCAGGTTCGTTAGAAGAAATAAGGTTGACTTTCGCCTGGTGGTTAGGCAACGGATTAATGGTGATGTTGGGTTTAGCTCTTAGGGCAATGATATCCCCACTATCTATTAGGTCTTGGATTTAGTGCCTCAGAGCCTTGCAAACATCTGTTTTATGCTCTGGCCCTTGATGATAATCACATCATTCATTGGCATTATAGTTCTTAGGTAAAGGATTCAAGGGCAGTCTTGGTTCTAACGGCTTGACAAGGTGGGCTTCCAGAGCCTTTTTATAGACAGTGCTTAGAGGCTTTCCCAATTCACAAAAGCTCCTTCTTTCTAATCTTATGGGTTGATGGTAAGAGACAACATTAATTTCTCCTCCCTTTTGAGGTACAGAATGAGTGGTGTTGGAGGTGAAATTGGTGTTCTTGCGGTATCTTGAATTTGAGGATTCATCCTTGATTTGGCCAGTCTGAATCATATCCTCAATTTTGGAGGCTGTAGCAATGAGGGCTTTAAAGTCTGGGAGATATTGGGTTTGCAAGTGAACTTGGTATTGTGGGAGGAGGTTTTTCACAATGATGTCAATTTGTTCCTCTTCGAATGGGCGGTTCACCATCTATGCTGCCTTTGCCTTCCACCTTGTAAGGTACGCAGTGAAAGATTCTCTTTAGTTCTGTTTAGTGGTTTCTAGGTCTCGTCGACTGACATCTACCTCAATGTTATAATGATATTGCTTGACAAAAGCATTGCAGATATCATCCCAAGTCTTATTATGATTTTTGTCTAGATCTAACAACCACTTAACGACAGTTCTGATTAATGACTGCTAGAACAATTGAGCAAGGAGCTCATCATCCACACCAAAGGGTCTCATGGCACCCACATACATTTTGAGGTGGGTCTTAGGGCAAGTGGTGCCATTAAATTTGTCCATCACGGGCATGAACTTGGGTGAAACCCTAGCGTTCGGGAAAAGAGCAAGGGAGTCGACATCGATGATGTCCTTATGCTTTTTAATATTCTTGATGGATCATTCTAAAGTCTCAAATTTCTCCATCAGTTTTTTGGCTTCAGAGAAGCTGGAAAAATCCCCACTTTGAAAAGATTTGCAGTGGGAGTAGGAGCGGTGGCATTCATATCCAAAGGAGGAGAGGTGGGCATCTCCGGAGCTTTTCCCTTATCAATGAGGTCGATAATAGGAGTAATAAAAGTGGGGGCATGGCTGGTCCCAGCTTGGGTGGAGTTATGTTGAGCAGGAGGAGGAGCGATAGGAGCATTGGTCATTTCCCTCACCTCATTGATGATTGATTGACGTTGGGAATTGAGAGCATTGGTGAAGGTGGCAGACTGGGCGTTAAGGGCGTTGGTGAAGGTGTCGGCTTAGGTTTTGAGGGCGGTGGTGAGTGTATTTTGAAAAGCTTCCTCTTGCTTCTTGAGGAGATTGGTGAAAAAGGTGCCCATTGCATCTTGGTCAAAAGGGTGAGCCATTGGTACCTTGAAACAGAAAACAGATAGTAAGAAAATGGAATTATGAAGAAAAAAGGGCATGAATGTAAAGGTGTGTTGGGAAAAGGATTCCTTCCACATGGTTGGTCACCGGGTTTACACATTGACAGGGTGAGTGTGTGAGGTGTTTTTAGGGTAACGGACCATTGGTTTGGGTCTTTGAGGTTTTTGAGGTTTGACCTTATCGAGTTTTCTCATGATCATGTCGTGATGCATGCTGAAAAAGTTTCATGAACATGAAAATATTGATTATTATGGTACATGGAACCTAAGGTTAAAGGCTAAGGTGACTATATGCACAAGGGTGAAGGGTGGTTCGATGTAAGGGTCCCCGTCCCACTAGAGCATTGATATACCTAATCATATGTGAGGCAAGGAGCCTCGTGTGGGTCCAACAGTACTGACTGATCGTTACACCACCAAAATGATTGGGGATTCATCGCGGGGTGGAATACTTTCGCTATCTCACAACATACTCAAAGAGAGTTGTCGAGCCAATGCCACTTGCCATCCAAAAGTTTTCCTAAAGCTAAGGTTTAGGCAAGGAGCCTTTATTATGCAAAGTGATGCATGAAAGTCAAATTATACTTAATGAGCTAAAAGGAGATTATTTTGAAAAACTTTTCCTTAACCAAATAGTAATTCTCTTATTTTCCTTTTTTTTTTTTTAAAAAAAGGTGGTAACCATTTTCCCAACGGAGTCGCCAGCTGTGAGGCGTTGCCCGAGCACCGGCCCGGTCCACTAGAGGGAACCAGGATGCTCATTTTGGTTTAGACTCATGATGGAACCCTCGGGTTCGGATCGGTTGATTTTGAAAAATGATTTTTGGGAGTCGCCATCCTAATTTATTTTTAAATGGGAAAATTAAGGAAAAACCCATTTGACTCTGATTCATTAATTTTTAATTTAATTTGCCCATGGATAAAATCACTAGCCTCGAACCAGGTTGAGCTCGGGGACTAGGTTTTTGGTTTTAAATAATCAAAATTTGGCTCTTAAGTTTAATTTGACTTAAAAGTTAATTTAATGAATGACATTAATAATTGCAAAATAAAATGCATGAACATGGCATAAGATGAATGCATGAAAATTAATGGAACAATAAATATTCACAAATAAATGAGAGTGTTCCCTCCAATCTTTAGAGATTTGGGGGAACCACATGATCACTCCTTAATTAAGATACTTATAAAAAATGGGATGCTCTCTCTAGCCCTTATGGGATTCTAGGAAGGCCACAAATTTCCTTACAAATATTGTAAAAAGGATAATTTCTTTACGAAAAAATAAGGAAAAATTATGCTTAATTTAAAAGAAAATTGGATTTGAGATTTGGACTTAAATTCCAAATGTGTCTACGTACCCCGTTTGAATAGGGATCAAAGCCCACGTAGTTCGCTCCACGATTAAATGGAGGGGTTAAAAACGATTTTTTGGGTTTAGAGAACGAGTTTGATTAAAATACCTTGGATTTTGGCAAATGATATGGAAAAAGTGTTTTGCTTGATTGAAGTTCCGTTTTATTGGACCAGACAAAACAAGTTGATTGATGATAAAAAAAGTGATGGGTGAGTGAATTAATTAATTAAAATGATTAATTAATTAATTAAAATAGTAATTGAGTTGAAAAGAAGATTTTTAATTTAATTTTTAAAAAAGGGTAACTAATTAATTAAAATGATTAATTAATTAATTAAAATAGGGGATGAGCTTAAAAAAAGATTTTTTAATTTAATTATAAAAAAGGTAATTAATTAATTAATTAAAAAGATTAATTAATTAATTATCTTGTAAGTAAAAAAAAGATTTTTTTTAGTTAATTAAAAGGATTAATTAACTAGGCTTGGGTGAGAAAATTAATTAAAATGATTAATTAATTAATTAGAGAGTGGATGGAGGGAGAAGAAGAAAGAAGATTGATAGATAGTTATCAATATCAACCTTGGGTGTGTGTAAAAATGAGGGAATGGGGAGCCTATTTATAGGCAAATGGGGTAGAGGGTAGTTTAGGTAATGGAAATGTGAAAAGACCATGGGGATGGGGTCAGAAAATGGTTGATAACTGGACAAAGAGGGGTAAAAAGGTCATTTTATGCGTGTGGAGCCCATTGGAGGCAGAAAGGCTGTGCCCTAGCGCGGCGCCACACTAGGCCTGTGCGACACCGCGTCAGTGTTTTGCGGCGTGCCGCAAAGTATCCGTGCGACACCATACAATCCTGACATGGCATCGCATGCCTCTCGTGCAGCGCGCCACGTGGCACGGTGCGCTTCCCAAGGTTTTCCCTATGGTCCATTTTTTGAGAATTTTCAGGTCAATTTTTAAGATTTTCATGTCAATTTCTGAAGCTACAAAGCTTAGAGAAATTAACAGTTAGTGTCGTTAGGATCAAAATTAATTTTAGGACATTTTGACAGTCAGTCTGAGGTAGATTTCAGTCAGTTTTGAAAAAGAGTTGTCTGATACAGAAGGTCCAGTCAAGGACGTAAAGGCATCCGGTTGTGCCAAGAATGCTCCAGCTAGCTTTGGAGAGGTTAATGTTAATTTTGAAGGTGCTAAAATGAGGGTTCACAATGACATATGCAATATTTTTGTCTAGCAGTATCACTGCAACATTGAGGTTGATATAACTAGAAGAGACCTTAAGACTACCAAATAGTATGCAAAAGAATCCTTCTTTTCGTTCCTTACGAGGTGGAGGAAAAAAGCTTTCCAAATGGTAAATCGACCTCATGAGCATGAACAAATTGATATTATTGTTAAGAATCTCCTCCTAGTTTATCAAGATAGACTGCTCACCTAATACTTGCCTGACTTGAAAGCCTTGATTTCCACTGCTTTTAAGATTGAAGATCTAATCCAAAGTGGGCATATAAAAGAAGAATCTGCATTTGGGTCAAGATACAAGAAAGCGGCACATCAAGGAAATGTAACTTCCTCGACGAATCACAAAAGGGGGGGAAGTAAATGCCATTGCGATTAAGAAGCCACTCAAGATTGAAAGGTGCCAATTCTCTGATCTAGGAAGTGTACCTATAAGCATCATTTACAAGAAACTACTTGAGGCAAGAATGGTGCAACCTCTCGAACCAAGACCTGTCCCTAAACCACTACCTAAAAATCACAACCCAAATGAAAGATGTGATTACCACCAAGGACCAGGGCATAAAACTGATGCGTGCAAGGCCTTAAGACACAAGATCCAAGATCTAATCAAATCAAATGACATCTTACCACCCAAAGCCAAACCCAACATCACCACCAATCCCTTACCCAACCACATAGTAAATGCAATTACTCTTCATGAAAGAGTTGATCATGTCTCATTGATAGAATTAACTGTTAGCTACTATTATGTGTTAGACCTCACCAACTTACTTGAGGAGATTGATGCCATCACCCGAAGTGGCAGAATTGTCCAAAATCCAAACCCACCAATCCAAAACACTCAACCCATCCTTGCACCATTTGACAATAAAAAGAGTCTTGAACTTGATGAAGACCCCATACTCAAGCAGTTGAAAAAGACTCAAGCAAATATTTCAATATGAAGTTTGATTCAATCTTCATATCCTCACCGCCAAGCTCTTTGCAAGGCACTAAATCTATGTTAGACTCCTATTGATATCACCCTTGAGAATCTTGTGGCTTCAATCACTAGTGCTGCTAAGGGAGTTTCAATATTGTTTGGAGATAATGACTTGCCAAGATGGGACTCTGACCATAACAATGCCCTTTATATAATAGTGATGACTCGAGGGAAAACTGTGCCAATGGTTCTCATCGATAATGGCTCGGCACTAAATGTGTGTAACTTAAAAGCGGCTAGTTGCCTAGGCCTAGAAGTAACAGACTTCACCCCTTCTGATCAAATAGTGAGGGCCTATGACACTACTAAGAGAGAAGTACTTAGGGTAACTATACTGCATGTCACTATCAAACCCATAGCCTTTTCCATTCCCTTTCAAGTAATTGGTGCTCCTACTTATTTTAACCTACTTCTTGGAAGACCTTGGATCCATCAAGCTAAGACAATCCCTTCATCACTGCATCAGAAAGTTAAATTTCCTTGTGGGAAAGGGGTTGTTACCATAAAAGGGGACATGCATGACAAGGTTTACATCCCAAACCCTGTGCCTATTTTAGAAATTCAACCTAAATTGTCCGCCTACCCTCTCTAAGGCTTTTCTTTCATCCAGTTCCTCGAGGGTAAAGAAGGTAAAGAATTTGTTCCACTCAATTTTGATCCTTTTGGAAACATTAATGTGGCTAATATGTTAAGAAAAATGAACTATTTTCCTGGCCTAGGTCTTGGAAGAAATCAACAAGGCTTAAAGTCCTTTATGGACTATCTAGTTGCAATGCCACCATTTGGGTTAGGATATGAGCCTACTGAGGAGGATTTGATAGAAATGGAGGAACGGGCCAAGGAAAGAGTAGTGGTCCTTAAATGAGGTGAGACTTATGACTGGCCCATGCACCCTTATTTCAAAACCTTCAATGGATATTTTATAAAAAAAGATGACATAGTTCCTTACTGTGGCTTTCTTGAACCCTGAATCTGTCTTATTACTGGAAAATTAATTCCTGGTTTTGAAATTTTCTTTAATGTCAAGCTTTCACTATAGGATTGCAAGCCTATATTCATGCTAAGTCAAGATTAGGAGGAGAACATGAAGGCAAGTCTCTTTGATGAAGTCTTCATACTTACTTTAGAGGCAGAGGAACCTCACCTATCCACCCTAATCGAACCAAACATGACCAAGCTGAATAACTGGTATTTCGAGGAGAGCCCATTCCATCAATTTGAGATAGAGGTTCAATCCCAGTCTGAGTAAGAGTTTGAGTCAAAGTCCCAGTTAGAGTCTGAGTCTGAGTCTTCAGTTTCTTCTATTTTTAGTGATAATGATGTAATTGACCTTGAGTGTCCAGCTTTTGAGTTTGATGTAAACTGGGACTTATCCATGTTCGAATTCAATAAAAAGTTTGCCCTTTCCTCTTAGGATCCCGTGTCTTCATTTTTCTTTAATGTTCCAAATCTTAAATTTGACTTAAATGAGACATCAGATCAAAAAAATGAAATAAATGAAATAAAAGATGATGTAATCAAAGAGCCAATAAATGCTGGCACACATGATACACGAAAAACTATATTCATAGCATCTGCATGCATAAACAGGGGTTAAACAGAGGAAATGATCAAATAATTTCAAGACTGTTTCGTATGGCATCCTAAGGACATGACGGGTTTAGATCCAAACATAGTTGTTCACAAAATTCCAATCTACCCTGATTTCAAGCCAATCAAACAGAAATTGTGAAGACTCAAAGCAAAATGGTCCATACTGATTAAAGAAGAGACTATGAAGCTACTGGACCATAACTTCATTGAGCCCATCAACTACCCCTCCTGGCTTGCCAACATTGTGCCAATTCCTAAGAAAGATGGCAAAGTTAGAATGTGTGTGGACTATAGAGATCTGAACAAGGCTTGTCCAAAAGATGATTTTCCTTTGCCTCACATTGACCTTCTAGTGGACTGAATGGCAAGATTCGAAATGGTTTCTTTAACTGATCTAGTAGCGGGATACAATTAGATAATGGTTCACCCCCCTGACAAGGAAAAAATAGCCTTCATCACCGAGTGGGGTACCTATTGTTATAGAGTTATGCCATTTGGACTTAAAAATGCGAGGGCAACATACCAAAGGATGGCAACCACAATCTTCCATGACATGATGCACAAAGAGATTGAAGTATATATCGATGATATGGTGGTTAAGGGCAATACTGTCGAAGAACACTTGGAAGCTTTAAGGCAATTCTTTCTTAAACTTTGCCAATATAATCTCAAACTCAATCCTACCAAGTGTATTTTTAGTGCTTCATCTGGGGTATTCCCAAGCCATATGGTCAGTAAGAAAGGTATAGAGGTCGACCCTGCAAAATCAAAGACAATTTTAGAAATGCCACCTCCTAAAGCATAAAAGGAGAGCAGAGGTTTCCTCGGATGGCTCCAATACATTAGTCGATTCATCAATCAATTGGCTGATGTATGTGGGCCCATCTTTAAGTTACTTAGAAAAGGAGCCTCAAAGTAAGGAACAAAGACTACCAGAAGGCCTTTGATCAAATTAAGCAATATTTGATAAACCCACTAGTACTGCAACCTCCAAGGCCTGGGAAACTGCTACTACTTTACTTATCTATGATTAATGAAGCAATAGGGGCAATGCTCATCCAGAGTGCTCCTAACTCTAATAAGGAAAATGCCATCTACTACTTAAGAAAAAGAATGTTGTCCCATGATCTCAAATATGGCTACATAGAAAAGCTGTGCCTTGCCCTTATTTGGGTTTGCCAAAAACTGCAACACTATCTTAGTTCCTACATAACTCATATCCTTGTTGACAAGAGCCCTTTGAAATTCCTTATGGAGAAGCCAGTTCTTGACAGTAAGATGGCGAGATGGATGGCAGTATTGGCAGCATATGATCTCAAATATGTACAATGAAAAGCAATCAAATGAAGAATAGTGGCAGACCAATTAGCTGCAGCCCCAATAGATGATGAATGGACTGAGCCTGAATTCCCCGATGAAGATATCTTGATGATTGGCAATGAAGTTTGGAAGCTTTACTTTGATGGAGCATCAAATAACAAAGGGTATAGTGTTGGCATTGTGTTCATTACACCAAACAGGGAAATACCCATAGCCATCAAGCTAAACTTCAAAGTAACAAACAATGAGGCAGAGTACGAGGCATGTATTTGTGGCCTTGAAGTAGCAATAAGGCTCTGAATCAAGTACCTCGAGATTTATGGAGACTCAAATCTAATAGTGTCCCAAGCTTTGGGAAAATGGAAAATCAGAGAAGAGCATTTGGTTCCTTACCACAAATGCCTAAATGAATTGGCAGCCAACTTCTATGAATTATCCTTCCATTATCTCCTGAGAACAAAGAATAGATTCGCCGATGCTTTGGCAACACTCGCTTTGATGGTTGACATAAACAATGGCTTCATAATCAGACTAATCACAATTGATGTGAAGCATAAACAAGGGTGCATAACTCATTGCCTGAATATGCAAGTTGTTGATGGCAAACCATGTTTTTGGGATATTCTTAATTATATTAAGAATGGGCTTTATCCAGAAGGGGCCTCTAAAACAAAAAAGAGGACTTTAAGATAGTTATCCAAGGGATTCATTCCAAATAGGGATGTGCTCTACAAATGGACTTGGGATAATATCCACCTAAGATGTGTCACTGAAGAAGAAGCCCAACAAATCATAAAATGGATGCATGGTGGTGATGAAGGCCCACACATGAATGGTATTGCTTTGGCCCGCAAAATTGCAAACCAAGGATATTTTTGGCTTACCATGAATGAGAATTGTGCTAAGTACATGAAAAAAATGCCATAAATGCCAAGTTTATGCTAAGCTTCAAAAACAACCTCCTATACCTTTATCGCCAATCACCACTCCTTGGCCATTTGCTACTTAGGGCCTCGATGTCATTGGGAAGATAAGCCCAAAATCCTTAGGCAAACATGAATACATCCTGGTGGCAATCGATTATTTTTCCAAATGGGTTGAAGCTGCACCCTACCAAGTGTTAGATTCTAAACGAGTAGCTCAATTTATTCGTTCCAACATCCTTTGTAGGTATAGAGTCCTTTTTAAAATAATCATCGACAATGGATCCCATTTTCAAAAAGAAGTCACCCAGCTACTGAAAAAGGAGAAAAATCCAACACCACAGGTCTTCTCCTTATAGGCCTTAAAAGAAATGGTATAGTAGAAGTTGCAAACAAGACTCTCAAGATCATACTTCAAAAGATGGCTGACAACCATAAAGATTGGCATCTACATCTACCTTATGCTCTATGGGGATACAGAATGTCAGTACGCACTCCAACCAGTGTTACACCATACTCCCTGGTGTATGGAATAGAAGCAGTCCTCCCAATCGAGGTGGAAATAAAATCAGCTCAGATCATGAAAGAGAGTTAGTTGAATGAAGTAGAATTGGCAAAAGGCTACCATGAACAGCTCAATGCCATTGATGAGAATTCAAGGTTACTAGTAGAAATTGGCAAGGCATTTCAACAAAAAGATCAGAAACAGAGGACCACAAGAAGGTAACCTTATTTTAAAGGAAATCAGAGCACCTGTTCATGATCCAAGGGGAAAATTTAGACCTAATTAGAGTGGCCCGTTCGTGTTAAAGAAGGTCCTATCTGGAGGAGCAGCTATCTTAATGGATTTGGACAGCATAGAGTTTTCAAGCCCATGCAATCTGGATTAGCTCAAGATATATTTCGCATAAGTATCTTTATAATTCATGCATTGCATTTGCATCCATGTAAAGACAAGAACTATATGGACCTAATTCTTCATGCAATCGTTGTCCAAATCATCAATAAAATTTTATTATGTACTACACATTTGTTTGGCTTTTACTTGCATTACAAAAAAAAAAAAAAAAAAAAAAAAGAAAAGAAAAGAAATGAACAAGATGTCTCATTTGTCTTATTTAATTTTTGGAACATTAAAAAAAAAATAAAAGACATAAACCACTAAATCAATCTTACAAGCCAAAAGCTTTCCTAAAAAGCATAACAAAAATGGGACAAAAGGTCAATCATGACTCTTATCTTTATCCTCCTCTATATCCTCAATCATTGCAGTTCTCCTAGCTTACTAAACTACCATAAGTTTGCTATCCACCAATCAATATACTCCAAAGTCTTGCCATAATGATGAGAAGGATGAACAGTATGAAAACCTCTTGCCCGTCCATTCCTAATGGCTCGGGCAATAATCTTGGTAATAAGGACAGACTAAAACAAAGCACTGTTTGGGGGCATGCCTTACCTATGGCCCATTTGGCGCATAACTCTAGTAGCTTGATAAAAAGTGACCATCCTGAAACCTAAAAGATAAACTATCATGTAGCCAAAACTCATGGTTATGAATTGATCTATCTTGTAGCACTCATATTTCCAAAGTAACTCATCAGAATCAAATTCAAGAAGCCATTTAAGCCACTCCTTTTTAGAGTCCTTTTTGATCACAATAGTATGGATCCTATACCATGAAGCAAAGTAGTCTACCTTAACATGAGGATCCATGATCCGAAGATGGTCTATCAACCAAATATGGGAGAAGGAACAAAATAAGAAGAAGAATGATGAAATGGATGAAAGAAAAACAGAGAGTTAGAAATAAACCTGAAGGATAATGGGGCTGATGGTCCATAGACCGCTCGAATCGTATGCCCCATCCAAACTCATAATAGTCTCAGCAAGTACAATGGTAGCAATAGATCTTCCCTCTTCCATCTGAGGAATCAAATTAGCAACCCTAGCATCACCCCAACCAGTAGGGCTCACAAAAATATATCCGGCAGTCAGACAAAAAGAAAGAGCCCACATCCTTAAATGAAACCACTTATCATCCTTAAAGTCTTTAGGATCATGAAATTCTGCAACTACAACAGTTAAATCTACCCAATCCTTCACTACCATCGGATTAGTCACTTCCTCATTAAGATCCAAAAGCCTTTTAAAGGAGTTGAAATATCCCACTCTCTTGACAAGAGTAGTCAAAAGAGCCTCAGGATTAAATCTGAGCAACATAAAAAATTCCTCAAAAGTAGGACACATTTCTTCCATGCTTGCCCCAGACATGAAGACATGGGCAGCAGGATCCCAAAAGCGTATACAGGCATGCAAAAAATCCCAGTCAATTTTTACTCCCCTTAAAGTGGGCATGGCACTTACTCCATATTTCCCTAAATTTATTCTCTCTACTTTAGTAAGATTCTTGCACCATAAAAACATTGCATGACTGAAGTAGGGCTCCATTGTGAAAAGAGTTTCAAGGAAATAAATAAGGAAAAAAGAAAGAAAGAAAGAAAGAAGATTTCAAAAAGCAAAGAAAGATGCTAAAAATTGTTCAAAGGTCAAAGGAATGGAATTTTAAGAAAGGGAGATGCCTATAAATAGTAGAAAATCAAGAAAACTCAAAACCAAAGACAAATCACACTACGGTTGCTGCAGCCTCTTTGCGGTTACCACAACCCTCCCTGCAGTCATTGCAGAGTCTCTGCGGTGACCATTTTGGCTATCGTAGGGACCACAGGACTTTTGCGGCTGCCGCAAACTCGACCATGTTGCCACGGCACCTTTTCCATCTCTATCCTGCAAATTTAAAGCTACAACAAGGCTTCTTTGCATCACAAAAAAAAAAAAAAAAGTTTGAAGCCCTATTTCAGTTAAATTTAGGAACTGCATTCATGCATATTACACATACATGATTAGGATAAAAGTGCACCTCATAACAAGTAAAACTGTTCATGACATCACATTTAGGAAAATATCCATACATATCATAGCATCACATTTAGGAAAAATGTCCATACATATCATAGCATCACATTTTAGAAAACATCCATACATGTCATAACATCACGTTAAGAAGAACATCCATTACATCCATATATATCATCCATAAAATCAACAACTCAAAGGAAGGATAGCAGAGCATCTAACGGTGTCTACACCTCTCCCTCCTCCACCCACGTGGAGACTCATCTCCTTCATCACCACTAGCACCTCTACCTCTACCAACATCTCTGTTGCCTCTTAGCTCCACTTGGGTCAAAGCAAATGACAGAGCAGCAGTCAGATGACCCATCACCCTCTAGGCCTCACAAGCCCAATCCATAGGCATCTACAAGATAAAGAAAGTCAAGCAACTAAATAAGAATATAAAGTCATGGTAGAATTAGAACCACCTACCTCAGAAGCATCTACTGAAACCTTAGGCCATCTAAAGGGTGCCACTATAGAAGAATCATACTCAACTAGCTGCCCCTGCTCAACAGAAAAGTACTGACAACATGTAGAAGGTCATAAACTCTGATGCCAAATATCACCACCAGATGATCCTGAAGCTATTCCAGGGTCAGGAATAATAGTAGTAGGAGCAGGAGTAACCTTAGAAGGCCCTGCTCTATTCAAAGGGCCCCTAACTGAAGGGGTATGAGTGGAACCAGCAGTCGATCTCCTTGGATCAGAAATAGAATCCCTCCTAGGGACAGAACCAATCATCAGGGAAGCCTGATAGAAGTATTCATAATCCGCATCATAATCTAAGAAGTGGTCACAAGGAAGGCCTGCCAGCAATGCCTCATCATCTACAATACTTGACCCGTGTCTCATATCAGCTGGGGGAGGTAAAGGCACAATCCTATCACTAGTAATCTTTCCTCTGACTCTTTCCCCAAGGTAATATCTTCTCTCATCCCTAAAGCAGAGAAGTAGTCTGCATGAGGAAAGCATATTGTTGGAACCCATCCACTCCATCACTAATGGTGGCAAGCGATCTTGACAGGAATTCCACTAGACCTATAAAACATAAAGTAAGTCTGAAGCAATTAAAAGCAACAGAAAGAAAACTAGCAGGACAAATACCTAGTGCACATCCAATTGAATAAACCCGATAACTATTAAAACCCATTTTGTTAAAGCAGCTGCGGTTGTTGCAACTCCATAAGTACCCCTAGGGCACTCTATCAGGAATCAAATTTCTCAAGGGAGGAGATACTCGAGTAAAGTATTCATAAGCCCAATACTGCAAAGCATACAACAGTTAGTCAAGATAACAAGAAGTGCAAGATAGGAAGCAAAAAATGAGAAAAGAACACATACTCACCTCCCAAATAATAGGGGTACCACCTAGGGTGGAGAAAGTGTTTCGGGAGAGATCAGACATCTCCCTATACATTACACACAAAGTGGCACCTACCTAATCATACTTAGAGATTTGGGTTAGGTCCTCCAATGAGGCCAAGATGTTGAAGTCAATAGTGTCTCTCCTCGTGTGAGAGATGGAGCAACCCAAAATCATCATAAGGCACAAATGAGCTGCCTACTCAGTACTGTAGCTCCTATATTGATCTAAATCTCCAATCCGGTTCTGAAGCCAAACTCTCGATACATGAACATCAACGCAAGGAGGGTCAAAACCTAATAGCTCAGTCATCCTCTAACTATCTAGTGCAGTCCATGAACCATAAAAGTCCAAATCCTGACGTCAAAAAGGCAAACCAATGAGCAAACAGAGATCTATAAGAGTCACCATCAACTCCCCACATGGGAAATAAAAAGTATTAGTGGTGTCCCACCACCTCTCTACCAAAGCCCTTAATAAGGCACGATCACCCTCGTGAAAATAGTCCAAGTCTAGCAGACCAAGCAAACCAGAAGGCTCGATCATAGCTTGCACATTAGGATGGTGATTCAGATAAGTAGCAACTCTCACCATGTTGCCTATACCTCCCCTCAATCTCAGGTCACATGACTTCGTATAAAATACACAGAAAATAATTTTTTTTTTTGCATGCATAAGAAACTAAGATTTTCTTCACTTTTTTCTATTTTATTTTTTATTTTATTTCTTCTTAATTATCATAAAGTGTCATTGTAAAAAAAAAAAAAGAGGAAAAATCATCACTGCATAATGAACTAAGCTACATCATATTATTTTTATTGCTTGTATAGAACTAACCTAAGTGCAAGAAAGAGAATAAATACCTCCATGCTGCTAGTAAAGCTTGCGTGATCTCTAGGCTCCTGCAGTAGAACCTTGGGATTCGCATCACCTCGGGGTGCCGAATAACTTCTCACATGCCTTGAAGTTAAGGAAGCCATCTTGGTGAAAGAGTTTTAAAGAGAAAGAGTCTAAGTAGAGAGAGAGAGATGAGGTTAAAAATGGTGAGAATGAATGAAGAAGGGAGGGATATTTATAGAAAGAACTGTGGGCCCCACCTCATCATTTCCTTTCAGTTTGCATAGCTAAATTGCCAGATTTCGGCATAACAAATCCATTTTGAGTCAGAATTTAGTTTTACCTAAACAAATAGGTTCGCAAGAATTTTATCTGTGCCTCAAAATAGAAAGCAACTCAATCGAAATCCAGAATCTTCCATAATTATAGAAAGTTCAAAAATTCAAAGTGTCCAAAAAAATTGGAAAATAGTCCAAACGAATTCAGACAAGCCCAAAAATAGACATGGCACCTCAATATAAATCTTAAAGCTGACCAAGATCCTCAGTCATCTGAAAACTTCTAGAATTTCCTTGGTTCACACTTATCTGACTCGGCCTCCTGTCCGGCCGAGTTCGATAAGGGGGCAGCTGTGAATCTTCTATTTTTCACTTTCAAATGACTAATAATTGATCATGAATGCATAAAATTAGACTAGGCTCAAATCAGATCAAAGACGGAGAAGAACAAGCTGAAAAATGAATTGCGGCAGCCCGCGGGCCTACTGTAGTAACTCGCAGCTGCAGTTACAGCAGAGGTCCCTGCGATAGCCAATTGGCTACTGCAGCCAACCCTGTGGTAAACACAAAGGGCTTTGTAGTTACTACAGCTGACACCTCAGTTACCGCAGCGTGCCCCTTTCAAAATCCTACCTAAAAACTATGAATTTTTAACCCCAAACTTCTCTTATAAATACCTTGCACCTCATCACAATTAAAACACACAATTACATGCTTCTATACTCTCTCTAAAGCTTTCTAAATCCTATTTCTAAACTTTCTAATTATCAAAACCCTATTCCTAAACCTCCAAATCTCTAAAACCCCATTCTAAAACCTCCTCCATCACATAAAACCCCATTTATAAGCTTCCTAATCATCTCAAAACCCCATTCACAAGCCTCCTAATCACCTCAAGTTCTATTCTTAAGCTTTCTAATCAAGAAAAGGTTCAATTCAAGCCATTTCTTTCAAAGGAAATTCGTGGTTCTCAAGCAAAGGCGTTATCCAAGTCCCTTTAAAAAGAGTTCACATTATTCAAGAGTCCTTCTTCCAAAAGGAGTGCTCGTGATATCCCTAGGCCAAGGTGAAACTTAGATCCGGTGCTAAGCTCGCTCCCTACATTCCTCACCGATGGAAGTCAAAGGTAAAAGTTCTTTCCTTTTCCTTTTCAATTTTTATCTCAAGATCTAAATCTGAAAAGATCTAATTCTTTTGCTAATTAAAATTTGACCTAATTAACAAAGCCCTAAGCCCTTTAAAATCAATCAAAACATGATAACAAAGGCAAGGACTTAAAAATCTCTCCTTCGTAAGAAGGAAGAACTGGGCAGGATTTGATTCTCATTCAAAGGGATATGCAGGCTTGCCGTCTCTAAGGCATTCAACTCTGCTAAAACTAATAACTTCTTCTCTCTATCACCTTCTTCACATAGTTTAGGATTGAAATTACTTTTCTTAAATAAAAATTGAAATTTTAATTATTTTTATTATAATTGTTTTAATACTCTCTTTCTTATTTTAGTTATTTAGATTATATTTGGGGAATGTGTGCTTTTCCTAGAACTCATAAGGGCTAGAGGAAAGATTCCCTGATTTTGATATTTTGACTTGTAATAGTTTTAAGTAGTTTTTCTTTACTTTTTCTGTTTTGTAATTGTCATTATTTCATATTGCCATGCATTGCATGAGTAATATTGTTTCATACATCATATTATATCTGTTCATGCATACATAAAAACTTCTTTTTTTACAAAAGCTATTTCATATTTAAGCCAAACTAAATTTTTTTTTATTATTTTAACCAAAACTTAGTCTCCGAACCCTCTTTGGTCATTCGAGGATTAGTGCTTTTCCTTAGGATAAATGGTATAATTTTGGAGTCAATTAAATTGGGTTTTTCCTTTAATTTTCCCAGCTAAAATAAATAAAATTGAAGTGGCGACTCTTTTTTGCAAATTACAACTTACAAAATACAATTTTTCTGAACTCATAGCGGGTTCCAATTGTAATGTTTCACCCAATGAGCATTTTCGATTCCCTTTAGTGGATCGGACCGGGTGCTCAGGCAAGGCCTCACAAAATCCGGTAACTAACCATGTGGAAGGAATCCTTTTCCCAACACACCTTCACATTCATGCCATTTTCCCTTCATGATTCTGTTTTCTTACCCATTTTTTTGTCTGTTTTCTATTTCAAGGTACCAATGGCCAATACTTTCAACTTTGATCAAGACGCCATGAGCGATTTCTTCACCAGCCTCCTCAAGAAACAAGAGGAAACTTTTCAAACTGCACTGACCACTGCTCTTCAGATCCAAACTGAAACTTTCACCAATGCTCTCAATGCCCAGTCTACCACCTTTACTGATGCCTTCAACTCCCAACACTAGTCCATTGTCAATGAGGTTAAGGAAATGACCAATGCCAATGTCACTCCTCCTTTAGCTCTTGTTGAGCCTACATTTGCCCAAGCTGGGACTAGTCATGCCCCTACTTTTACTCCTCCCATTATCGATCTCATCGATAAAGGAAAAGCACCTGAGTCTCCAACCTATCTTACTATGGACTTAAACACAACCATTCCCTCTCCCACTATGAATCCTTTTCAAAGTGGAGATTTTTTTTATCTTTCCTGAAGCTAAGAAATTGACGAAGAAAGTTGAGGTCATGGAAAAAATGCTCAAGAACATCAAAAAGCATGAGAATATGATAGATGTCCACTCTTGAGCTCTCTTCCTAAATGCATGAGTTCCACCAAAATTTAAAATGCCACATGGACAAGTTCAATGGCACCACATGTCTCAAAACTCACCTTAAGATGTATGTGGGTGCCATGAGACCTTTCGGTATGGATGACAAGCTCCTTACTCAGTTATTTCAATAGTCCTTAATTGGAGCTGCTATTTAGTGGTTACTAGACCTCGACTAGAATCACATGAAAACTTAGGATGATATTTGCAATTCTTTTGTCAAGCAATACCACTACAACATCGAGGTGGATGTCACTTGTTGAGATTTGGAAACCACCAAACAAGGGTCAAAAGAATCCTTCATCGTGTTCCTTACAAGGTGAAGGACAAAAGTGGCTCAAATGGTGAACCATCCATCTGAAGTAGAGCAAATTGACATCATCGTCAAGAACCTCCTCCCCCAATATCAGGCTCATATGCAAACATAGTACCTCTCTAGCTTCAAAGCTCTCATTGCCACTGCCACCAAGATTGAGAATTTGATTCAATCAGGATGAATCAAAGATGAATCCTCTAGGTATCACAAGAACACCACCAACACCACTCAAAGAGATGGAGAGGTAAATGTTGTGTCCTATCACCAGCATATGAAGTTAGAAACAAGGAGGACTTTCTCTGAGCTGGGCATGCCCCTTAACATCATTTACAAGAAAGCCTTAGAGGCTAATCTAGTTAAGCCCTTAGAACCACGACCTCCTCCAAATCCCTTGCCCAAGGGTTACAATGCTAATGAGCATTATGATTATCATCAAGGGCCAAGGTATAAAATTGATGCATGCAAGGTTCTGAAACACAAAATTCAAGACCTCATTGATAGCAAAGACATCATTGCTCCCCAACCCATAGTCTAACATTGCCACTGATCCTTTTTGAACCACCGAGCTCACTCGACCATCTCAAGCTTAACCCGAGAATTGGTATTTTAAGAGAGTGCTAGCGGCATTATGCCCCCTGTCCAAGTCTTTCAAGTCTGCATCTGAGTCCACATTTGAGTATGAATCCTTGTCTAAGTCACCTGCGTCAAAGTTGTGTCTTCCCCTTTTAAGTCTTTATTTGCCTTTTTAGCTTATCCTTTAATTTACTCATGATGGGACCTTCTTTTTCAATAATAAAAGTTTGAACTTTTTGATTTGCTTTAATTTTTTCTAATTCATCTTTAAATGGTACATCTTAAAAAAAAAACAAAACAAAAACAAAAACAAAAAAAAAAAAAACAAAAAACAAAAACAAAAAAATGAAATATACAAAAAAAAAATGAAAAAGGCCAAAGGATTAATTAATTATGGCATAAAAAAAATAAAAAATCCCATACATTGTATTTGCATGGCGATAGTGAAAAAGCGCATGGACTGTTCTATACAAGACAGGATAAGAACGATCCAAGCATCGCAATTCACGAGATCCCTACCTACATACACAAGAAGCTTGTCAAAGAGAAGTCATGGAGAATGAAGACATAATAGACTGAAAGGTACATGACCAGTTGAATGCCATCGAGGAAACGAGAATTGGTGCTCCATATAAGATTCAAGGTTATCAATGGAGACTAAGCCGAGCACTTCAACTAAAAGGTGAGAGACAAGGGTTCACAAGAAGGAAATCTAATTTTAAAAGAAATCCAAGCCCTTATCCATGATATAGGAGGAAGTTCAAACTTAACTAGACTGGACAGTGTAAGCTTAGGAAGATCCTATCCGACAGAGGCACCATCTTCATAGACGTGGATAGAAGCAAATTCTCCCATCCTGGCAACCCAGATCATCTGAAATGATATATCATTCGAAGATAATATTTGCATTTCATTTTCTATTTTTCATGCATATATAATCAGAATACATGGACCTGATTCTCCTTGAGAAAAATTAATGACAGAAAAGTGATATAAGGGATACTTAGGCAGCCCGATTCGGGTACGGTCCAAATCATAATACAAAATATTTTTTTTATATCACATTCTCATTTTCTTTATGCCTAGTACATCATTCACTTAATTATTTTGCTTAAACAAAAAAAAAAAAAAAAGAAGAAGAAAAAGAAAAAAAAGAATGCTCGCTAAGCTGAAAACCTGAAAGGGCGGCTTAGGCAGAAATTAGAGTAAAAATAAAAGATGTCTCATTTAATGATGATCAAATCTTGCAAAATGCAAACCCATCGTGAAAGATAGCCCTTTCAATGTCGTCTATAGCTTATCCTATTTCGTGTAGTCCTGTTAACCTGTAATTATTTCAAAAAGAAAAAAAAAAGGAGGTCATGTATAAAGTCATGGTCTAGCTAGTCCTCCTCTACCTCTTGAGATGCAAATCTCTCATGTCCTCATCAAAGTCAAAGTCTATCAATCACTACTGCAACCTGTGATGTCGTACATCCAGTAGATCCCCAAGTCTCATTCAAAAAATGAGTCACCCCCTTTGTCTATGTTACAGTTCTTTTGCCATTTATGGTTCCTCATACAGTCTCTCCTTCCTTAGCTGGCGACTCCATTTGCTTGGGTTGCAGTCCTCTTGCTACCAATGGCTCCCCATATTCATTTATTCATCCTTCCTCAGCTGCTTCATCCTCTATTCCCCTCAGTAAGGCAGCCTAGTACTCTTTCTCAATTGGCCAAACCACCTTTATCAATCACCTATCATACCTCTTTATAGTCATAAGTGAAATCCCAAAATAAATAGCATGATAACTCCTCAGCCAGCCATCGCTTGATAGCTCTAGCAATGGAAGCTATGATCTGCACAGACTCAAAGAAAGAAAAGCTGGGGGCACATTCTAAGTTTGCCTCATCTGCCTTAAGACCCTTATCCCTTAGTGAAAAGTCATTCAAACCAAGCCCAATAGGCAAAGCACTCGACACACATGGCCCCCAGTCATGAAAGATTAAATCCTTTACTATTGACAGTGTTAAATATGTCCTTCAGGGGCAAGCTGCAAGTAACCATCTTATCCGACCTCTGACTGAGTCTCAGTAAGGCATGTGTGGACTGAAAAGCAAGAGCCACCACTTGAAAATGATCCATCAGCCACACTTTCAAGATAACGTAAAACCTGAAACAAACACCCATAAATCACCCCTAACAGAAAGGGTAAGAATAGATAAATTTTCTCACTTGGTGAATAACTGGCAAGACAATTCATCTATTATCAGTGTCTCTGCTAGCATGGCCTAACAAACCCGTAACTGACACTCAAACAGAAAATCAAGGCCCTCATGTTGAGCCTCTGCACCCCTCACATCCCCCTAGTCATCAGAATCATGGAACTTCTTAATCACAGTGGTCAAATTCACTTAACCATCACCAACCATCATCTAGCTTGCAACATTCTGAGGCAAGTCAAAAACTCCTAAAAAATTCAAAAAATGCTAGACTTTGAACTCTGGCACCACTAGAGTTGCTTGAGTCGTAGCCAAGCCATATTCCCTATCTCCTTGAAATAGGCACATCTCCTCCTCAACTTGTAACAATCCACACCCACCCTAGGAATTTTCATGATAAATTGCTCGAATTAGAACCTATAAGGTTAAGTGTGTGCTTGTGTGAAAATTTGTGATCTAAGTGATTGATGAGTATGTGGCATATTAAATTAATTTTAATATGCATAATATGTGTTGCCATTATGAAATAAATGATTTACATGAAGTGCATTTGCATAAAAGAATTTATTTTAAATAAAATGATTTTTCATGCATAAGACAATTTTTAAGCATAAAATAATTTTATGGGTATTTTTAAAATATTTTTAAATAAATATTTTTGAGGGAAATGTCCATAATTAATAAGAAAAACATTATTTTTATTTTAAATGCATTTAGCCAAAATTTTTAAAGAAAAAGCCCAAATACCTAAAAGCCCACTACACAAAAATGCTTCTAACCTATTTCATTAAGGGTAAAAGTGGAAATTTCACTCCAACCCTAATATATATTCTAATTTTCAGCCAAACAAGGGTTTCCAGCAGCCATTCCCTTATTTTTTCTGTATTCTAGCTTAAAAAAACCTCTCAAAATAATCTTCTCTACCAAAATATCGAAAACACTTTACCGTTTCACGATTTCGTTATCGTAATCATAAGTTCTTATTCTCTTTCGATTTTTAAACTGTTTTCTATGAAATAAATTATGGAAAAATTATTTTGAACTGTTTGATTACTGATTTCTACAGATTCAATTCTGTTTGAGTGAATTTTTGGGAGAGCAAATTTATTTTCTACCAAAAACACGATTCTTTCCGCAAGATTTCTCCAAAGGTGAATTCCATAACTTAAAATCACAATTTTATTGTATAAACATCATAAGGAGGGGGGGGGGGGGGGGGGGGGGGGGCGTGATTTGTACTTGTTTGTATTCTAAACTGATTTTAATTTGTTTTGATGAAAAATATTAGATTAAATAATATTTTTGCATATTTCTGTGATGACTGAAAAGTTTCGAAAAAAAAAGGAATTCAAAGTTTTCGTGTTAGGATTTGGAAATTAGAAAATTTTATTCTTTCATGAATATATGGCTGCCAATTTTTATGAATTGGTGTTCTAATGTGATATTTGTTTTGTTTAGATGAAAAATAATGACTTGAATCATGTGTCTGTTTATCGCTGAAATAAGCAAAATACGCGGAAAGCGCGGAAACTCATGATTTTTCACCTAAGCCTTTGAACTTGGAATTTTTTTTTGTATAAACCCTACCTATGGCTGCCAATTCATGAAGGAATGTTTTCTATACTGATATTTTTGATGATTGAATGAAAAATAATGGTTTAAACAACCTGTTTGCATATTTTAGAAATGACCAGAAAATACCAAAAACAAGGAAACTTATGTTTTGTGCACTATAATGCAAAAGATTAAATTTTTCTATATTACTAACATCAATAGTGGCCGATTCTTATGGATTTAAGTTCTAAAATGATTTTTGTTATGTTTACATGAAAAATCTTGGTTCAAACCATGTTTTTACATATTTCTGAAATGGACGGAAAGCATGAAAAGAAGAAGATTTTGGTTTTTACCTTAATGAATGCATTCGGCCTACATGAACAATTTTGTCCAAATGTTTATAACTTTTATGTGATGTGTCTTGGTCATTGTTGACATGTATGTATGTATAATAGATGATGAAATTGCATGTTAGTTGAAGGTATGATCCTAGATAAGCTTAAATGTATTATAGTATACTTAAGGTATACTTAAGGTATCTTAACCTTGTATTGTGATTAGAATGCATATGTGATTGAGGTAATTGGAACTAGGAGTTATGATGAATTGATTATGGACATATGATTATAAATTAATGAAGTAAAAGGGATCATAAGAGTTAAGTATGATGTTTGAAGAATTAATTGTTAAGTTGACATATATGGAAGTGTAAAGTGAACTAAGATAATTGACAAGTGAATTGATATTGAGGTAATGATAATGTGATGACCTTAAAAGAGTATTGATATAATTGCAATGTGTTTTCATGTGAGCCTATAAGGCCTAAGTATGCAAGACTTTCAAGTCAACGTGATATGTGCAAGTGATGAGTACACCTATGTGTGGACTCTAAGTGTATGTGTATCCTATATGTACATGGGTAGTTATGGGATAGGAGCATCATGAGTAAATAAATACTAAGTATTAAATCAAATATTATGTTAGAGTTTGAGAAGCCTTAGAAGTGTAAAGGGGGCTACGTGTACTAGGAGCAAAGGAACCCCAAGGTGAGTAAACATCGTATTCATGTTATAAGTGTAAACAACATTTTATTGTGTTACAAGAATGTGATATATTGTTATGTAAGCCTTGTAATCTTTGAAACCCAAGTTCTTTCTATTCTAAACATTGTTATATGATTTCTTTGACAAGCTTGGGTTGCCAAAGGACATTTGGTCCAAAATTATTTTGTTTATCCAATGAGAACTTTTTGTGATTAACATCCTAACTTTTATTCTTTCTGGAACTACACTTTCATTGTATTATTATTGAAAGCCAAACCACTATTGATATTGAATTACATGTTATTGTTGCCATAAGTGATATTGTTAATTGTGATTATCATTAGCTCTAGCTATGGTACCTTTACCCTTATGCAGAATCCTCGTGCCGATGTAGGTAATCATCGGAACCTGTGCACATGGTCTTAACCCGATGGATAGGGGTAGTGTATCCACCTCAGCTAGAAGGGGTAGTTCTAGCCATGGAGCCTGATCAGCTTCATGCTTTTCACGTGATAGGAATTGGAATTTGGCAAAGGCCACCTCTCTTCAATGTGTTTCGAGTGAATTGAGCAATAGTCTTCACTCTCTACGTGTTATAAGTGTGATTTCTACAAACTTGCTAAATTGAACCCTTACTAAATTGAAACCTAATTCATGAGTTATAAACCATGAACTATGTGTATAAGCTATGTGTTTCCTTTCAAAGGAATATGTGATAATGTATGTGCCTTTTCGTTTACTCATTGAGATCATCTATCTCACCCCTTTTCCTTGTGTGGTTCCAGGTGAGCAAATGTGAGGAGGCAAGGTAATGGCTCAAGCATCCTACTTCGCTTGGGAAATTCCTTGTCCGAGTTATCAATAATACTATGTTTATGAAGTTTTGTCTTTAGATGCTCCGGGAATGTTGATTGATACTTATCGAGATTTATATTATTTTTCTTATGGATTTTATATGTAATGTTTTATTTTAAGTCTTCCACAGTTATGGTATTTATCTAAATGTTTTAAATGAGTTAATAAAAGAGGTTCGGTAAGATCCTAGGCATGATTGTTATATGTTAATGGGTTCTATGGGCATGGGTGACCTTATGTCTTCCTATGTTCTAGGACCGTCGTATCACATAAGGTTGGGATGTGACACAGCTGCACCAAAACATAAACCACAGGCCACCAGATTCTAAAATCTGAAGTAACCCCTTGAACTCCTCGTAATACCACTATGACAACCATCTCATACCGACCCAAGTTGAGTTCCTCAACCTTGTCAAGTTCCTCAGTCCATAAATGCATGTCTCCATAAGACAAAAAGGTCACATAAAAAAATTGCATTCACAAAGCAAATGTGTGAATCCACCCTTATGTATCCATGTAACCATTCATTATAGGCATCACCACAAATCATGCATGGTATAGAACTCAAGCAAAAGGTCTATGAATTCTGAAACATGCATGCATCATCTGTGCACCAGTACATATGCAATCATCTGCAATCATACATCATCATGCATAAGCTGACCTAATAGCCTTACTAACATCTCCTTAAGCTTACCAGTACTTCCTCAAAGCTGAGCGATACCTTTTAAAGCTGACCTATGCCTCTTTAAAGCTAAATGATACCTTTCTAGATCTAATCAATGAAGCGTGACTTCCAGAGTCCCTATAATCCCGACAAAGTTCCTTTGAGCCTTCCGAATGGCCCAACCCTTCATATTCAGAAGCCTAAGTTTTTTGGGAACAACCAAAGTCTTAAGCCGACTAGCCATAAGCCAAGGCTCTTCCTCAGAATCTCTAGAGTAGACTTGCCATAGGTCGAGGCTCTCTTTTCACTAAATTATCTTGTCCAAAATCATCTTTACCTCTAGCATTAAGGCCAAACAGATAGTCTTGATTGAGATTTACCCAAATCTTCTTTACCTCCAACATTAAGGCCGGACAGATAGCCTTGATTGAGATTTATCCCAAATCATCTTTACCTCCAGCATTAAGGCCAAATAGATAGCCTTGATTGAGATTTATCCTAAATCATCTTTACCTCCAACATTAAGGCCAAACAGATAGTCTTGATTCTTCTTTACCTCTAACATTAAGGCCAAACAGATAGCTTTGATTGATATTTACCCAAATCTTCTCCAACATCAAGGCTGGATAGATAGGCTTGATTAAGATTTACCCAAATCTTCTTTACTTCCAACATTAAGGCCAAATAGATAGTCTTGATTGAGATTTACCCAAATCTTCTTTACATTAAAGCTGGACAAATAGTCTTGATTGAGATTTACCCAAATCATCTTTACCTCCAACATTAAGGCTGGACAGATAGCCTTGATTGAGATTTACTCTAGACCTTCTTTATCTCCAACATTAAGGCTGAACAGATAGCCTTGATTGAAATTCACCAAACCTTCTTTGTCCTTCAACATTAAGGCCGAACAGATAGTCTTGATTGAAATTCACCAAACCTTCTTTATCTCCAACATTAAGGCCGAACAGATAGCCTTGATTGAAATTCACCAAAACTATTCTTGCATCCAACGTCAAGGCCGAACCAATTGCTATTGATAAAATCTCATTTATCCTAGAGAGCCTTTTCCCAAAGGATCTAACAAGGACACACAAGCCCAGAGGCTGACATGGCGCCTCTTCCTAATGTTCACTATCATTAGAATCACCTTTTGTTCAAAGCCAATTTTGACGAGGGGGCAACTGTGAACCCTCAATTTTACATCCTCATCATCCAATAGCAGCTTTAGCTTTTGCTGAGTTTAACACACTACGCGAAGCCATTACGGTGGTCCTACTAATCGGTTAGTGAGTAGGGGTTTGGGGGCAGTGCCCCGAAAGAAATTTTTTTAGCCTTCAATTATATTGCCACTAGATATCCAAATTTCATAAACTTTGTACCAACCAATCTCTAAAAGAAAAAAAAAAAAAAAAGGTGCCACGTCAGTTGCAGGCACTGCTGCCGACAATCTAGGCGGTGCGGCCCAGACCACCAGTGGCGCTACCTAGAGGCCCGGTGACTCCACCCAAGCCTCCAGTGGTGCCGCCCAGACTGCCTGCCTGCAGTCCCTAAAATACCCCCCAATATGATTTTTCAGCTTTTTCTAGCTCTACCCTTTTGGCCTTTTCACTTTTCTACTTTCTAAACTACCCTCACCCACTTTTCCTATAAATACCCCCCTCCACTTCTCATTTCTCTTCAATTCTTAAATTAGTATTGATTGTTATCTACTAATTTCTCTCTTCTTCTTCCTCCAACCACTATTTAATTAATTAATTAATCTTTTTAATTAATTAATTAATTAATCTTTTTAATTAACTAAAAATCCTTTTTTTAAAATCAAAATTAATTACTCAATTAATTAATTAATTAATTAATCATTTTTTTAAAATCAAATTAATCTTTTTTTTTAATCCACCTCTCATCCAAATTAATTAATTAATCTTTTTAATTAATTAATCCATCTATCCATCCATCTATTTCATCACATTAATTAGTTAATTAATCATTTTAATCACATTAATTAGTTAATTAATCATTTTAATTAATTAATTAATCTTCTAATTCATCCAATCACCTGGTCTCGACAAAACAAAACTTCGATTATGTAAAACCCTTCGCCCACAAAAAGCAAAAGTATCAGTCTTTTTTCCTCACTTTCAAAACACTAAACAAAAATTAATATGATCAACTCCTAAACCACTCCACTTAATTATGGAACGAACTACGTGAGTTTTGATCCCTATTTAATGGGGTATGTAGGCACGTTTGGAATCTAAATCCAACCATTAAATCCAAATCTCTATCAATCTCTTTTCCATTTTTTAGTTTGTGGATATTTTATTTTTCTCCTTGCACTCATCATATTCATGCATCTTATTTACAATTATCATCTTATAATATTTGTCATCAATTTTTCAAAGTAAAATTAAACTTAAGAGCCAAATTTAAATTATTTAAAACCAAAAACCTAGTCCCCAAACTCAACCTGGTTTGAAGGCTAGTGATTTTTATTCTTGGGCAAATTAATTAAAAAATTAATGAATTGGAGTCAAATCTAGGTTCCCTCTAGCGGACCGGACCGATGCTCGGGCGAGGCCTCACAATTATATTGAATTATAGTGATTGTTCTTCAATTTATTGGTGATTTTTTCATGTAACCATGAGAAATCAAGAACCCTAATTTCTTGTTTATAAGTTTGACAGCCCAAAAATAGAAATCCTCGACTAATGTGGGTAAGACATCAGACTATGTGCACAGGGATATCTACAGATAAGGCATATTATCCAAATCCTAGTTATATATCCTAAACTTGGTGCCTGATCAGCCTCATGTATTTAAGGGAGTAATGCTCATAACAAAGCCTCTACTCCGGGCATACTAAATTGCATGCCTCTACTCTTATATCATGTCCATGTTATGATTTCTATTAACATCATGATTTGATTCTCTAAACCTTTAATTTTGCACTCTCCAATTTGTATTTGAACCTTAGAGGTGCTTAGGCTTGGTAAATAGACCTTCCAAAGCCAAAATTGCCAAAATTGGAAAACCGAGAAATGGAGCCCCGAGAATCAAAACTTATCCCTTTGACCTCTTCACCCTTTGGTTTGCTTGATTAGTCTTTGCATCAAGTGAAACATCTCTACATGCTTGATCTGCCAAGGAACAAGCTCTCTAGTTTAAAGTTTTTCTTTTATTTTTTATTTTGCTATTGCTCCTTGCTTTGCAAAGAAAGCTAGGTTGTGACTTTCTGAGCCGACCCATCAAGTCAAAAGTTTGCTGCCGTCCAAGGAAAACCACCACTTGCCATCTGAGGCTAGTCTTTGCTCGCCGTCTAAGGTAAATCTCCTTTCCCTTTCCCTTTTCTTTATTTATTTATTTCATTTTATTATTTTCCTCCTTAAGGTTTATTTATTGTCTCCCTCCTTGGGATTTATTTATCGTTTTCCTCCTTAGGATTCTCTCTTTTTCCTTTAAGGATTCTTGCCTTATTTTTTAATTGATTCACTTAGGATAGTTAATTAAAATCTAAACTAATTAATTTAACTTGGTAATAAACTTAATCAATTAATCAAAACATGATAAAGTGGTTTGGCTAAAGAAACTCCTTTGCAAGAAGGGAGAACTGCATGAGTTATGATTTCCATTCAAAGGCATACAAAGGCATGCTTGGTTTAAGTAGCTAATCTAATTAAAATAAAGCAACTTCTCTCCCATCATCTTCTTTACATAGTTAGGATTTTCTTTATCTTGTTTGCATTAGTTTAGGATTTAGTTTAGGGAATATGTGACTTTTCTAAAGCCCATAAGGGCTAGAGGAAGTATCTTCTGTTTTGGGTTTTCATTGTAAATTTAATATTTTCCTTTTACTTTCTTGTTCCCTTAATTACTATATTATTGAATAAATGAATGTCATGCATTAATTAAATTGTTCATGCTTTATATAAATTGTTTATGAAATCAATTCTAGTCATTTTGTATTAAATTTGCCAAACTAATCTTTTTCTAAATAAATCAAAAACCTAGTCCCCGAATTTTCTTTGGTAATCGAAAACCAGTGCACTTTTTCTATTGGGATAAAATTAGAGTCATTTAATTAGGTTTTTACCTTAATTTTTTCCTAAATAAAAATAAAAATAAGGTGGTAACTCTAACAACTTTTCAAAATCAACCTATATGAACTTGATGATTCTATTGTGAGTTCAAACCTTAATGAGCATTTCTATCCCATTTAGAAATTAGACAGGTGCTTGGGCAAGACCTCCTGGCTGTCGACACCACTGGGGACTACCTTCTTTTTAATAAAAGAAATAAAAGGACTAAAAATTGGTTAGAAATCAAAGTTTGGCACTTTTAATATACAAATGGCTTTCATACATCATTTGCATAGGCTCTTTGCCTATAAACCTAGTTTTAGGAAGACAATGAATAATGAGTAGCATCGAGTGGGTAACCCTCCTTGAGTCTATTTGCCGATAGCAAAATCATTCATCCTGCAACAAATCCTTTGATCCTTTGAAAATTTAACAAGCATGCACATCCTATTGGACCCACACAATACTCTTTGACTCACATGTGGTTAGGTATATCGCTAGTCTAGTGTGATGGATACCCTTACAAGCCACCCTTACCCTCTCATGTAATGAACCTAAATCCTAACCTTAGGTTGTATGTACCATAATCAAAGCCTTGTGTAATTGCATCTTCATTAAATATTTTTTTTCATGCATATCTTGCATCCATTGTGTATAACAAAGCATACATTCATCACAAGTTTAGGTCAAACCTTGAACTGAAGAAGGGTTAAACACTTTTACCTCCATCCAAACACCTCCCCCATAAGTACTCTCACATCTCTATCCCAATCACCTTCGCTCCCACAATCCTAAAAGGCCATCTCTGCAACCTTCATCTAAATACTAATACCTGAACATCAACTTTCAACCTAAATACTTTAACCACACACCTTAAAGCACCTCCTCTTAACTTTTAAACTTAAATGCCATTGACATTAACCTTTAACATGATAGAAACCCACCCTAACCTCTCACCTCTATCGTAAACAACCTTAACTTCACTCTAAACCATCTTATATCCATCTAAACATCTTCACACCTAAACCCATGGTCCACCTTAACCTATTATCAAAAACTAAAACCTATGTCAAACTCATGGTAAAAATAAACCTATCCATGGTACATCTATTTGCATCTAAAATTTGACCTATCTTTATCCACACTCATAACCCAAGCTAAACAATGACCTAGCTTTCATCTTTTATAATTCTTCCCAAGCTAAACATTGACATAGCTTTCATCCCTACAATCCTTACCCAAGTTAAACACTGATCTAGCTTCATCCTTATTGACAGTCCTTATCCAAGCTAAATGCTTACTTGCCTTCATCTTTTATGGTACTATCCAAACCTATAGGCCAACTAAGCCCATGGTCCAGTCTAATCAAACACATTATCCAACTGTCACCAAACCCATGGTTCACCTAACATCCAAATCCATAGCACTTCCATCACCTACTCGCAAAACTTACGATCCCTTGATCCTTAAGCCCATGGTAAACCATCCATAAATTACAATCCTAATTACTTGAGGTTAAACTCTGACCTAGCCTTCCTAACTAAACTTTGGTTCCTCAAGGTTAAAATCTGACCTAACTACTCTAAAGCCAAAATCTGACCTAGCCACTTAAAGTAAAATCTTGACCTAGTTTCCAAAACTAAAATCTAACTTAGCTCTCCTTGCTAAATACTAACCTAGATCGACCTAGCTAACATCATACACCTCCACCCTCACTTTTACACATACCCTGTCAGCCTAACCATAAGACACCATCATCCATTACCATTAAATCTAAGGTCCTTGGTTCATCATACCTTATCATAACCATTTTTTGAAACTTGGTATAGAGCTAGCTCCTTTTCCCTTTCAAAGGTCACCAAGATGTTTATTGGATTTGACAAAGGTGTCATGGATAAGCTTTTAGCCAAGCTATTAGAGCAATAAGAAGAGATGTCCAAGAGACAAGTAGACCAAATTTAGGCCTAATTACAAGCCCAAAAGGAGGCCATCCTAAATGATGTCAAGGACATGCTAAGCCAAGCTAGCATAAACCAAACCCTACATCCCACTCTTTAAAATCCACTTAACTTGGACCAAAATCTAACATCAGTTCAGGTGCATACTTCTTTTTCCTCTAAATCAACCTCTAAAACCGTATCTCAGCCATCACTTCCCTTATCAAATATCTTAAAAATTGACGCACTCTCCCATCCAGCATTTATTAAACCACCACAAATCACCTTATCCCTTATAGATCCTTTCTAAGGGAAAGAAACCATACGAAACCCTAAGCTTAAGATCTTCCTGCCCAAATTGGAAGCCATGGAGAAAATAATAAAAAGTCTAAAGAAGAAGGAAGGCATTATTGATACAAGTTCATTAAGTCTCTTCCCTAATGCCCAATTGCCACCAAAGTTCAAGATGCCAAATTTGGACAAATTCGATGGTACCACTTACATTAAAATCCATTTGAAAATGTATGTGGGAGCAATGTATCCACTTGGTCTTAATAATGAGCTCCTTGCTTAACTTCTTTAATAAACCCTTATTGGTGCTACCTTAAGATGGTTTATTAACTTGGATGACACCTAAAAACTAACCTAAGATGACTTTTGCAAAGTGTTTGTCAAGCAGTACCACTACAACATTAAAATGGATAACACAAGAAGAGACCCAAAAAGCACTAAACAACTTTTAAATGAGTCCTTCTCTATGTTCCTTACTAGGTGAAGGGCTAAAGTTGCTCAAATGATAAATAGGCCAACCAAGCAAAAACAAGTGGATATCCTTATTAAGAATCTACTCCTGACCTACCGAGCTCACTTGTTAACCCAATACCTACCCACCTTCAGAGCTTTGGTTACAACTACATCAAAGGTTGAAGATTGCATCTAAAACAAATCATTTCAAGCTAAATTCCCTACCACCAACCTAAACAGTGATGAGGAACCTGAACCCAGCTCAATGCTACCTTATCTCAGTCCTGAGTGGCATGACATAGAAGAGTTCAAGCCCAGTTAATTTGATTTGTCTAAGATCGAATCTCAAGTTTAAATTTGAGTATGAGTCCAAATCTCAAAATTTGAGTTAGAATCTATTGTCTTATTTTATTTTTCCTATATTTTTGTCAACCATGTCAGTCCATTTTTCATTATTTTATAATAAAGTTTCCTTTATAGTAATGCATCTACATTTTCTTTTCATTATTCATGCATTCTTATCTTTCTTGTGTAGTTCGACATGGATGAGCTTTGAAAAAAAAAAAAAGAAAAAGAGAGAGAAAAAGAAGGAAAAAAAAAAGGGAAAGAGAGATGAACAAACAATCAATTTCAATATTAAATCCACCACAATTATCATAGATCGGACTTTAAGATGCCCTCATTCTCATAAATCAACAATCACTTCACTAGCTCTTAATCAAAGAAGTTCAAGTAATAAACCTCTCATCAAACAATTGAAGCACAAAGAGCAAGTAAATGTAATTACCTATTGCACATTGGGTAATCAAACAATACACTTAACAAGGGGCAACAAGTTCAGAGAAGACCTTTGTCAAATCTAAAATTCAAAGGTCAGAGCCCCTCAACATGAAGGAATGTAACAGCCCAAATCATAGTGGAATGTCTTCTTCCAAATTTCATTAATTCAATCTCACTAAGTTGAAAACTAAAAGGGCGGCTTAGGTAGAAGTTAGAGTTGAGAGAAAGAGAGAGAGAGAGAGAGAGAGAGAGAGAGAAAGCTCATCCTAGTCATATTTTCTCATGTCTAAAGTTATCAAATCGTCTCTAATCAATCCTCTTGTCTCATGTCTTCAAAGTCATCCTTCCTTACTAAAAGCTTATTATCTAAAGTTATGTTGTCTTCTATACCCTTATCCTACAATAAGGGCATGTCTTCCTAGAACATCATCATCTCTTGTTAATCTATCCTATTACTTAGTTGAAAGAGCTAATGCATATTTCCAATCAATTACATTCTTATCTCTTATTAGAAGCATGATCCCCAAGTTGTCTCTTCTGACTAGTCCTTTAGCCACTCCTTAGTGCACTTCTCTTCAACCAGTATGTCCTCTATATTCAAGCCAATAGAGTGTCACCTCAAATGTCCCTTCAATCTTAAAAGCAAGAGTGCTTGATTTGCTCTTCTACATGAATCATGCTACAAATAGTAGAACCATACAACTTCCTTGATCCCTTTTTAAAAGTTCCAACCTACCTTCAAACCATTCCTAAACTTCATGAAATGATATTTTTTCATCCTAAGCCTCATTAGAAAATCATACCATTTTTTCAAACTAAAGCCTCTTACCACCCTTTAGTAAATCATGGGACCAATCAAAAATCTTGAATCTCTTAAGACTTATCATCATCGAAGTCAATTTCCATAATAAAACTAAAGTTGAACCATCATCCTCAAGTTGATTAAGAAAGGCCCAAACCAGTCAAAGCTCATCCTATGCCTCTTTGTCAAAATCTCATTATCCATGAAAGGATCAAGCCTCTTTGGAAAAACATATAATCTCTAAGTTCAAAGTCTCTTAGGGACTGCAAACCATTCTTAGCTTAATCATCTTAAATTGATGCAACCATGTCAAATGGCAAACATTTATCCATGAACCTACGACCTCCTCTGAATGAAATCTTTAGCACCATACTTGAGTTAAAGTCGACCATCTTTAAAAGAGGCCTAAAGCACCTTGTAGAAAAGCCTAAGTTGACAAACTATCATTAAAGCCCAGAAGCTTTTTAACCAAAAGCCTTCATCATAGTGCCCAAACTAAGAAGCCTTCACTATATAGCCTAACATAAAAGCCTTCATTAGAAAGCCTAAACTGAGAAGCCTTGACCATGAAGCCTAAATCTAAAGGCCTTCACCATGAAGCCCAAATCCAGAGGCCTTCACCATGAAGCCCAAGGCCAAAAGCCTTCACCATAAAGCCCAAACCAAAAAGCCTTCATCATAAAGTCCACACCCTAAAAAGCTTTCATTTATGAAGCCTATGATCTCTTCCAAGGCCAAATCTAACCGAGCCTTTCAAATTGATTTCCTAGCTTGACATTTCCTCTAAGCCAATATTAGCCTCATAGGTCTAGTATCCTAACCTGAACTCTTTGACCTAGCCTTAAGGCAAAACCTAACCAAGCCAACTTCATCTCCTTAAAGGCCAAAACTGACCTAGCCTTCTAAGATGACCCCATTCACGATATTTTCTAAGGCTGAACCTTGACTTGGCCATCCAATCCTATCCCAAACCAAATATTCTCTAAGGCCAGATTTACTTAAGCCTTCCAAACTGACTATGTCAATCTCTTTGCCATTTGATCTAGCTTTCTTCAAGGGCCAAATTGATAGCCAATATCTAACCTTTTAACCAGCCTTATACCTGCTCCAAATTGAGTATGACCTTACCATCCCTAAGCAAGTCTATTCAAATAAAATAACTAATTACTTTCCTTTATCATTCTAAAGTGGGGGCACTTTCCTTCCTTCTATTCACCTTTCCTAAATGCGAGCATCTTTCTCTCAAAAGATCAACACTTTTATTCCAAGTTAACCTTTCACAAGTCTAAAATATCTAATCATTGCATAGTCATATGCATTTCACACTAGAATAGATCATTAATTAGACTCCTAAATCAAGATGAATCATCAATCGAAACCAAGAAAGGTCATCAATCTAATTTTCCAAAGCAAAATGGTTCATCAAACTGACAAATCACTAATCAGAGTTCCTAAATCAAGATTGGAACCATTAACGTCAAACCCATCCTAAGATGGCCTTAGGATTCATACATTAAATTTGAATTAAGTATCTCTTTTAATTAAACCATCCTATGATAGCTTTAGGATCATCAACCTAACATAGGGTTAGATTTCTCTTTCACACTTTTCAGACCATCCTAAGATAGCCTTAGGATCATCAACCTAGCATAGGGTTAGGTTTCTCTTTCAAACTTTTTAGACCATCTCGCATAAGGTTAGGTTTCTCTTTCAAACTTTTTAGACCATCCTATGATAGCCTTAGGATCATCAACCTAACATAGAGTTAGGTTTATCTTTCAAACTTTTTAGACCATCTTAGGATAGCTTAGGATCATTTCACCTATAAATGTCTAGTAACGATCACCTAAGCATCCCTATGGTTCCTATTTTCACCCCTTTATCAAAATCCTTTTGAAACTGTCTGAAACTTCACTTATAAATGTTTAGTAATGATCACCTAAGTATCCCTATAGTTCCTTTTTCTGCCTCTTTTATTCAAAATCCATTATTTCCACCCATATATATCTAACAATTGTCACCTAGATATCTATTTTGTCTTTTTCCTTCTATTATCCATTGCATTTTTCACCCATAAATGTTTAGGAATAATTCCTTAAACATCATTGTGGCTCCTTTTGCCATCTTCCTTCATTCTAAAATTCAACTACGCCTTTCACCCAAACATGTCTAAATCCTGACTTAGACATCCCTTTGGTTTTTTTTTCTTACATTCACTATCATCAGAATCACCTTATAGACTAGCCAATTCTAATAAAGGGGCAACTATGAACCCTTAATTTTGCACCCTACAGTTTGCATTTGAACCTTAGAGGTGTTTAGACTTGGTAAATAGACCTCCGAAAGCCAAAATTGCCAAAATTGCCAAAATTGGAAAACCCAAAAATGGAGCCCTAGGAACTGAAACATATCTCTTTGACCTCTTCACCCCTTGGTTTGCTTGATTAGCCTTTGCATCAAGTGAACCATTTCCACAAGCTTGATCCACCAAAGAGCGAGGTCTCTAGTTTAAAGTTTTTCTTTTTATTTTTTGTTACTTTGCTATTGCTTATTGCTTTGCAAAGTGAACTGATTTGCTCTGAACCTACCCATCGAGTCAAAAGTTTGCCACCATTCGAGACAAACCACTGCCTGCCATCCAAGGCTAGTTGTTGCTCATTGCTGAGGTAAGTCTTCTTTCCTTTTTCTTTTTATTTATTTATTTCATTTTATTATCTCCCTTCTGAGGGTTTATTTATTGTCTCCCTCCTTAGCATTTATTTATTGTTTTCCTCCTTAGGATTCTTTCTTTTTCCTCTAAGGCTCTTTGCCTTTTTTTCAATTGATTCACTTAGGATAATTTATTAAAATATGAACTAATTAACTTAACTTGATTATTAATCAATCAACTCAATTAATTAATCAATCAAAGCATGATAAAATAGTTTGGCTAAATAAACCCCTTCGTAAGAAGGGAGAGCTGCATGGGTTCTAATTCTCATTCAAAGGAATACACAAGCATACTTGGTTCAAGTAGCGAATCCAATTAAAATAAAGTAACTTCTCCCTCATCATCTTCTTTACATAGTTAGGACTTTCTGTATCTTGTTTACATTAATTTAGAATTTAGTTTGGAGAATGTGTGACTTTTCTAGAATCCATAAGGGCTAGAGGAAGTATCTCCTATTTTGGGTTTTCATTGTAAATTTAATATTTTCCTTTTACTTTCTTGTTCCCTTAATTACTATATTGTTGAATGAATGAATGTCATGCATTAATTAAATTGTTCATGCATTATATAAATTGTTCATGAAATCAATATAGTCATTTTGTATTAAATTTTCCAAACTAATCTTTTTCTAAATAAACCAAAAACCTAGTCTCTGAATCCTCTTTGGTAATCGAGGACTAGTGCACTTTTTCTATTGGGATAAAATTGAAGTCATTTAATTGGGTTTTTACCTTAACTTTTTCCCAAATAAAAATAAAATTAAGGTAGCGACTCTAACAACTTTTCCATCGTAAGTTTAAACCCAAATAAGCATTTTGATCCCTTTCAGTGAATAGAACTGGTGCTTGGGCGAAGCCTTATAGATACCAAGATTTATGTATGTCAAGTTCCATTTCTTACCTTAATTTCTCACATATCAAGTCTCATGATTGAAATTATATGTCATGTTATAAGTAACCATGAACAATTCTTGTGAGCTAGCATTGAAATACCTAGCCTTTCATAAATATAGTAGTATATTCTCCACTTAATGAGCTTTTCACTAGTTTATATAGTTAACTTTTCAGGAAAATAATAGCTATATTTTGTTCCTCGGGCATTATTGCTTCCCTAGGAATTATTCTCATGTGACCTCATCAATACCTAAAGCAACTAGTCCAAACTTCTCTTGAGTAAGTTTTAGCATGTCCTTTCATTAAATGGCTAGCAAAATCCATTATCCATTTATTAAGAACTTTGAAAATATGAGTTTTATCCTCCACTTCCTTGAGGAAATCTATTGGTGCACATCACCTTTGTACTTTGAAATCTAAGCTTCAAAAATTTCTCATAAGAGACTTCCTCGACCTACGGCATAACTTTTGGGGGAGCCACAAGAGGTGGAGCAACTGGAGCTATAAGGGTAAAAGGAGTAAACTGTTGCATTTATTAGTCCATAAACTTAGCCAAAACATCATAATTTCTTTAGAGTTGGTTCAATCTCTAAGTCATGGTGCCTACATTCGTAGGGGGTGCAGGAGGAAGAGCTATATTCTCCCCTAGTTTATCAATAAAACCTTTATCAGGTGGAGCAGCTCTTCTAGGACAACCTCATCCACGTCCATGTTGAGGAGGCATATAGTTACTAATAAAATGAAACATAAGGAAGACTTAGATGCATAATGGTATACGTTGCCCTATATCTAAAGAAAACAGAACAATGATGTGAAAAGATCCTATGCTGTTTAGTTTTCCTTAGTCATACACATTCTTAGGTTGTAAGACCTATAATATCTTCTATAATTTTAAGCTTAGGCTCTGATACCACTTTGTGACAACTCAAAAATAAAAGTATAATGGTCCTATGATATGGGCAAGTTTAAGACCACCAAACATACACTCATAAAACCTAGTTTTAACCATATGAAACCCGAGACTAAACCAATAAATCCATCATATAATCATACAATCAAAAGAAGTTATATAACTCTTTCATTTTATGTTAAACAATAACCTTTTGTTTGGTACACTAATTATGTGGGAAAATTGAAGGAAAATTAAATAAGGAAAATGAAGAGAAAAGAAAAGAATTTTAATTTCTCTTTTTTAGTTTGGATGGTTTAATTTCATATGGAAGAAAATGAAGAGAAATACATTATAAATTTACTTTTTTAACCTTATGTTTATAAAAAAAAAAAAAAAAGTGAGGATATATTAGTAATTTTATATATTACACTTTTTAACTCATAATTTCTCTCCATTTCTTTTCTTTTCTTTTCTTTCTCTTATTCGCAAACCAAATGAAGGAAATAATTTCAATTTCAATTTCTTTTTCTTTTCTTTTCTCCTTGCTCCCTTCGAAACAAATAAAGGGTAAATACAATAAGATTTTCTTTCCATAGAGCATCTAAGATTTAATAACTATATAGAATTTAAAGTAAAAGTTCTCAAAACTATAAATTTAAGTTGGCTTTAAGGAAGAAAGGATTTGTAGCTTAGTTATCTTTGTCCCTATCCTCTTCGACTCGCCTTCCTAAAACTATAGACAAGGAATTAAGTTGTCAATTCAAGGAGTAAAGAAATGCATGATTAGTAAGTTTCTCGAAGAACAATGGTTATATGACATAACAATCATCAAATTATCAGGAGTAATGAACAAAACAGTATGTGTTGATAATGAATAGGCACTAAGGGTTCAATATATTTCAATAGGATAATAATAGTCAGCAATATATATGAGACCTCACTTGAATGCCCCTTCCTCACTTGGAGAAATTATTGTAAAGAAAAGCGAGTGAAGGAGAGGCATTCGGGCGAGGTCTTACAGTTAGCGACTTCACTAGAAAAAGGAACCAGAGTGATGCCTAGATTAGACATATTTGGGTGAAGGACTTGGATAGATTTTTTATAAAAGAGGTGAAAAAGGAACCAAAAGGATATCATTGTTCAGGCATTTTTAGGTGAAGGATTTGGATGGATGTTCGATAAAAGGGATGGAAAAATGAACTAGCTCGATGTCTAAGTAAGAATATAGATGTTTATAGGTAGAGGATATGATCAATTCAAAAGGACTATAGGGAAGCCTAAGTGACTGTTACTAGATATTTATGGGTGAAAATGATTTTGCTAAAACAGATGAGACAAAGAACCATAGTGATATCTAGATGATCGTATATAAACATTTACGGGTGAATTGATTGATAAAGGAAGATGCTCCCAGTGTCTTTGGGAAGGTTTTTAGTGATTGGGATAAAAGAGATGCCCTTTGACATCTCTGTCCGTAATGCTGATGGCCCTAGTCTTAATTTAGGAAGTCTATTTGGATTATGATCCCAGTCTTGGTCCAGGCAATCTATTTAATTGATGATCCTAGTCTTAGTTCAGGAAGCCTGTTTGGTTGATGATCCCTGTTTTGGATTGAAAAGTTTTTTGGTTTATGATCTCTATTTTGGTTTAGGAAGTCTATTTAATTGATGATCCCTATATTAGCTTGAGAAATTTTGAGAAGATCTTAGTTGTGCCAAGGAAACTTAGGCTTTTGAAGGTGAAGGATTGGGCCTCTTAGAAGACTTAAAGAGACTTTACTAGGATTAAAGGGACTTTGAAAGTTATACTTCATCAGTTCGATTCTATAGGATTACCACTCAACTTGATGGGTTTTTTACTTATACATCACTGATGAAGGTAAAGGTCATTTAGTTACTACAGCTAGGGAGGTAACTTTAATGATTTCGAAGGTAATGCCCTTTATGAGGTATTTTCTTTTGACTTTGGAAATCCTTAGTGAAAATGAAGGTGATACCCGCTGACAGGACCTACTTCTTTTTTTTTTTTTTGTACTTTTGAAAATTATCTTTAGTAAAAATGATTTTCGATTTCTCCCACAGATCTTCTTGGATTATGCTCGGCAAACTCATAAGGTGGTCCATCAGATGGAGTGTGATTATCTATTGGATAGAGGTGACAATCTTTAGTTTCTTAATTCAACTTAATATCGCTTGGTGGATGACATTTGGATACAATAGAGGAGAGAGAAAATTATTTGACTACTCATAAGGATAAATTATTTAGACCAACTCGATATATTCAAATAGATGGATCTTAACATGACTTAGAATAGAATCCAATTTGAATGACACATCATCTTTTTTTAGAGGAAACAAGTAGGGATGTGATCGATGTGGTTTAGAGAACATGAGGGCATAATGCCTTACAAGACAAAAGATATTTATACTATCATTTAGACCACACCCAGATTAGGCTGCCCATGTATCCCCTACATTACTTCTATTTCCTTTTTTTAGGGAAAATTAGGTCCATATAGTTCTTATTATAGTGTGAAAGAAAGTTAGGCATGATAATCTTATTAGCCATTTTATCTATTTTGCAACTTCTCATTGGGCCTTTCCCTATTTCGACAAATTGACTACCTCAAAACTTGACATGGCCTTTCTTCGATCCTCCTTGTGAAGTGATTCATAGTCGTTAAGATGTTCTCATGCCTGATTGAGGATTTCAAATTTGACTGCCCCAAATAAACAGCTAGATGGGCTTAATTTAACGAAAGATAGCCTTGATGTGCACATTAACTTTATAGCTAAGTTCTAAAAGCTATTCCATCTTTAATCTCCAACTTGGCATGATGTTATTGTATAACGAATGCAAAATTTTTTTACTTTTTTCTTTTTCTTTTTTTTTTTTTATGGTGTATCATTTAAGTTGGATTGAAAAAAAGAATATGCACGAGATATAATATGAAAAATCTAAACTTTTATTAAGACAAACTGGAAAAGTCATTATAGACTTAAAAGGAAGGAAACACCCAACAAACTTTGACTTTGACCTTGGACAATAAAGGAATCGAAAGAAGAGAAAGAACACAAGACTTAATAGACTCAAAAACTCAGAACCAAACTTAGATGACTTAAACTCAAGATTGACTGGACTCAACTTGATTGTAGCAGTTGAATAAGGGCACGTCAGCTAGGCCAATGTTTTTCTCAAAGTGCTATTCACTAGGTAGGTTAGATGAATTTGGTAAAGTGTGTTCTCGCTCGAGATTGATATTGTCTCCAAGGTCAATGGGTACACTAGGTACTGCTTCCAAAAGGAGGATCTTTCTATTGTTAATGAGGTCTTTGATTCAATGTCTTAAGCTTTTACATATGTCAATTTCATGCCCAACTCCTTATGTACTCATAGTATTGATCAGGTTTATAGTTTTTGGATGCATGGAGGGAGGGTGCTTTCAACTCTAAAGGCTTAACTAGGTCATCTTCAAGGGCCATCTTATAAACTACGCTTAAGGGAATTTCCAAATTAGTAAACTTTCTTCTCTTTGGTTTATGGGGTTGCTAGTTAGTGATGTAGCCACCTCTTTTCATTTTTGTTTGGAGGAGATAATTGGGGTGGTAACATAAGGATTACTATTCTTGCATCTTTTCTTAATTGTGTGAGCTTACTGGAGCACAATGGTGTTGTGCTTCAATGGTAGTTTGATATGCCCTTTTATGTTTGGTTAAGTTAAGGTTTCCATTCCTTGAAAAGGATTCAGGGAAGGATGAAGGTTAACTTTGGTGTTTGGTGGCATGAGACTTTTAGGCACTCCTCCACTGTTGGTCAGATAAATAATAGAAGTTGGGTTGGCATGAGTGTTTGAGATTAGTTGTATGTCATTTTTGGACACTTCTTTATCATGGGTAAGGCTAATGATAGGAGTTCATTGTGAACCCTTAATTTTGCACCCTTTAAATTGCATTTGAAACCCTAGAGGTACTTAGTAGGGTAAACAAACCTCCAAAAGCCAAAATAAAAAATTTGAGAAATGGAATTTTAGGAAGAAAAACCTATTCCTTTGACCTTTAAACTATCTTAGATCATTCGAAATTGAATAACGAGCATAATGCAACTAGAATCATGAAAAACGGATGAGAAACGGGTGAAAATGAACCAAAATCGCAAAATTGGATGTAGTTAAGCCTAGCAACCATAGAAGGCCTTGGGGCTCCTACCAAAACCTGTATAGCTATTGCACCCTTTCTTGCAGCTGATGTTGATAAGCCTGTGACTGACTCAGGGCTCTTGGCGGCAGCAATCATATTTTTCCCTATTTTTTTGATTTTCTTCATTTTATGCACTTATCCCATATCAGAAGTGCATGAAACTTTTCCCCAACATTTTCCCTATATATAGGGGTCCTCCCACTCCTTTTTAGGGACCTATTAACCTCTTAGTTTACTTAATTAGCCTTTGCATCAAGTGAACCATCTCCACAAGTTTGGTCCAAAAGGAACGAACTTTTTAGTTTAAAATTTTATTTTATTTGGGTGGTCGTTTTGAGGTAGGTTTCCTCAAATCAGTCCGAGGAAGCCCCAATAACGCCATTTGAGTTGCCAATCAAAGGTTGTCATTCTGCAGAGCCAAGAATGTGGAACTGCGATCCGGCCATCCACTTCATCTGCCCTACATCCCCAAGCCTCGTCCTCGTAAGGTATTTATTTTCTTTTTTATTATTTTCTTGTTTTGTTTTGCTTTAATTTTTCTTTTGCTTATATTGTTTTGTTTGTTTGTTTTATTATTTTTACTTAGGATTACTTAGATTGTTCTTTTTGTTTGTTATTTTTTTTGCATTGCATGTTTTATTGTTTTCTTTCATTATTTTGAGACATGTTGATTAAAATATGATTTAATTAACTTGGTAAGCAATTTGAATTGACGTATCTATTTATTAATTAAAACTTAACCTAATTAACAACTTGGTAATCAATCAATCTGATTTAATCAATCAACCCACATTTTAATCAATTAAAATATGATAACAAAGGCAATGACTTAAAAACCCCTCTTTCGTAAGAAGAAAGAACTGCGTGGGGTTTGACTCCTATTCACAGGGATATGCAGGCATGCCGTCTCTAAGGAATCAACTCTGCTAAAATTAATAACTTTTTTCTCTCTATCACCTTTTTCAATTAGTTTAGAATCGAAATTACTTTTCTTAAAAAAAAGAGTCAAAATTTTAGTTCTTTTTATTACAATTGTTTTATTACTTTTTCTTACTTTAGTCATTTAGTTTATATTTGGGGATTGCGTACTTTTCCTAAAACTTATAAGGATTAGAGGAAAGATCTCTTGATTTTGATATTTTTACTTGTAATAATTTTAAGTAGTTTTCCTTTATTGTTTAGATTTTGTAATTGTCATTATTTAACATTTGCCATGCATTGCACGAATAATATTTGTTTCATACATTATATTATATCTATTCATGCATCCATAAAATTTCTTTCTACAAAAGTTATTTTGTACTTAAGCCAAACTAATTTTTTTTTATATTGTTTTAACCAAAACCTAGTCCCCGAGTCCTCTTTAGTCATTTGAGGATTAGTGCTTTTCCTTGGGATAAATGGTATAATTTTAGAGTCAATCAAATTGGGTTTTTCCTTTAATTTTTCCAGCTAAAATAAACAAAATTAAAATAGCAACTCCTTTTGCAAATTACAAGTTACAAAATACATTTTCCTAAACTCATAGCGGGTTTCAATTGTGATATTTCTCCTATAGAGCATTTTTAATTCCCATTAACGGATCGAGCGATGCCTTACAGTTGGCGACTTCACTAGAGACCACCTTCTTTTTATAAAAAAAAATAAAAGGACTACCAATTGGTTTAAAGTAAAGTTTGGCACTTTTAATGCAGAAATGGCTTTCATGCATCATTTGCATAGGCTCCTTGCCTTTCAACCTAGATTTCTTAGGAAAACAATAGATAGAAAGTAACATCGAGTGGGTAATCCTCCTTAGGTCTATTCGCTAATAGTGAAACCATCCATCCTGTGATGAATCCTTTAATCATTTTAAAGGTGTAATGAGCATGCATGCACTATTGGATCCACACAAATTTCCTTGACTCACATGTGATTAGGTATATCGCTGCTTTAGTGTGACAAATACCTTGTAAAAGCCATCCTTACCCTTTCATGTAATGAACCTAGATCCTGACCTTAAGTTATATATACCATAATTAAAACCTTGTATCTTTGTATTCTTATGAAAGATTTTCCCCATGCATATCATGCATCTATATTATTTAACAAAATATGCATTCATCTCTAGTCTAGGTTATACCTTAAACCAAAGAAGGGTCACACACTCACTTTTCACTTTTATCCAAACACCTTCACTTCTAAACCTTAAACATTCTTACCTCTATCCTAATCACATTTGCCCCCACAAACCCTAAGGCATCACTTTAAACCTTATCCCATTACCTTAGCCTTTAACCTAAACGCCAATACCCTAGCCCTAAGTCTAAAACCTCATTTCCCTAGCCTTGGCCTCAAACACCTCTAACCATAAACACTGTTACCTTAACCTTACCCAAAATGTTTTCACCTAAAAATTTAACCAAAAAACACCACTACCCTCCTTTTTACCCATACCTTGCCAACCTAATCATCAAGACACTACCATAAGCCTAATACCTTTGGCCCAACTATGAGGTCTTACCCAAGCACTGACATGATCCGCTAGAGGGAATTGGAATGCTCATTCGGGTTTAGACTTACGATGGAATTCTTGAGTTCGGATATGGTTGATTTTAAAAATAATTTTTGGGAGTCGCCACCCTAATTTATTTTAAAATGGGAAAATTAAGAAAAAACCCAATTGACTCCAATTCATTAATTTTTAATTAATTTACCTAAGGATAAAATCACTAGTCTCAAGCTAGGTTGAGTTTGGAGACTAGGTTTTTGGTTTTAAATAATCTAAATTTGGCTTTTAAATTTAATTTAACTTAAAAATTAATTTCATGGATGATAAATATTATATAATAATTATAACATCATGATTAATGCATGAGCATGGTACGAGTGCAATTAGAAAATTAAGATAAAAAATCACTTAATTAAAGAGGGGAAAGGAGATTGATTAGGATTTGGATTTAGATTCCAAACATGTCTATGTGCCCAATTGAATGGGGATAAAAACCCAAGTAATTTGTTCTATGATTAAGTGGAGGGATTTAGAGGTTGATCAGATTGATTGATTTTATTTAGCTTTGTGGGTGAGAAGAAAAGGCTAATACCCTTGTTTTTGGAGGACAGAGGGTTTATCAGACCAAAGTTTTGTTTTATCGAGACCGGGTGATTGAATCGATTGGAAGATTAATTAGTTAATTAAAATGATTAATTAACTAATTAGTGTGATGAAAAGGATAGATTGATTAATTAATTAATTTGGATGAATGGTGGATTAAGAAAAATGATTAATTTGATTTTGAAAAGTGATTAATTAATTGCTTAAAAATATTAATTAATTAATTAATTGAGTGATTAATTTTAATTAAAAAAAGAGAGGTTTAGTTAATTAAAAACATTAATTAACTTGGTTAGGGTGAGATAAATAATTAATAAAAAAGATTAATTAATTAATTAAAGAGTGGTTAGAGGGAGAAAAAGAAAAAAAGTTGATAGATAACAATCAATATCAACTTTGATGTGTTTGAAATGAGGAAATGGAAAGGCTATTTATAGGAAAATGAGGTAAGGGTGATTTGGAAAGTGAAAATGTGAAAAGACGTAAAGAATAGTGCTAAAAAATCAGAATAGGGGCGTTTTGGTCATTTTGACCTAAACAAGGCGGACAGATCTGTCGCAGCTTCACCCAGGGAGGTGTGGCTTCGAGTCAGCTCTGCGCTGATCCATGTCAGATATATGCGGCTGCCACACTTTGCTGGCATGGATCCGCGCCATCCCTAACTTGAAGTTGCATTGGGTTTGACGCAACTCAGCTTGATTTTTTAGGCATTTTTCAATCAGCTTTAGGTTAGTTTTTTAGACTTTCATATCAGTTTTAGAGAGTTATAAAGTTCAAAAATCTTATCAGTCAGTATGAATTAGCTCAAAATTAATTTTAGAACAGCTAGATAGTTAGTCTGAAAGAAAATCCGGTCAGTTTTGAAAAAATACTGTCTAGTACAGAAGGTCTTGTCCAGATGAAAAAAGTGTCAAAGTCTGAAAAATTAAGTATCTTCATACTAATGTGACTAAAAGTCAATTTTTTGCTCTGGTGGCGGTACCCCTTGTGCCCCGGGAGGGGCGCAAGGGGCTTTGTCCCCTTGACCCCTGCCCACTGACCGGTTAGCAGAATCGCTGTACTAACTCTGTGTATTACACTATCACAATAATCTTAGCAGGTGTTAAGCTGTGGCTGGATGATGAGGTGTAAATTAAGAGTTCACAACAACACACTACCCTAAGCCCAATACCTTTGCCCCAACACACTACCCTATGTCTAGTACTTTTAGTTCAACCCGATACCATAAGCCTAAGACCTTAACCTATGCAACCTTAGGAAATCCTCAAAAGCCTAAATGCAGTTAACTCACAACATTAAAGGGAGTCTTTTTCCTCAAAGTTTGGATGCCCATATTCTTGCTTCTTCCCTAAGCACTTACTTTAATTCTTTAATTTGGTTCATAAGGTACGAATGGCCAACCAGTTTAACATGGACACCCTGACCACACTTATGACTAGCCTTCTTAAGAAGCATTAATAGCATTTTCAAGTTGTCTGAGCTGCTCAACAGATCTAATTTGAAGAAAAAATGAAGGAACAAAGGCAAGCCATCATTGAGGAAGTTCGAGCCCTAATTAACCAAGTAAACCTCAATAAAAGCAATCTTAAACACAATCCGAACCCAATACTCAAGTCGTAAACACCACTACCCAATCTAGCTCTTCCTCTCTCCTAAATCCTTTATAAGGTGGGGAAGTTTTCTCTCAGGATACCAAATTGCTTATGGATAAACTTGAAGCTATGGAGAAAATCATCAAATCCATAAAGCACTATAATGACTTAATTGGTATGGATAGCTTGATCTTGTTCCTTGATGCCAAGCTTCCTCCTAAATGCAAAATGCCTGAGTTGGATATATTTGATGGACCCATATGCCCCAAAACTCATATGAAGATATATATGGGAATAATGAAACCTATGGGACTTAACAATGAGCTCCTTGCTCAAATGTTCCAAAAATCGCTAACTGGAGCTGCCAGGAGATGGTTTCTTTCATTGGAAAAGAGCCAAAAAAGAACATAGGATGATATTTATCATGTCTTTGTTAGACAGTATCATTATTACACTAAAGTAGATATCACTAGGCATGATTTTCCAGCTGAGTCATTCCCCATGTTCCTTACAAGGTGGATGGCTAAAGCTACTCAAACGGTAAATAGGCCAACCAATCAAAAACAAATAGATATCATTGTTAAGAATCTCCTCCCAACCTATCGAGCCTACTTTTTAACACAATACGTATCCACCTTCAGAGCTTTGGTTGCAATTGCATTAAAGGTTGAAGATTGCATCCAAAGTAAATCATTTCAAGCTAAATTCCCCACCACCAACCTGAATAGTGATGAGGAATCTAAACCTGACTCAACCCCACATTACATTAGCCCCAGAAGGCATGTCATGGAGTAGTTCAAGTTCAGCTAATCTGACTTGTCTGAGAATGAATTCCAAGTCTAAACCTAAGTCCAAGTCCAAATCTCAAAGTCTAAGTCCAAATCTGAGTCAGAGTTTGTCATCTTATTTTTCTGTATTCTCATCGACCATAGTGGTTCCTTTTTGTCATCTTGTAATAAAGTTTCCTTTACAGTAATGCATCTACATTTTCTTTTCATTATTTATGCATTAATTTTCTTATCTTCCTTGTTTAGTCTGACATGGATGAGCATTAAAAAAATGAAAAAAAAAAAGAAGAAAGAAAAGAAAAAAATGAAAAAACAAAAGAGAGAGGGGTAGAGATCTAATCCACCACAATTAGCATAGATCAGAATTTGAGTTGCTCTCATTCTCACAAATCAGCAATCGCTTCACCAACTCCTAATAAAAAAAGATCAAGACAATTGAAGCACAAAGAGCAAGTAAATATAATTACCTATTGCACATTGGGTAATCAAATGATGCACCTCAATAAGGGGTAACAAGTTTAGAAAAGACCTTTGTCAAATCCAGAATTCAAAGATTAAAGCCCCTCAAAGTAGCAACCCTAATCATGGTGGAATGTTTTCTCCCAAATTTCATTAATCGAAGCTCACTAAGTTAAAAACCAAAAAGGCGACTTAGGCAAAAGTTAGAGTTGAGAGAGAGAGAGAGACAGAAAGCTCATCCAAGTCATCTTCCCTTATGTCCAAAGTTGTCAAATCATCTTCAATCAATTCATCTCGTCTCATGTCTCTAAAGTCATCTTTCCTCAGTGGTAGTTCATTCTTTAAGGATATACTATCTTCTATGCCTTTATACTATAATGGGGGCATATCTTCCTAAGTTGTCATCTTTTGTCAAATCTGTCTTATCGCTTAACTCAATGAGCTAAAGCACAATCCCTCACATTTGCCACCTTCACAATCTTCTCTCTCATTTAGGATCATGATCCCTAATTTATCTCTTCCACTAGCCTTTTAGCCATTCCTAAAGGCTCTTTGTTTTAGCCAGTGTAATCATTTACATCAAGTCAAACCAATTAAGTGTCACTGCAAGAGTCTTTTCAATCTCAAGCAACAAGAAAAGCTTGACTTGCTCTTTTTCATGAATCATGCTACAAATGGCAAAACCATATAACCTCTATGATTCTTTTCAAAAGTTTCAGCCTACTTTCAAACCATTCTCAAACTTTTCCATCCCAAGCCTCATTGGCAAATCACACCATCTTTTTAAAACTCAAACACCATACCACCCTTTCCTTGGCAAAATCTCATTATGGGCAAAACCAAAAATCCCAAGTCTGTCAGGACTTATCATCATTGAATCTAGTTTCCTTGGCAAAACTAAAAGTCAGGGCATATCTCTCAAAGCCTATCATCCTCAAGTTGATTAAGAAGGACTCAAACTAGTTAAGGCCCATCTCATGCCTTTTTGACAAATATCTCATTATCTTTGAAAGATTAAGTTGCATTGGCAAAACACATCCCTAAGATCAAAGCCTATTAAGGCTTGCAAACCATTCTAATGCAACCATGTCAAAAGGCAAACCCTTATCCATAAGCATGCGATATCTTTATAACTAAAAGCCTATGTCAAGAAGCCTAAAACCAAAAGCCTTCATTAAGAAGCACAAACTAAGAAGCCTTTATTAGGAAGCACAAACTAAGAAGTCTTCATCATGAAGCCCAAAACCAAAAGCCTTCATCATGAAGCACAAACCATAAAGCCTTCATCATGAAGTATAAACCAATAAGCCTTCATCAAGAAGCACAAATCAAAAAGCCTTCGCCATGAAGCCTAAAACCAAAAGCCTTCTCTATGAAACCCAAACCAAAAAGCCTTCACCATGAAGCACATGATCAAAAGCCTTCACTATGAAGCCCACTCCTAAAAGGCCTTTATTTATAAAGCCTATGATCCCCTCTAAGGCAAAATTAGACTGATCCTTCCAAATGGATTTCCTAGCTTGACTTTTCCTCTAAGTCAAGACTAGCCACCTAGGTCTAGCATCCCAACTTGATCTCTTTGACATAGTCTTAAGGTAAAATCTTACCAAGCCTTCTGAATGAACTCACTAGAAGGCCATAATTTGACCGATTCTCTTACATAGCCAAAACAGACTAAGCTTCCAAATGACCTTAGCCAAGGCCAAACTTGACCTAGCCTTCCAAAATGATCCACTCATTCTAAACAATCTTCCCTAAAGCCAAACCAGAAGGCCATAACTGACCAAGCTAATTGTCAGACCTAATTAAAGACTCCCGTATGAACTTCTTTAGAGACAAGCCCCATAAACTAACCTTCTTCAAAACTATACCTAACCTAACCTTATTGTCTCTGAGGACTTAATCCCCCTGATGAAGCTTTCCAATTCAGTCTCTAACTAAACCTTCTCCAAAGAAGAACCCACCTAAACCCAACCTGACCTCTCCCAGGCATACCTGGCTTAACTTCCCAAAGTGACTTCTTCCTAGGCCAAACTGAAAGCCATTGAACAACTAACCTTATGCCTGATATACCATTTTCTCTATAAGTTAACCAAATAACCAAAGACCAAATAACTAAGTTACCTTCCAAAGTAGGGCCATCTTTCTCCCAAAAGCTCAACACTCTCCTACCAAATAGGTTCAAGGTATCTAATCATTGCATAGTCAAGTGCATTTCATAATAGAACAAGTTATAAGTCAAACTTCTAAATCAAAATGGATCATCTCTTTGTCGATTCCTATCAGACAAGGTCGTCATCATTGCTGCTAGATAGGATCATCTCTTTGCCAATTCCTACCAGGCAGAGTTATCATCATCCCTACCAAAAAATATCTCAAAACTGACTAGACATCAAGCTAGACTTTCTAAAATAGATCGGAACCATTACTTTTATTAGATTTCACCAAATATTGTTTATCCTCCAACATTAATGCAAGATAGATAGCCTTGATTTAAATCATCTAACATTAAGGCCAGACAGATCGCCTTAAGTTAAATCCTCCAACATTAAGGCCGAATAGATAGCCTTGATTGAGATTTTCCCAAATTATATTTATCCTCCAACATTAAGGCCAAACAGATAGCCTTGATTGAGATTTACCCCATGTCATCTTTACCTCTACATTAAGGCCGAACAGATAGCTTTGATTAAGATTTACCCCATATTATCTTTACCTCAAACATTAAGTCCGAACAAATAGCCTTAATTAAGATTTACTCTAAATCATCTTTACCTCCAATATTAAGGCTAAACAGATAGCCTTGATTGAGATTTAACCCAAATCATCTTTATCCTCCAACATTAAGGCTGGATAGATAACCTTGATTGAAATTCATCAAACCATCTTCACCTTTAATATTAGGGCTGAACAAATAGCCTTAATTGAAATTCACTAAGACCATTCTCGCATCCAATGTCAAGGCCAGATTAATAGCCATTGACAAAACCTCATTTTACCCATAAATGTCTAATAATGATCACCTAAGCATCCATGTTCCTAGCCCTACCTTTTTATCAAAATTCTTTTGAAACTTTACCTATAAATGTTTAGTAACGATCACCTAAACATCCCCTATGGTTTCTTTTTGTATTTATCCTTTACCTATAAAAATCAACCATACCTTTCACCCAAACATGTCTTAATACTGACTTAGACATCCCTTTGGTTCATTTTTTTTTATCTCTCATCACCGGGTTTAATTTCATTAGAATTACCTTTCTATTAAGCTAATTATGATGAGGGGGTAGTTGTGAACACTTAATTTGCACCCTCTAAATTGCATTTGAAACCTTAGAGGTGTTTAGATATGGTAAATAGACCTCTAGAAGCCAAAATAAAAAATTTGAGAAATGGAGTTTTAGGAACAAAAACCTATTCCTTTGAATTCTACACTATCCACAGATCATCCAAAATTGAATAACGAGCATGATGCAACTAGAATCATGAAAAATGGATGAGAAACGAGTGAAAATGGGCGAAAATCGCAAAATTAGACGTAGTTAAGCCTGGCAGCTACAGAAGGCCCTACGGCTGCCACCAAAGCCTGTACAGCTGTCACACCCTTTCTTGCAGCTGCCACTAATAAGCTTATAGCTACCTTAGGGCTCCTAACAGCAGCAATTGTATCTTTCCTTATTTTTCTGATTTTTCTTCATTTTGTGCACCTATCCCACATCAGAAGTACATGAAACTTTCCCCCAACATTTTCCCTATATATAGGGGTCCTTGTACTACTTTTTTAGGACCTCTTAACCTCTTGATTTGCTTGATTAGTCCTTGCATCAAACGAACCATCTCCACAAGTTTGGTCTAAAAGGAACAAACTTTTTAGTCTAAAATTTTATTTTATTTAGGAGGTCGTTTTGAGGTAGCTCTCCTCAAATCAATCTGACGAAGCCCTAATAATGTTGTTTGAGTTGTCATTCAAAGGTTGTCTTTCTGTTGAGCTGAGAAGGTGGAATTGCGATTCAGCCATCCGCTTCATCCTCTCTACGTCCATAAGCCTCGTCCTTATAAGGTATTTATTTTCTTTTTATTATTTTCTTATTTTCTTGTTTTGTTTTGTTTTGTTTTAATTTTTATTTTGCTTTATATTGTTCTTTTTTTGTTATTTTTCCTTAGGATTGTTTAGATTATTCTTTTCATTTGTTATTTCCTTGCTTTGCATGTTTTATCATTTTTTTTTCATTATTTTGAGGCATGTTGATTAGAATATTATTTAATTAACTTGGTAAGCAATTTGAATTGATGTATCTACTTGTTAATTAAAACCTGACCTAATTAACAACTTAATAATTAATCAATCTAATTTAATCAATCAATCCACATTTCAATCAATCAAAATATGATAACAAAGGCAATGACTTAAAAACCCCTCCTTCGCAAGAAGGAAGAACTACTTGGGGTTTGATTCCCATTCAAAGGGATACGCAGGTGTGAGGCCTCACCCAAGCACCCGGTCTAATCCGCTAAAGGGGAATCAAAAATGGTCATTTGGAAGAAACATCATGATTGGAACCTGCTATGATTTATGAAAAAATTGTATTTTATAAGTTGAAATTTGCAAAAGGAGTCACCACTTTAATTTTGTTTATTTTAGTTGGGAAAATTAAAGGAAAAACCCAATTTGATTGACTCCAAAAGTATACTATTTATCCCAAGGAAAAGCACTAGTCCTCAAATTATCAAAGAGAGCTTAGGGACTAGGTTTTGATTAAAACAATACAAAAAATTAGTTTGGCTTAAATACAAAATAGCTTTTATAAAAAGAAGTTTTTATGTATGCATGAATAGATATAATATGATGCATGAGACAATATTACTTGTGCAATGCATGACAAATATGAGATAATGATAATCATAAGATGCAAAAAGTAAAGGAAAAAAACCACTTAAAACTATTACAAGTCAAAATGCTAAAACAGGGGATCTTTCCTCTAGCCCTTATGGGTTCTAGAAAAAGCACACATTCCCCAAATATAATCTAAATACCTAAAATAAGAGTATTAAAACAATTATAATAAAAAGAATTAAAAATTTCAACTTTTATTTGAGAAAAATAATTTTGATCCTAAACTATGTGAAGAAGGTGATAGAGAAAAAAAATTGTTAATTTTAACGGAGTTCAATGCCTTAGAGACGGTAAGCCTGCGTATCCCTTTGAATGGGAATCAAACCCCACGTAATTCTTCCTTCTTGCGAAGGAGGGGTTTTAAGTCATAGCCTTTGTTACCATGTTTCGATTGATTTTAAAGGGCTTAGAGATTTGTTAATTAGGTCAGATTTTAATTAGCAAAAATTAGATCTTTTCAGATTTAGATCTTGAAATTGAAATTGAAAAGGAAAAGGAAAGAACTTTAACCTTTGGCTTCCGTCGGCGAGGAATGTAAGGAGCAAGCTTAGCACTGGATCTAAGTTCCACCTTGGTCTCGGGATATTACGACCACTCCTTTTGGAAGAAGGACTCTTGAATAATGTGAACTCTTTTGGAGGGGCTTGGATAACACATTTGCTTGAGAACCATGAATTCCCTTTTGAAAGAAATAGCTTGAATTGAACCTTTTCTTGATTAGGAAGTTTAAGAATAGAACTTGAGGTGATTAGGAGGCTTATGAATGGGGTTTTGAAATGATTAGGAAACTTATGAATGGCATTTTATGTGATGGAGGAGGTTTTGGAATGAGATTTTAGAGATTTAGAAGTTTAGGAAGAGGGTTTTAATGATTGGAAAGCTTAGAAATAGGATTTAGAAAGCTTTATGGAGAGTATAGAAGCATGCAATTGAAGGAATGGTGGAGCCAAATGCAGTGGAAGGGAGGTGGTGGGGTGAAATTTTAAACATTTTGAAATTTCACTTCACCCATTTTGGTCCAAAATCTATTCAAGCAATCAATTAATTTATGTGTAAAACACATATGCATATAAAGAAGAAGGATAGTAATCATATTACCTCTTGTAGATTCTTTCTTTCTTTATTAAAGAGCTTTCCAAGTGTGAAGCCTCTAGATCATCCACACCTAGCTCACCTATAAGTCTCCTCTTGATTTCATTGGTGTTCTTGAATCCTCTCTTGGTTGCCCAATTTGATTCAAGTTTTCCCTCAAAAATCATCTAGGAAATTAAGGTTTCTCTTTGGTTTGTTTTGGACTAAATACATTTTCAATTTGCAAGCATTTGTTCTTTCATAAAGAATAAAGAAGAGAATTGAATATCAAAAGAAAATTTGAAGAAACATTTTCTTCTTTTTCTTTCTCTCTCTCAACTTCTCTCTCTAAGCTTCAAATAAAAATGGTGTTCTAAACTTATGAAGAAAAATGAAAATAAAACTCTTTTATACTCATTTTCAATAAGACTTAACTCTTAAGTCTTCACAAAGACATAAATGCCCTTACATTTTCTTTTAGCTCACCATTTGGTAAAGGGGCAAAGTTGGACTTTGCTTCTTCAAATGGTGAAATGACCATTTTATCCTTTAGGGGTGAAATGACCATTTTATCCTTTAAACATTTCCACTAGCCAAAAGATATAATTATAATTTTAACCTTAGTAGAAAATTCTCTAACCCCTAAACCTATTACATGGGCTTATGAATAATGAATTTTCTCTAACTCTTAAATTGCCTCTTAACCATATCACATATGAGCTTAAGCCACATCTTATGTGTTAAGGGTTTTCACTAAGCTTAAAATTAAGTCTTTGATTTAGTCCAAATCAATTTTCAATTTAATCTTTTTTCATTTGCATCACATACAAAATAAGATTTAATTGAATAGAAACTTTTATAGATTAAACATCAAGATATGCTAGGGTCCTTATAAATTTAATTACATGTTTAATCATTTTACCACTAATCAATTAATTAAACACTTTAATTAATTATTATGGTAAACCTTTTACACTTAGAAGGTGATTACTATTAGGTGTGTGCCTTTCTAGGTTCATATCTAATTAGCAATGGGAATGAGAAAACACTTTTCTCTACTAATGTGAAATCCCCACTTCACACTTTGTCCCATAAGTCTTGAGAGACAGCCAGCATTCCATGTCACGACTATCTAATTAGAAATGAATGTTTATAGTTGATAACTTTAAACATCACAAGGACCATCGATCATAAATCATCATGCACTAGAATCCTTTCATTAAAGATCCCAATCTTGGCTAGGGTAATGGTTTATGTCAAACCCTAATGTGCCTCAATTCTATGTCCTTATCTCGGTTCTAATTCTTAATGAGATTAGATTCCTGCTAGAAACTCTTTCTAGTGAATCTGTCTGTCCTGGCCAGGAGCTTTAGTTATCAAGAATAACTAGATAGCATAGGATCTTAACCTCATTTACTCGAGGTAATGAATTCTATCTTGGCGATCACTTATCTCCATACATAACAAATTAGAACCATCACATGCCGCCATATATCCATACATGAGTTGTACTTCTATGTAAGCAGTAATAAATTCTAACTTCCTATATATGAGATATAGTATCCCTCAAGTCAAAGGATTATATGCACTATTATGACCTAGATGATAAATATTTGACAAGTAGTAAAACCCCATATTATTACCATCTAACGTCACAGTTTGACTATTCATCCTATGAATATCTATATGTTTGTATCGATATCATATGTCAAGCAGCATGAAACTCACTGCCTCTATAATCATTTGTATCACATACTGATTATAGAAAACAAATAGAGGTGATGGTCTTCCAGAATTAATGATGCCCAGTCATTAATCCTATGACCATTAACAACTTTAAAATTTTTGTATAAGAGCGATCTGTCTCCCATATTCTCAACACTTGAGGGTAGATCCTTTTATAAATACTTAAGGACTATATTCAGTAATATGAAACTCTTTTCACATTATGAATATATTATTGTGCCATTGGGAATTAATTTCTACAATTACATAATTATAATATGGCTCCTAGGGCACATACTGCTATTAATCTCCCACTTGCACTAGAGCCATTATGCTTAGTATCAATAACTCATCTTCTCAAGATGATGTTTAACTGTCACTAACTTTTTACTTTAGTCAATGGATTAACCAAGTTAATGGTTAACACTATTTTCTGCAAGGCTAGAACACCCTATTCAAATGAATGATTTGATAATACCTTAATGCCTTACGAAATATTATGGATTTCAGTGTGAGACTTGAGTTCCCTTGCCATAAGCTAAGGCTCCGTTATTATCATAGCAGAGAGATACTAGTTATGTATTGGAGAAACTCTTAAACAGTTCATAACTGCTAAATCCAAAATAACTTATTATTTACAACATCCTATGTAGCAAATTTGGCTTCCATAATGAAGTTTGTAATAACAATTTGCTTAGAACTTTTCTAGCAAATTATTTCTTCATCACAGATAATGAAAATCCCAATGATAGACTTTCTATCATTTATGTAGTAGCATTCTTTATTTGTCAAAATTAAATCTTAAATACTTCTCAAGTACTTTAGAATAATTTTGATTATATTTTCAATAATTTAATCCTAAATAGGATTAGAATTTGTTAGTCATACTAACAATATTCTCGATATCCGGCTCATTATACAACTCTTGTATAATTTAGATTTCCTATAGTCATACTATAAGGAATCCATGCCATACTTTCTTTGGGTATGTAGGGAATCAACCCTCAAAAAGTGGAATCAAAATTGTTGGAAATAGAACTTTTGGAATTGGCATGTTGAACTTTTCAACATCCTTTCCAAATATTGACTTAGACATATTTAACATTCTTTTCAATCTATCTTAATAGATATGAATTAACAAGAATTTAAATATTTATCTCAAGTCTAAATGAAGAAAGTAATGGTCAAACCATTCTACAAATGCAAATATATTAATACTTTTACAAACTAATATATTATCCACATACAAAACTTGAAAGTAAGGATACTCCCACTATCCTTTTACACATTAAGGATTCATCTTGCAATGAAATAACTCATTAAGGTTTTGCATACTTTGGAATTTTCTTAAGACTCTAAGCCTTTAGATTTATTCCATGATCATTGACTCATAATCACTATGCATTGTTGTATCACATATAACTATAATAGAATCATCTCATAATTTGCTTCATCATGAATGTACAACTTTTGTGCATTCATATAAAGGAAATTATATTTTTCTTAAGATTAGATATTTTACTATCTCATGATTTGCTTCATCATGAATATACAACTATTGTGTATTCATATAAAGAAAATCATATCTTCAAGAAAAATTAGATATTCTACTAAACCTTTTGTAGCTTATAAGGATAAAACATTTAGTTAGTTTTAGACTTTTCACAAGGTTGATCAAATTTACTTTGATCATTTTGTTGGATATTATTGGATGACATTCACCCAATTATTCTACCTTTCTCAATATGTCACTTTCTTGAATAAACACTTTATCAAGAAATAACATTTTTGCTAACAACTCTTTATTATGCAAAAGATAGAAACACTATCCTAAACCACCTTTAGGATATCCAACAAACCTTATCTTAATTAGAATTATCTTCCAATTGTCCAACTTCAGCTTATCAAATAAGCTAGATATCTCAAATCTAATCATGAGTAAGAATTTTGATATCTATCCATATTATATCATATATGAGTTAAGATTAGATAGACCTTAGAGAAATTCTATTCAAGAACATTTTGCTATTATTTGCAAATTTCCATAAGAAAATAAACAAAAACTTTTATAGTTCATCATCTATTACATCATATCATATATGTTGTAATTTATTCTTTTGAGTATACCATCACGTATGGTTTTCCCAACAAAAAATTATGATTAGTTGCTAATTTTATATTTAGGAAATTCCTAAAAAATTAGTAATTGAGTTCTCCCCACTTCGATCAAATCAAAGGGTTATGATACTCTTTCCCTTTTTGTATGAAATATCCTTAATATTTATTTTCCTTTTCATCTTGAATTTCTTGAATGTTTCAATAATTCAAATGAACAATTCATTTTATTTACCTTTTTCTGAACAAGTCAATATCATATATTTAGATAAATACAACGAATTAGGAAAAACTCCTACTAACTATTTCACAAATGGTATTGATGCATCTATATGCATAATTTCTAAAACTTCTTTGATTTCTATTCTTTTGTCCAACAAAAGGTGATCTAGTTGTTTTTGCATTAGATACTAGACTTCTAAGTAGAAACAAGTTCACACCCTGATGGGTAGTGACAAATGTTATCCAACTAAGTTGTCTTATCTTCGACTAAACAAACTAATCTAAGAAATCATAGTGGTTTTAGATTGAAGTTCTTTACGACATTATCATATAAGCACTTGGAGTTGTTTTGTTATTATTAATTTAATAATAATACATCAACCATATAATTCATACTCTTAAGTTTATTACTATAATAAACCATGCTAACATTTTTCTAGTAATGAAATTCACAATTCCTTAAAGTTATAGAATAATGTAGCTTAAGTATGAAACACATACATGATATACAAAACATTATTTTAAAATCATTATTAAGTACATACAAGACATGCAAAATATGATTTTTAAAACCATCATGAAGTATTATAAAAGCTCTTTAGAAACAAACACTTTGCCCCTTAAATTTTTAAAAATCACTTCATTTAACTCCATGCTTCCGTTGCTTACTCTGATCATGCATATGACACAAAAGCACCTATATCATGAATCATAGCAATAAATGAACTATATGAATCATTGGAATATAGTAACAAGAGATAGATTTACTTTCACAAGGTCTATCTTTCTCCTTGTCTTTAGTATTCACAATACTTAAAACAATTACTTTTCCAATATTCATAACATTGACAATAGAAACATTTTCTTTTGTCAAAAATAGCATTATCTATGAACTTGTCCATTGCAATTTCCCTTTTAGGATTTATAATAGAAACTTTTTCTATTACCTTAAAGTGCATTTTCCATCTAATGCAAATTTGGAATGAATTTGAAGAATTAAACTATTTGAAAATTATTATTCATCAAAACATCTAGACTCTCTAGTTGTTTGATGAATTTAATCATCATATGAAAATAATTCCAAATTTAGTTTAATTAAAAATTAATAAGAAATAATAGAGGTTTCTCACAATTCAAATTCTTTCATAAAGAATACTAGATAGAAAAATAGAAGAACAAGAAATTAAAGATGAAACATTTTTTTCTTTGATTTCTTTTCTCTAATTTCTTACTCTAGTTGAATAGTAAGAATAAGAACAAGAATGAAAAATATGGAGAAGACAAAGAAAAATAAAGTTATGAAGATCAAGAAGAAACACTTTCTTCTTTTCTTCCTTTATAATTTCTTTTCCTTTCCTTTTTCTTTCTTTATAATTTTCTTCATATTCAAATAAAATAACTACCTTAATATCTCATATTAATCAGTGTATTTATGCACATCATACAACTCTTGTAGACAATGCATAATTACTTGGAGTCTTGTTATGCTCATATGTTGTTTTTGCAACCTTTGACTTATAAAACAATCATTTAGCATCAAACTCATCCAATATTTTGTTTCTATTGCACTTAAAGTGATATGTTCCTTTGGAGTAGTATTTTCTCTAAAAGACCAAGAACAAATCAACTTGAATACATACACTATGTACTCAAATGCAAGGACCATAGATATAGGCCCTGCGAGCCTAAAAGAATTAAATATATACACAAGAGGGTTTGTCAATTTCATATTATCAAAAATGCAAAAAATAACAAGATTAATAACTTATGTAATTAAAAAGCTACCATAATGATTTGGTCTTCAATCAAAATGGTAATCCTACTAATTTGGCAAATCCTATACTTCCAAATAGGAAACGAAAATCTTGTTGGGTGGATTTTTAGTAGGTGATTGAATTCTTATTAGATTATCACAAATTCCTCAGATACACATTGTCGTTATTACAATTTTGATATCTAACAAGTGAACAACACTTATTTATCACAACTCTTTGTGAGGTTCAATCAATCCGGTTCCTAGTATTTCCAACCTCAAATACACATTGTCGTTATTGACTTTTCACACTAGTCAAGTCAAACCCATTGGACCAATAAGTATAGTGATTTGAACATTATATGTCTCAGATACTCATTGTCGTTATTGACATATAATGTATCATATACTCATAACATCACATGCTTTACAATAACTTCAATGAAACATTCAAACCAAACATATCACCCCTTATGTATCCATAACCGATGATATAAATGCTTGAATTTCTCTTGAACTATTGTTTCAATGGAGAACCATAACTCGATATTTTCTTTGGAAGATTTTTAGGCTTTATGGATTAGTATCACTTTTCACATTATCCATTTTAAACATCATCACATGCATTCAAATATATATCATATATATATATCATAAAATGGACAATATACACATAGGTATGATCATGGATTCTATGGATCCACTTCCTAGCCATAAGGAATGGATACGGAATTTAGGTTATACAAATTACAAACATGAAATTACAACACTTGTATCTTCATGCTCCCACTAGGCATCTTCATAGGTTGAACCTCTTTTTGTTCTTGCATCTCTATATCTCCATATGTGCATTAGTAACCTTGGTATTCCAAGGTGAGATTACAAAAACAAAACAGTTTATAGGCTCAATGGAATTAATTTAACCTAAATGAGTAATTAACATTTAATTACATTCCATTAAATAATAAAATTAATTATTACATGTCCACATTAGAAATCATACATTATGGTTTCTAAATCCATGATCAACCATTCATGCCTCTCAAAAAACAACAAAACATATATATACAACAATTGCATTTATAGATATGTTGTTCATCATTGGAACATTTCCAAAATATTCATTTTGAATATCACATATTCAATGTTTCTATAGCTTAAAATCAAATTTTAAGTCATAGAAACGTAATTGATTGAAAAATTAATCCAAAACAATTTTGGAAAAAATTAAAGTTGGGTGGAGACACGGCGAAAATCATGACCATTTTCACGGTCGCAATTCAGGTTTTGTGGGAGCGAAATACTAGTCGTGGTCATGACTTTCCTGAACTAACCTAAACAACATTTGTTCTGATCCACTTGTTCGCGGGCGAGACATCAAATTTGTGGTCACGATTCACCAATCACTGTCATGACATATGATTCGCGAGCGCAAATTTTATGTTCGACAATACAACATTTGTGCACCAACTCAGTTTCAACCAAATCAAAAACTTCCAAAACAACATATACTATGGTTTTACACAGAAATTAAGTGGCTCTGATACCAATTAAAGGAATGGAGGAGCCAAATGCAGCGGAAGGGAGGTGGTGGGGTGAAATTTCAAACATTTTGAAATTTCACTTCACCCATTTTGGTCCAAAATCCATTCAAGCAATCAATTAATTTGTGTGTAAAACACATATGCATATGAAGAAGAAGGAGAGTAATCATATTACCTCTTGTAGGTTCCTTCTTTTTTTATTAAAGAGCTTCCCAAGTGTGAAGCCTCTAGATCATCCACCCCTAGCTCACATCCAAGTCTCCTCTTGATTTCTTTGGTGTTCTTGAAACCTCTCTTGGTTGCCCAATTTGATTCAAGTTTTCCCTCAAAAATCATCTAGGAAATTAAGGTTTCTCTTTGGTTTGTTTTAGACTAAACACGTTTTCAATTTGCAAGCATTTGTTCTTTCATAAAGAACAAAGAAGAGAATTGAAGATCAAAAGAAAATTTGAAGAAACATTTTCTTCTTTTTATTTCTCTCTCAACTTCTCTCTCTAAGCTTCAAATAAAAATGGTGTTCTAAACTTATGAAGAAAAATGAAAATAAAACTCTTTTATACCCATTTTCAATAAGACTTAATCTTAAGTTTTCACAAAGACTTAAATGCCTTTACATTTTCTTTTAGCTCACCATTGGGTGAAGGGGCAAAGTTGGACTTTGTTTCTTCAAATGGTGAAATGACCATTTTCTCCTTTAGGGGTAAAATGGAAATTTCCACTAGCCAAAAGATGTAATTACAATTTTAACCTTAGTAGAAAATTCTCTAACCCCTAAACCCATCACATGGGCTTATGAATAGTGAATTTTCTCTAACCCCTAAATTACCTCTTAACCATGTCACATATGAGCTTAGGCCACATCTTATGTGTTAAGGGTTTTCACTAAGCTTAAAATTAAGTCTTTAATTTAGTCCAAATCAATTTTCAATTTAATCTTTTTTCATTTGCATCATATACAAAATAAGATTTAATTGACTAGAATCTTTTATAGATTAAACATCAGGATATGCTAAGGTCCTTGTAAATTTAATTACATGTTTAATCATTTTACCACTAATCAATTAATTAAACACTTTAATTAATTATTATGGTAAACCTTTTACACTTAGAAGGTGATCACTATTAGATGTGTGGCTTTCTAGGTTCATGTCTAATTAGCAATGGGAATGAGAAAACACTTTTCTCTATTAATGTGAAATCCCCACTTCACACTTAGTCCCATAAGTCCTGAGGGACAGCCAGCATTCCATGTCACGACTATCTAATTAGAAATGAATGTTTATAGTTGATAACTTTAAACATCACAAGGACCATTGATCATAAATCATCATGCACTAGAATCCTTTCATTAAAGATCCCAATCTTGGCTAGGGTAATGGTTTATGTCAAACCCTAATGTGCCTCAATTCTATGTCCTTATCTCGGTTCTAATTCTTAATGAGATTAGATTCCGACTAGAAACTCTTTCTAGTGAATCTGTCTATCCTAGCTAGGAGCTTTAGTTATCAAGAATAACCAGATAGTATAGGATCTTAACCTTGTTTACTCGAGGTAATGAATTCTATTTTGGCGATCACTTATCTCCATACATAACAAATTAGAACCATCACATGCCATATATCCGTACATGAGTAGTACTTCTATGCAAGCAGTAATAAATTCTAACTTCCTATATATGAGATATAGTATCTCTCAAGTCAAAGGATTATATGCACTATTATGACCTAGATGATAAACAATTGACAAATAGTAAAACCATATATTATTATCATCTAACGTCACAATTTGACTATTCATCCTACAAATATCCATGTGTTTGTATCGACATCATATGTCAAGCATCATGAGACTCACTGCCTCTATAATTATTTATATCACATACTGATTATAGAAAACAAATAGAGGTAATCATCTTCCGGAATTAATGATACCTAGTCATTAATCCTATGACCATGAACAACTTTAAAATATTTGTATAAGAGCGATCTATCTCCCATATTCTCAACATTTGAGAATAGATCCTTTTATATATTCACTAATATGAAACTCTTTTCACATTATGAATAATTTATCATGCCATTGGGAATTAATTTCTATAATTACATAACTATAATATGGCTCCTAGGGCACATATTGCTATTAGTAATTGTGTGTCTGTAGCTATTATGGAGTGTAAGGTATTTATAGGAGGAGTTTAGGGCTAAAAATTAATAGTTTCCGGGTAGGATTCTAAAATGGGCTCAATGCAATAACTGAGGAGTCGATTGCGGTAACCGCAGCTGGCTGCGAGTTACAACAATGGGCCAGCGGGCTGCTGCAATCTGTTTTTTGGCCTGTTCTTCTCCGTCTTTGATCTGATTTGAGCCCAGTCTAATTCTATGCATTCGTGATCAAATGTCAGTCAATTGGAAGTGCAAAATAGAGGGTTCACAGTAGGCATGCCATCTCTAAGGCATCAACTCCACTAAAATTAACAACTTCTTCTCTCTATCACCTTCTTCACATAGTTTAGGATCAAAATTGCTTTTCTTCAACAAAAGTCAAAATTTTATTTCTTTTTATTACAATTGTTTTATTACTTTTTCTTACTTTAGTCATTTAGTTTATATTTAAGGCATGTGTACTTTTCCTAAAACTCATAAGGGCTAAAAGAAAGATCCCCTGATTTTGATATTTTTACTTATAATAATTTTAAGTAGTTTTCCTTTATTGTTCACATTTTGTAATTTTCATTATTTAACATTTGCCATGCATTGCATGAATAATATTTATTTCATGTATCATATTATATTTGTTCATGTATACATAAAATTTCTTTTTACAAAAGCTATTTTGTATTTCAGCCAAACTAATTTTTTTTTGTATTGTTTTAACCAAACCTAGTCCCTAAGCCCTCTTTAGTCATTCGAGGACTAGTGTTTTTCCTTGGAATAAATGGTATAATTTTGGAGTCAATCAAATTGGGTTTTTCCTTTAATTTTCTAACTAAAATAAATAAAATTAAAGTGGCAACACTTGTTGCAAATTATAATTTACAAAATACAATTTTCTAAACTCATAGTAGGTTCCAATCGCGATGTTTCTCCCAAAATGCATTTTTTATTCCCTTTAGCAGATCGAGCTGGTGCTTGGGCGAGGTCTCACATTGGTATGATTGCAGTAATGGACCAAAGGTCGTGTTGGTTGAAAAAACATTTGGTATGATTGCAGTAATAGGACCAAAGGTGATGTTGGTTGAAAAAACAGAGGTGTTTAGTTGATTGACCATAGGAGGAGCTACAATATTGGTTGGATCAAGATGGGATGCAATGGAACTTGAGTCAATTGGATTTGATTTAGATTATTTAGCAAAATGGGGAGGTGTGATGTTGGGCAGACTAAAATGGGAATCACGAGGTATGATGGAGAGATTTGAATGCATGGACTGCCTTTGGGAACATAGGGCTTTGGTGAGCTAGGCAAATTATTTTTGTTAGCAGCTAAAGCATTGTTGAAATTAATTTATTAAGGATCAAGGGCAGAGGTTAGTATGGCTTGAAAATTTTCCTCTTGCCTTTTAAGGATGTTGGTGAAAAATGTGTTCATGGTGTCTCGGTCGAAAAAGTGGGCCATCAGTACCTTCAAGGTGAAGCTATAAAGAAAGGGTAAATGTATGAGAAAGGCATGAAAAAGTGATGAAATGATGGGTTATATGCAAATTTTGAGGAGAAGAGATTTCCTATGGTGTTTTGGGCTACATATTTTGGGCTTTTGAGGTAATAATTGTTCATTGGACCAAAGGTATTGGGCTTTGAGGATTGGATCTTAGCCAAAAGGTTTTGGGCTTAAGGATTAGGTTTTTAGTTGGGAGCCAAAAGGTTTTGGCCTTAATGAAGGTTTGGTATCTTGGAGTGCAAGGGTATTGGTGTTTGGATTTTAGGGTCTTAGTCCAAAAGATTTTAGGCCTAAGATGGTGGTGGGCCAAATGTGTTGGGCTTAGGATTTGAGCATGAGAGAGATGAGACACCAAACGTTTTAGGCATAAGGTAATGTTAGGCCAATGTTTTGGCCTGAGATAGGTGAGGTGCCAAAGTTTTGGTCTTAGGGTGATGGTAGGCCAACTGTCTTGGTCCTAAAAGAGGTAAAGTGGCAAAGATTTTCGTCTTAAGGTGATGGTGGGCCAAATATCTTGGTCTTAGGAGAGGTGAGGTGCCAAAGGTTTTGAGCTTTAAAAGGAGGTAATGAGCCTAAAGTTTTAGGTCAAAAGTGCTTAAGCTTTGAATGGAGGTTGATACTCAACTTTTTTCAAGGCACAACCTAAACTTAGGGCTCTTAGTCTTATCTATATATATGCATGGTCATGTCATGATGCATACCAAAAAGATTTCATGAATATGCACAAAGGTCTTGATTATTATAGTGCATGGAACCTAGGGTCAAAGGCTAGAGCAATTATATGCACAAAGGTGTAGGGTGGCTTGGTTAAAGGTCCCCATCCCACTAGACCATCGATATACCTAACCACATGTAAAGTAAGGAGCCTTGCATAGGTCAAACAATACTGATTGCTCATTCCACTACTGAAATGATTGAGGATTCATTGCTGAGTGAAATACTTTCACTATCTCCCAACATACTCAAGGAGAGTTGTCAAGCCAAAACTACTCACCATCCAAAAATTTTCCTAGTAACTAATTTTAGGCAAGGAGCCTTTATTATGCAAAGTGATGCATGAAAATCAAATTATATTTAATGAGCCAAGTGGAGATTATTTTTGAGAAAAATCTCAACCAAATAGTAATCTTCTTATTTGCTTTTCCTTTTTTTTTTTAAAAGGTGGCAACCAGTCGTGCTAGTGTTCTCACCAAGTGCTGCACATATCCATGCTCATGGTCCCCTTTTTTGCTCCAAAATATCCATTTTTCTCTTTTCAGTCTAATTTTCAGCCCCTGTTAGCCCTAGTCTTTTGGGTCTTTTCACTTTTCAATCCCTAAACTACTCTCACCAACTTTTCCTATAAATAGCCCCATTTCCCTTCATTCTTCCCCACCCTTTGACCACTTGTAGATTGCTATCTATTTACTCATTTTCTTCTTCTCTCTCTAACCACTCTCTAACTAATTAATTAATTTTTTAATTTTTTAATTAATCATTTTTTTTCAAAATCAAATTAATCCTTTTTTTAAATCCACCCTTCATCCAAATTAATTAATTAATCATTTTAATTAATTAATAAATCTATCCATCCATTTCATCAGATTAATTAGTTAATTAATCATTTTAATTAATTAATTAATCTCTTATTAAATCCAATCATTCGGTCCTGATAAAATGGAACTTTGGTCCAATAAAACCGTCTACCTTCCAAAAGCAAATATATCAACTTTTTTGTCTCACCCACAAATTCAAATCAAATCAATCAATCCAATGAACCACTAAATCGTGGAACGAACTACGTACATTTTGATCTCTATTCAATAGGGTACGTAGGTACATTTAGAATTTAAATCTAAACCTCAAATCCAAAATTAATTCCATTTTCCCTTTGCACGTTTGGAATTTAAATCCAAACCTCAAATCCAATCCAAAATTAATTCCATTTTCCCTTTGCTTTAATTATAACTAGTTATTTATTTATTTTTGGAATTAAGGAGCGATTATGTGGTTTCCTTAGAATCCATATGGACTAAAGGGAACACTCTCCTTAGTTTGTTGATGATTTACTTTATTTGCTCTTTAATTTTCCCATGCATCCATATTATGCCATGTTCATGTATTTTATTTATAATTATCATCTTATAAATGTCATCCATGAAATTAATCTTCAAAGTCAAATTAAACTTAAAAGGCAAATCTTAATTATTTAAAACCCCGAGCTAGTGATTTTTTACTTAGGTAAATTAATTGAAAATTAATGAATTTGAGTCAATTGAGTTTTTTTGTAATTTTTTCATTTAAAGATAAATTAGGTGGTGACTCCCAAAGTCATTTTCAAGATCAACCCATCTGAACCCGAGGGTTGCCTTGTGAGTTGAAACCAAAATGAGTATTCTGATTCCTTCTAGTGAATCGAGTTAGTGCTCGGGTGAGGCCTCATAGTATATCTAAGTGGTGTTAAACAATAAGAGTAGTAACTTCTCTCTTGTAACAGTTACATATAGTTGGTCATACGCCAAAGGTAAAAGGTTCTCCCTGGATAAGACACTAATAATATTATTGACTTCGACAGTGAACCAACAAAAGCACATGGTCTAACTGATTTTTCTTTATTAATAAAGGCATTTTATCAAACACGTGACTAATAGCTCAATAAAGAGCTCAGTAGAGATGATAATAAAAAACTAGCTTAATGGCCTCATCATTCAATCATTTAAATAGTATCAGTTAACAATAGGTTCAATGAAAAAAATAAAGATATACGATCAGCTAATTCAAAATAAATTCTCATTCAATATTAACAAAGGCTTTTACACATTTAAAAGAATAAGCAATATGATTTTCATTATTATGTATCAATAGACAGGGATGATAAAAAAAATGGCATTAACAATAATCAATTAAATGATATGTATATTTATAAAGAAGCATAAGAAGAAATTATACCAAATGAGAAATTTACATAAAAATACTTCATGGTGGTTCTACAATGTTTTCATACATTTCTAAACACACCTAGATAGCTATTCCTTTACAATTCTTTTACTAAACTCTTACTCAAAGCACATATGGCCCCTTTCAATCACAACTCAACAATCACTTGGCCTATAATCAAACGTCTTGCTTTAACTAAATCTTCAAAAGAATGGTAAAAGGAAGAGATTTCTAAGATCTAAGATCTATCTAAAGAACTTATGATTCTTTTTGAAGAAGAAAAAGAAATTTGATTTAAGAGAAAAGTGTAAAATGTAGTAGCACATGATGCCTTATATAAAAAGGAAAGAAAGTTGTATTAATTATAGTGGCTGACATACTGTTCAGTGGCAGTTAACTTACATTTTTAGCTCATGTTTCCTACCATTTATCCATGGATAGATAGCTTCCATTTACAGATATACACTTCACATAATGTTATTCATGGGTAGGTAGCTTAAACTTAAATCATGCAATCTTCTATAATACTCATGAATAATAACCTTAACTTTCCTCTTCATTAGAATAACTTTACTTAATGTTGAGCCATAATTCACTTTGTATGTGCCTAGGTGTCTATCAGCTTTGATGTCAAGCTCATCGATTCACTTCAATCACAACAAGCTCGTCAGCTCGCTTTAAGGGAAATCTTAAAATAATAATTTAACTTAACCATTACTCGACATACATATAATGAAAAATACTTCTTTTTCATTGTATTAGCAATCAACTTGAAATGTCATAGGCATACGCAAATTTGGGGTGTTACACGCTTGTGTGGTAAAAATATACAAGATAATAAGCATAGTTCATATTCTATTTACCTTTAATGCCTATGAAAATGAAGTCACCTTCTCATCTCTTAATAACACACAACAAAAAAATTGAATTTCCATGATTATTTATGTCAACCCAAACTCCAATAGGCATATCGTAAAGACAAGTATATCACAAAACACTTGATATACATGTACAGAATCACCAAATGACCATATTATATGTTACATACTAATATGGATAGATCACCTCGTATGAACCTATAGTTCACCCAACCGAATTGTGGACAAAGCCAAAAGGTAACTTCACTCACTCATCTCCTGTCCACTGTCCAACTAGCATTCTGAAATCCAAAATTCCATCATGATTAGACAAGATATTCTCCAAATCCTTGTTCGAGAATAACACTGCAACATAAGAACCATCTCCAAAAGGGACTCAAAGCCCTAGATTACCTCCTATAGATAGTTTCTTTTTCTTAGCAAGACAAGGAACATCTTCTGAAGCACTTAAGCTCCCTTTAATTCCTTGAAACCATAATCTCTTTGACTTAGGCATCGAAGTAATCTCTCAGGCACGTCGACTAGGCTCTCTAATCCATCTGCATCGCATTTCTAGAAGGTCGACAAATCACCTAACTGTGTGTCTGAGATTAGAACTCATATTTGAGTACATCATTATATGTTCAAGCTTTTTATTTTTATCCATTGTAAAGTCATAGTTTTTTTTTTTGATAAGCCAAGGCCATATATTAATATGAAAAGATGTTGACATATTACAAAAAGGAAACCCAGGCCAATAATGAATAGAGAAGGCTAAAGGGAAGCAAAACACTATATATATATATATATATATATATATATATATATATATATATATATATATATATATATATATATATATATATATATATATATATATAAAAGGTAACTAAAAACAATCAAAACTAACAAATAAAATTACAGTCAAGCAACCAAATCACTTATCCTTGGAACTCCTTGCTTTGCAAGGTAATCAACTAAGGAGTTTGTTTCTCTGGAATAGTGGACAAAACTTACTGAGTTAATAGCGAGTAGAGCATTTTCCATCTCATTAAATAGATTTTGAAGCTTTCAAGATCTATCACTTATGTGGCTATTCATCAAACTGACAAAACTTGTGAATCTAATTCGAAAATGAAGGAGCAGGTATTAATTCTTTGATCATTAGCTATCAAAAGTAGAGCTTTTTTAGAGCTATAAGTTCAGCAAAATTTGAATCAACAATTCCAGCATTACATGAGAAAATACAGAGGAAGAAGCCATCGTTATTACAAAGCACACCTCCAGTTCCAGCAAGCCAGGCTTTTTAATAACTGAACCATCAATATTGTATGGCAAGTCTTAGGAGGTCAAGTTTCTATGTTTCAGAAACGTTTCCTATCTGGAAACTCATGGAAACTTGACTGAAATATTTTGAGTACGTTTTCGTAATTTGAAAAAATTGAAAACTCGTTTCCAAGTTTAAAAAATAATTAGCTCGCCCAGATCAATCCTAAACAAAAATATTCACTCCCGACTTAATTTTTTCTTATATAATAATAATAATTATTATTATTATTATTATTGTTATTATTATTATTATTATTATATCTCTATATTTTTCATATTTACGTGTTTTCCCCACATTTCGTTTATTATATTTTTTAAAAATGTCATTTTCCTATTTTCCATTTCCCATTTCCGCATTTTTTGTTTCCCATTTCCGTATTACCTCGTGAAACAGCAGAAAGTCTGAAACTTTTGATTCCATCAACTGCAGTGAAAATGTTTTGAGAGAGGAGAGGATGGTTCTCAAATTTTGCTTTTAACCAAAAGGGTGCTGGATACATAATACACAAGAAAAGATTTTCAAAATCGATGACTTTACCCCTAAAAATCAAATTATTCATAGTTGAATTCAACATCCTGATCATTTAGACACTTACATAACTTAATAAGATCTGATGCATCGTCTTCTTGTCCCCTATAACTTAGTCTGAATTAAGTTTCGGATATCTCTATCTGTAGATGGTATGCCACCAGGTTCCACTCCTTTCTCTAACTCAAGAATTCTCGTTATGAGCCTTGTTGAACATCCAGCTTTCGACAATGTCAATATAGGCTTTTGATCCATAACCTCAATATGACAGTAAGTTGGAAGAAATCAAACTTCATTATCTTTCAGTAATTCATGATTGTGTGTGTCACCGAACTCTATAATTTTCCACTGAGAAACCCCTTCAACAATATCCCTGGAAACCACCATTATTTAGCCTCAATTACATCTTGATGATTTTCGATTTCATTAGCGATCAAATTCAGTTACCTTTTTTTATTGTGTCTGTCTGGACCGATGACAAAATGGATGTTATTGAGAAGCTATTTTCTCTTGCAAATTTAGAATAGCAAGCGTATGCATGATTATCATATCAAATAACTTATCAACACATGGTGAAATAAATAGCACCTCTTCTTCTAATAAATATTAAAATCCATATTCAAAATTCATATTTAATGGGTCTTTCCAATTTGATACTTCTGTAGACATATTCTAAAATCCAAAAAAGAAATAGAAAGAATCAAATAAATATTGCAATTTTTCACAGACAAGTCATAATTAAAACATGAAAGAATGTTTTGAATTAATATAAAATTAATAAAGAATTGATATGTAAAAACGCAAAACCTTATTTTAAAGATTTTGATTATTATGGAACCAGTTGGCTAATATCAATCGTTTTTCAACTCTTCTTTTCAATACGAAATTACTTGCTTAATGCCAAAATCATTTAAATCATGTGCAATGCTAATATAAATTTGTTAGTTATTAAAAGGCCAATAATTTAAATTGATTCTTAAATTTATTATATCATATTATTAATTTAATTTTTAAATTTTAATTGCATTTAATTAAACTCTTTAATTTTTTAAAATTAATTAATTCAGTTATTAATTTGATTATTAGTAGTTTATAAAAAATTCATAAAGTGGAAGTACCCATTAATTAATTCTTGTAGAAATTTAAAAAGTAAATTGATAGTATGGTAAAATAATTTTTAAAATCAATTTCATTTTATCCTTCAAATTAATATGAAAATATTATTATTATTATTATTATTATTATTATTATTATTATTATTATTATTATTTTTGAATTTAATTGTAAGGTAGAATTGCAATTAAGATTTTTAAATTGAAATAAAATTAAAATATATATATATATATATAATTGTAAGAATATATAAAATTTAGAGTAAATTTATTTATTATGTTTTTTTTTTTACAATATAGTTTCTTGTTTTATAGTAATTAGAGGATAGTGTGATTAAGTGGGTCGGGTTTTATCTGCCCCATTTAATGGCAAGTTAAATATGGATTTAAATAAAAATAGCTATTATGGATACGAGTCAGGTGCGGCTTAAGAGTATATCCGTCCTGCAACCGACCCTATTATTATTATTTGATAGTATTTTTCTTTATTAATATTGTGTTTGCATTGTATTAGCAAAATACATATTGTGATTATTTCATTTAGTTGTTTAGATTTTAATCATATTAAATTGATTTTAAATTGTCAAAAAAATTAATATTTAAATTTAATATAAGTAAATGAGATCGGACATATATATTTTATTTTATACCTATTTATCTACCCCACTGTGAGTATAGAGTGGGGCAGCTAATAAATTATTAGCATTGAGGTGGAGGCAAGTAATACAAAATCCACTCTATATCCAATTTGCTGTCATCCCTAGTGATTAAGTAGAAGCTAATCCTTAAAAAAAAAATATATTATGATATATTATAAGATTTGATTGATGTCTTTCCATATACATGAATATTCTAGTTTCCATATTAGTATTGATTGTATTTTCCTTATTGGAAAACTTTCTATTTCTTGTATTTTCCTGATTGGAAAAACTTACTATTTTTTTCTCTTCTGTACTCTATATAAAGGGCTTAATACTATTGAATGGAACAACTAGAAAAACTATTCTCTTCTCTATATTATTTGTTCATATTCTTCTCCATTTTATTTATAACACGTTATCAGCACGAATCGTTCTACAATATTGTTCATAATTTTGGATAGCTTGTGGTTTGTTACAACCCAGCTAAGGCGAAAAATTTGAAGAAATAAAATTCAAGATTTATGGTAAACAATTTTTATCTAATTAATTACTATTATTATTAATATTTATGTATCAAATATTTTTTTTTAAGAAAAAAAAACTAAATCATTTTTTTTTAAGAAATCGTTTGAACATATTGGGCTAATTAATTTGAAGAAATCATTTTTTTTTCTTCTCTCTTACAATCATTTATTTCAAATCGTTTTTTTTTTAGATTTATAAAGATTTGATATACTATTTAATGATTAATCAATTAAATTCTAGTTCCTGAAGAATTAGCATTATATTTTAAATACTAGTTCCTGAAGAACTAGTATTATTTATAGTTCCTAAAGAACTAATTAAATAAATAACTAAGCTATGAGTTTCTAGAGAATTAGTATTATATTTTAAATTCTAGTTCCTGAAGAACTAGTATTATTTATAATTCCTGAAGAACTAATTAAATAAATAACTAAGCTATGAGTTCCTGAAGAACTAATAATAATTACAGTTCCTAAAAAACTGGTATTCCCTGTAGTTCTTGAAGAATTGGTATTCTCTACAGTTTTTGAAAAACTGATATTCTCTACAGTTTCTGAATAATTGATATTCTATATAGTTCCTGAAAAACTAATTAAAGTAAACAAATTCATTAAAGAATCATTAAACGTTCCTGAAGAACTAAATGCATTGTCTACAAGTCTTTAAAAGACTGATTTTATTATGATTTTATATTAGACAATGTTAATTGATGGGCCTCGACATCATGAGTAAGAATTATTTATACTAGTATCACTCCTTCGAGTAATCAAATAAATAAAATAGACATCCTTGAAAAATTGATATTTTATGTCCCTGAATAACTAATAAATTTGATTTAAACTACATGCATTGAATAAATTGGATATCAATAAAATACCTGCGTATGGCCATAATATTAAGGTAAACTTTTTTGCTTTGATTTTTCTGTTTTGGGTGCTTCATTGTTGTTTATATGTATTGAATGATGGGTATGGCCTATTTGATTTACCAACCAAATTGCAACTTTTAGTTGGTTATCAATTATAACAACACATTTTATGCATAGTTTTAAAGTCATGGCTTATAATTTTTTTTTGGCATAAAATCCGACCCTAAATTATTTATTTATTGATTGATTAACTTGCTTTATGGGAAAATGGTGATCTTGCATTCATATTAATAGGTTTACTTGATTCATTAAATTGAGATTGATCCTACTAGTGTATATATTATTACATATCCTTCAATCTTAATATCTCAACTCAAAATTTATTTTATGGACAATACATGTCTCATACATATATATACATATTTGTTAGTTGAATAGCCTACAAGAAAGTTGTGTGTTATATATGTTTTGAATTTACTTATGTTAATGTGTATTAGATGTGAAAACAATTAGAGATTTAAATGTGAGATGAGATTAATATAAATTATATAAGTAACATGGTTTTGTTAATTTGTGAATTGATGAATTTATTTTCAGATTGCATACATTGTTGGATTTATGTTGGTATAAAGAAGCATAATTAGTGCTTACCTTTTCTTGGTATGATAAATTATAAATTTAATGTTTGTTAAAATTAACATTAATTTATTTTCTGATTATTCTATTTAGATATATTTTAAATATATGCAAATTAGGTTATTTAAATAAAGTGAAGTATAGTGAATTAAAGTTTGGTTGATAATTTTTATATGCTCTTGAATTCAATGGAAATAATTTTTGACGTGAGTTGTTGAAAATGAAATGCATTTAGATGCTAGCAAAAGCAAAAGCTATTATCTACTTAAACCTCATTTAAGTGAGGATTTAAAGGTTGAATATCTTACTATTAATGATTTTTATATTTTCTAAAAGAGTTTTAAAAATAGATATAATCACTTGAAATATATAGTACTACTATAAATTCAATATGATTGGTTAAATTTACACCTACAAGACTTGAAGTCTATTTGAGAATATAATTCAACCATGTTTAAAATTACTTCACAGCTGAAATTGTGCGGTAATAAAGTTACGTGCTCTTGTAGTAGCAGTATAAAAAGTGAAAATTTACAAATATTATTTTTTAGTAGTTGCAAAGAATAACTGTTAATAAAAAATCATCAAACAATACCCACTAGTACAACTGTATTCCCTGAAGTGAATACTATAAATCATTTGGTAGATAATGAGAATTCTGAAAGAATAATTGCTAACGAGAAATCATCAAATAATGCCCACTAGTACAATTGTATTCCCTGAAGTGAATACTATAAATCATTTGGTAAATCATGAGATTATGAAAGAGGAATCGCTCATATAGAGGACACAACTCAATTCAATATTGATGATTTTATGTAAACTCCTTGAAGGAGTAATTTGCAAGGATTTTGTAAGTTGTGTATTATAATGAGTTATTTAATTACTGTTTTATCCCTAGTATACATGCACAATATATTGCATTGAACCTGCAGTTCAAGCATTGAACTTATAGTTCAATAATTAAACCTTGAAAGTTTGGCATGAATGCCATTATGTACATCATATATACTCTCCCTTGAAACTTGTATAAGGACATGAGTCATAAATTTTTTCTGTGTCATGAATATATTAAATCTATCTCAATGTGTGATAATGGGTCCACAAAAGAGACTATGAATTTTGATGAGGCATATTTTTCAACATTAGGGGGAGGAAAAGCACCTGCAGTGCTAAAGAATATCGAGAAATTTATTAGAAGAAAAACCCTTTAAATAATTTTGGTCCATGTACAAGTTAGAGTGAACCAGAAGTTCACAAAATAATACAGTTGCAACAAATTGTAACTTAACTGCCAAATGCATTTATAGATGTTAAAAGAGTGACAAAGTCTCATATTACAGCTGCTAATACCCTAGCAAGGGTTGTGATTCCAATTGCAAATAGAAAATCAATCAATCTCACTACACGCCAGAAGCCTGGATAGTAAATTTGAACTAAAGACAAAAATCCACGGAAAAGAAAAGCAGCGCCACTCATAAAATCTCCTAAAGAGAAACCTCCTGAAGAGGAAGATCTCAGTCAAAAAGCTATGGCTAATTGTGAGACACAGACTGAGACAATAGAACAATTAGATCCTCCAGATGTGGCTTCTAGAGTTGATGATCATATAAATGAAAACTATGAAATCTCAATTATTTTGTGATATAAGAAAGAGTTGATAGAAATTTAATTATCGTCGACGATGAATTTGCCTCAATAGTAGCTTTTGCTGTGACAAGAGAAAATATGGATCCATAATCTATAAGTATAACTGAATATTAGCATAAACATGATTGATCATAATGGAATGAGACAATTAAAGTAGAGCTAGACTCGTTCTATCATTGATTATGAGAAAAATAATTCTCTTATTATGGAAATGATCATGTTCCGATACTTAATTAATATGGCAGTTAATGAAAGGCTTATTGTACGCCTTATGAAAGTAATAAGAGTTCCAGAAGGACTAAGTATATTATAAATGAATACACATTAAACATATGACATATATTTCATCAAATTGCAAAAATCTATGTATGGATTAAAGCAATATGGACATGTGGTATGATTATTTTGAGTAAATTCTTATTGAAAGAAAGATATGTAAATAATACACTATGTCCATTTGTATTCATAAAAGACCATAGAATGGTATATGTTATTATTGCAGTATAAGTTGATTTAAATATCAATGTGACTCCTAATGAACTCAAATAAATATGTACCTGTTTGAAAAGTGAGTTTGAAATGAAAAATTTAAAGGAAATGAAATTTTGTATCGGCCTGCAGACCGATTATTAAGGAGTCCTAATACACCAGTATGCTTATGTGGAAAAGATATTTAAATACACCAGTATGCTTATGTGGAAAATATATTTAAGCAATTTTTGCATGGATAAATCTTCTCTCTCAACCACACTAATAGGTGGTCCGCTCACTAGAAGTGAAGAGAGATCCTTTTAGACCTAAAAAAGATAATAAAGAGCTGTTTGGTCTTGAAGTATCATATATAAGTGCTATATGACACTCTTGTGTCTTACAAATTGCATCAGGCCTGATATTGCATTTGCAAGAAAAAAATTCCTAGCTAGGTATAACTTTGCACCTACAAAGAGATATTAGAGTGGTATAAAAAGTTATCTTCAATATACTATTAATATTATAATTCATATTTGAAATTGATTTATATGCAAATATTGGTTATTTGCTTAGTTTCTATGATGGTAGATTTTAGACTGGCTATGTATTCACTTATAGTGGTACTGCAATTTTATAAAGATTTTTATGGTCCTGAAGTACCTCACTAAAAGATACTCCCATTGTATTTTGAGAATAATGCAATTTGAATTGCACAAATTAAAGGTGGTTATATTAAGGATAACGAAGTAGACATAAACTTCACCCAAATTCTTGTATATATATAAGCTCCAGAAGAGATATCTACCAAATTCGCTTGAGTGACAATTTAACAGACTTATATATTAAGTTTTTACCTAATGTGATATTTAAACGGCATCGTTTTATCAATTAGTATACGCCGTGTTAAAATCTGTCATCATCAGGGGGAGCGAATTAGTATATGATTGTACTCTTTTTCCTTAGTCAAGTTTTTATCCCACAGGATTTTCTTGGACAAAAGTTTTAACGAGGCAATCTGTGCAATGAAAAAATAGCGCATGAAATATACTCTTTTCCTTAGATATGTTTTTTCCCACTGGGTTTTCTAATAAGGTTTTTAACAAGTTATATTCATAACGCAAATAATATCCTAAGGGAGTACTACAAATAAATTATTATATGTGGATATTACTTAAACATCATTAAGTATACGATTTGACAGCTTGGCAGATTTGTTTACAAAGATACTCCTTACAATCACATTTGAAAAGTTAGTCAACAAAATTAGCATGCGTCAGCTAAGAGATATTTGATAGAAATCATATTTTCATGAGAGGGAGATTTTAATGCACTGTTCTCTTTTTTCCTTAGCCTAGGTTTTGTCCCATTGGGTTTTCCTAGTAAGATTTTTAACAAGGCAGTGTTATGGCGCAAATCCCTATAAGAATAATGTACTCTTTTTCCTTTACTAAGATTTTTTTCCCATAAGGTTTTTCCTTAGTAAGGTTTTAACGAGGCATATTCTTTGTAAAAGACATCAAGAGGGAGTGTTATGATATATTATAAGATTTGATTGATGTCTTTCCATATACATGAATATTCTAGTTTCCATATTAGTATTGATTGTATTTTCCTTATTGGAAAAACTTCCTATTTCTTGTATTTTCCTGATTGGAAAAGCTTCCTATTTCTTTCTCTTCTGTAATCTATATAAAGGGTTTAATACTATTGAATGGAACAACTAAAAAAACTATTCTCTTCTCTATATTATTTGTTCATGTTTTTCTCCATTTTATTTATAACAAAAAGGCTAATAATCGGTGGTAATTAAGCAAAACTTGCGATAGATGGCATACTAATACATTGACAAGTGGCAAGGGCAGTGTTGTGAAAATGTGAGGTATGGGTAAGTGATAAGATCATTGTACGAGTCATATATTATTAGGGCACAAATGTCTCTATCTTTGGCTGCACGAGAAGACACATGTTTTAATTAGGAAACGGATTTATCCCACAAACAAAACAAAACCAGAGGCTAACAAATGACAATCAATTACATAAAAAGTTAAAATGCATTGAACCCACAAAACCCTCTTCTGCTAATCCTTAGCAGCCTTTTATTCTAAATTACTTTTTTTTTTTTTTTTCCAAATTTTTCCGACACGCACACCTCATAAAAAGGTCAAATTTCCATTCTCTTCGCTCCTGCCCCTGATACCCTATTTTTAATTTTATTAAATATCAATATAAAATATTTTATATTATAATTCAATATTTACCATCCTATAAAATAAAAATCTATTTTATGAGTAATTAAATGAATGTTTTCTCCGATTAGATTTAAATGATATTTTTTTTAAAACATTAATTTCAATAATGCTTTTAAACTAATTTGGAAACATATTAACACTTTGCAATTGAAACAAATCTCTCAAAAATTACTAAATTTTAATAATTTTTTTAATGTGATTGTTAAAAAAAATTCTTGCAAGTGAATACTTAAATTTTTATTTTTTTAAACAGAGATTATTTGAATGTTTTCAGCAAAATTCCACCCAAATGGCTAACGTGGCATTACACTTACTCAGCCATCTGACTTAATATATTTCTTTGAATCTACATCAAATAAACTTTGGTGTCTACATTACAAAAAATTCCCAAAATTTAATATTTTTGGGGTCATTCATATTTTTTTGCCTTTTAATACTTTTTTTATTTTTTATCTAAATATTCTTTTAATTCATTTAAGTGAAAATATTTTTCTAATTTAAACTTTATTTAATTTTTATAAATTCAAACAATAAATTTTCCTAAAAACTCATTCTATGAATCCAAAATCATTTGTTAGTTTTGTTTTCATTCAAAATATTCTTTAACTTTTACAAGCGAAAATATTTTTCTAATTTAAACTTGTTGAATTCGAAGATATTCTTGCAATAGATTAACGACTATTAGATATGCTAGATGAGCTCAAAAATTTATATAAATTTTTACATAAAAATAACAACTCAATGATTAAAATTTAAAATTTATTAGATAGTCTTGTAGTAAAATCAAAAAACAATTTATTTAAATTTTAATGTGAAAAAACAATTCTTCTTTTTCACTTAAAAAATTAAAAGAATATTTTGAATGAAAAAATAACTAATGATTTTGGATTCATAGATTGACTTTTAGAGAAAATTTATTGTTTGAAATTATAAAAATCAAATAAAATTTAAATTAAAAGAATATTTTCGCTAAAAAGAATTAAAAGAATATTTTGATAAATATAAAAAGAATTAAAAGAATTTTTTAATTAAAAAGAAAATAATATTTTAAATAAAAAATAATTAAAAGAACCAAAATGTAAAAAATATAAATAATCCAAAAAATCATTAAATTGAAAGAGTTTTTCTATTGTGATTACTAAAATTATTCATCTAGCAATTCAAAGTGACATATTGAGTTAGATAGCTAGGATGATGTATCATAACAAGTCAGCCACTCTAGTAATTTAAATCTGATAAACGGCCTTTGATTGAAAAAAAAGTTCAAAATTTTGCGTGCAAAAAATTATACGATCACATTAAAAAAACATTAAAATTCAGTATTTTTAAGATATTTATTTCAATTTTTTATATTATAATACTTATTTTAAGATATCAAAAATTTATCTTTGAATTTTTAGTTTTTTGGTGTGTACTGAAATATTGTAAGTTTGAACTCCCAATTTAGATATTATATATATATATATATATATATATATATATATATATATATATATATATATATATACCTCAATTGATAAATGTGTTTCTACTTTATTTTATTAATTAAAATCTAAGTAAATAACAAATGAATTTTTTATTTCTGAATTTTATAATATTGAATTTAAAGAATATTATAAGGTTCTACTTCCAATTTATCATGCTATATATATATACCTCAATTGACAAATGTGTTTCTACTTTATTTTATTAATTAAATCAAAGTAAATAACAAATGATTTTTTATTTCTGAATTTATAATATTCAATTTAAAGAATAGTGTAAGGTTCTACTTCCTATTTATCATGCTATTGATGCTTTAGAGAATGAAGTTTTTAATTAGGGTAACCTGGAACCTCTAAACAAATAAGGTTTTTTTTTTTTTTTTTGTCCAGAAGGTTTATTTATCTATTTTTTATAATAGGTATTATCTATTTATGTGTGCCAAAAAAACAGTAAGTTTACATGAGTTTAAAAATAAACTATTTATCTTGGGATTCAAGAATTAATTAAAAAGAATAATACTTGTAATCCTTAGGTTCAGCCTTACAATATTTTAAATTAACTAATATTTGTTAAGGATTGATTTAATTCGCAAGGTAATTTTGTTTTTCATTTTATTAGTTGCACTTTCATTTTTAAGGTTGACATGTGAGATATAATTTTATAATTTTTAAAAAACTCTTAAATTTATAACAGGTATTTTAGTCTAGTGGTAAGATGAATTTATTATCAAAACGCTGTAGTTCAACTCTCACTTATACAAAGCTCAAAAGAAAAAACAACTCTCAAATTTATTTATCTGAAAAATAAAATTTCATTTTATTTACATGAACCAATGGAAGAAATTTAAATAAATTATTAATCAAATTAACAAACTTTTAGCATTAAAATAGGATTCGAATTTGAATCTATTATCTATATTATTAAATTATACCTTGGTGTGTGTAGAATAATGTCCACATTGTAAAATAAATAACTAATCATTTATTAATTATTTAATTTATTTATGTAAGGTTAAATATAGTCTAAATGATATTAAAACTATTTATCCTACAAGGTTTTCTAACCCTAATTTCCTATTAATTATAATTCTCCCAAATTGTACGCAGACTACAAAAATAAAGTGCTCTCTAAAAACATTCTACTGAAAAATTCTCAAGTAGACTGAGTTTATTACGTCATTTATAAACTAAACAAAAAAAAATATGGCACATCAATCAATGATACCAAATCACTCATAAATTATAACATCATTAATTGATATCGTTTATTTCTATTGGATTGGTTTATTTCTATTTGATTAATTTATGGTGATTTAGCATCATTAATTAACGTGTCATGTTTCTATTGGTTTAGTTTATAAATAATATGGTAAACTTAGTCTACCTAAGAATTTCTCACATTTCACCTGTGTGATCTAAACAGTGAGAGTGTGGATTTTTAGAGAAACTCTTGTAATTTTCTTTATTTCGTGACGTGCTTATTCCTAACTAGTGTGAATATCAATTGTCTACCATATCCATAGATTGTAGATCAAAACTCGATCTAGTTGCTTCTGTTATAAGTTAATTCCATTACCCTATATTATTTTCAAATATTTAAATAATTCGAATATAAATGTTTTAAAGTAATAATTTTATATGGAAATATTTTTCTTATTGTTATATTTATATTGACAATTAAAAATTATTGATATTTATGAATTTACATTTGAATATTGATATTGATATTAATATTTATTAATATTATTATATTGATATTGATAAGCTAAATTCATATTGATATTTGATTTTATATATATGATTGATAAATATTATTATATGAGTATTTGAAATAGTAGAAAATTATTTTAAATTTAATATTGATATTTGAAATAATTTATTGATTATATTTTATATTGATACTTGAAAGGATATTGATTTATTATATTATCATGTTAATATTTTTAAGAGAATATTTTATTAAATGAATTATTGATTTATTATTTATCAAATTGATAAAATGCTAAATTAAAGAAATTGAAATTTTATTATGAAATATAGAAATTTATTTAATTAATATTTGAAATTATATATTATGATTTTATATTATAATTATTAAATAATATGATGAAATTAATATTTTGGTTAAAATTATTGTTTTAGAATTTATATGACAATTATTATTATTATTATTATTATTATTATTATTATTATTATTATTATTATTATTATGAAAAAAAAAGATTTATAAACTACTGCACAGCCCAAATCGGGCAGAAGCAAAAGAAAGGAAAATATATAGACAGACAGAGAAACAGAGAATGGAGAGGGAAAGAGAGACAGAGAGAGAGTCGGCTGCCCACCAGTCCACAACCCTTCTACCGCCACCTGATGACACACGCCCCACCAGAAGAGAGCCCAACCGCTGATGAGTCAACCCACCAAAGCTTGTTGCCAATCGCCACTGGACAGCAACGCACGCGCCGTCCAAAGACCTGCCGGCAAAAACTTCTAGACCATTTTCCAACCGCTTTCTGATTTTCATTTTTGATGAAATTGGTATGGTTGAACTCCCCATGATTCTATCTTCGATTTAGTATATGATTTGTCAATTTTAGATAATTTTTATTTTTACCAGAATATGGCGACATCAACAGCTACTGACACTGTTTCTAACTGTTCTCCTATGAATTATAGAAAATGAAGTATATATCTAGACTCCTTAAGTCACAAGCTAATCGTTGATTCCTTTGGATTATGATTTGGTCATCGTTGGAATTTTTCGACGACTGGACTCCAGCAATCCTGAAACCGACCAATTCAGACAACAACTCTGGCTCATTAAACCGAACCATATGATATAAATCCCAACTCTTAATGGTCTATAAATACTGAATTATGAAATTATTCATAAGAATTTAAATAAATAGTTTATTGGAATTAAGTAGTTAAATGGGATAATTAAATTGAATTGAGTTAATTGTTATTTATATTATAATTGAGTATTATTGATGATTAGTTGGAAGAATGAAGTGAGATGTGGATATTGGTATTGATTGAATTAAATTAGTGGGTATTAGTTTGATAATGAGGAATGAAATTGGTGGATGGAATTAGTGTATTGAAGGTCGAGGTTGGACTATTTGATCGTGATATTGTGGATAAATTGAATTTGTGGAATTATTGGTGGAAATTACTTAATTGACTTTACTTGAATAATATGAAGGTTGAAATGTGAAATTGGAAGAAAGGAAACTATTCTTTTTAAGTGAGCTATTGCAAAATAACTAGAGAAATGTTAAGTGTAGTAGCAAATATATAGTACATTTTGACTTAAAAGTGATAAGTTATGAATAAGATAGAAGTGTTAATAAGTTAAGCTAAATTAAGTAATGTGGTAATGAGGAAGTGATTGATATGTGATTGAAATGCAATGTGTAGAGTCTAAAGACAAGAATGAGGATAGTGTCCAAAAGTGCAAGGAGCACTACTTGTATTAGAGTCAAACGTAATTAGAAGCAAAAGAGTTCAAGGTGAGTGCTTAATAATATAATATGTTTCATGTTATTTGCTTGAAAACCTTATTGTTAAAAGTATTCAAACTTCTTGATAAGTTGAATTGTTCATTGATATTGAACCATTTGTCATAATGCTCATTGAACATTCTTGATTCCTTGATAAGCTTGAATTGCTCATTGAATATTGACCCATTGACATGATGCTTTTTGATAATCATTGGTTATTGAATTCACACTATGTTCATTGAATATCTTGACATGAACCTTATATGAACTTTCTTATTCAATATCTATTGATAAGCAAAAATCCCTCTTCTGATGTGAGGTAATACATTAGGCCTTATACACTTGGTTCTACCTACAGGTAGGGCAAAATACCCAACCTCTGTTAGGGGGGAATGCCTAACCATAAGATCCTATCAGTCTTACGTAATGTAATATGGATGAGTGAGCAAGGCTCAAGCCGCCACTCTTGAATTGATATGTGTGAGAAGCATCCTGCTCCCAAGAAAGTGATATTTCTGCTAAAAATATTGCCTTCATTTTTAAATGAGAATTTGAACCATATCGATAATATTGATTGAAAATATTTCCTTGTTATAAAGAGCCTTCTTAAAAGTTAATCCTTATACTCATCTTATGTATTGTATTATTTTGTACTCACTGAGCATTGTCTTATATTGTAGTGGTTTAAACTTTTCAGGTAAAGTCAATGAGTTAGCAAGGTAAACTCTAAGTCCTATTCTCCACTTAGAAGTTACTTTGGTTAAGTCTGAGTATTGTCATTATCGAATATGAAGACTATTGTTAGAGCTCCATGGGTATTGAAGGGTTAACACTAATAAGTCATAAGGTGTTTATGTAATATGAATGGCATTACAATTATTATTGTAAGAATGTATAATATAGTAAACATTTAATTAATAATATGAGATTCAATTTTAAAAAGGTTATTCATATTGCATTTGCAATTGAGATTATGGGTAACAAAAAAAAGTATTAGGTTATGATATTGGAATATGGTTCAATGTGATGAATGTTAATTGATTATGAGTGAAATAGGTTCTACGATTTTTCAATGCCCACCATGCCCTGGGACTGTCACGGCTTAAAAAAGTGGATCGTGACAGCTATGTTGTGTACATGCCCTAACATTTGCTATGCAATCGGTTTAGTTAGCCGATATTGAAGTAATCTAGGTTTTATGTATTAGGAAGCTGTAAAAAAAAATTTCATTACTTTTATGGTACTACAAACCTTGTTCTCTATTTCCATGGAGGAGATTTAAGATTAAAAGATTTCAGTGATGCTGATTGGAACGGTAATAGAGATGAGTGAAAATTTATCTCTAGATATTATGAGGCCTCACCCGAGCAGCTGTCCTATCCACTAAAAGGGAATCAAAATGCTCATTTGAACTAAGTCTCATGATCGAAGTCTCAGGTTCAAATTGGTTGATTTTGAAAATTGACTTAGATCACCACCTTAATTTTATTTTTTATTTAGAAAAAAGTTAAGAGAAAAACCCAATTAAATGACTCTAATTTTATCTCAATAGAAAAAGTGCACTAATCTTTGATTACGAAAGAGGATTTGGGGACTAGGTTTTTAGTCTATTCTAGAAAAAAATAGTTTGGCAAGTTTAATACAAAATGACATTAAAATAAATTTCATGAACAGTTGATAAATGCATGAACAATTATAATATCCATGATCATTCGTTCATCCATTCAAATAATAAAAGGCAAAAGAATAAAATATTAAGATTAAATTTTATAAGGAAAATCTGAATAGGGAATACTTCCTCTAGCCCCTATAGGTTCTAAGACGGTCACACATTTCTCAAATTAATTCTAATAAAATCAGTGCAATGAACAAAAAGAAAATAAATTAATGAAGAAGAAGATGGAGGAGAAGTTATTTTATTTTAATTAGATTCGATACTTGATGAATCAAGCATGCCTACGTATCTGTTCGAATGGGAATTAGAACCCACACAGTTCTTCCTTCTTACGAAGAGGTTTATTTAGCCAAACCACTTTATCATGTTTTGATTAATTGATTGAGTTGATTGATTACCAAGTTAAGTTAATTAGTTCATATTTTAATTAACTATCTTAAGTGAATCAATTGAGAAAAAGTAAAGATCTTTAGAGGACAATAAATAAATCTTAAGGAGGGAAAAACTAAAAGAAATAAATAAATAAAGAAAAGAAAATGAGACTTGCCTCGGACAACGGGTGATGACTAGCCTCCAACAGCAAGTGGTGGCTTGTCTCGAATGGCAAAAACCTTTTTGGCTTGATGGATCAGCTCTGACCTAATTCTCTTTGAAAAGTAAGGAGCAATAATAAAGCAAATACAATAATAAAAGAAAAACTTTAAACTAGAAGCTCACTCCTTGATGGATCAAGTTTGTGGAGATGTTTCACTTGATATAAAAGCTAATCAAGCATGCCAAGAAGTGAAGAGGTGTGGAAAACTAAGGTAGGGGCCTATATTTATAATAAAAAGGTTGAGGGAATAATTTGGAATCTTCTTATGCAGGATTCTATAAAAAATTTGAAGAAAAATAAAAAAAATTAGAAAATTGCATCTGCTGTCAGGCGGCAGCCACAGGTATCTCTATGGCAGCCATAGGGCAATCTGTGGCAACTTGGCCTAATTTCTTCTGGTTTCACGATTTTGGCCCATTTTCACCTGTTTCTTGTCCTTTTTTCATGATTCTAGTTTCATTGTGCTCATCATTCAATCTTGGATGATTTAAGGGTGGTTCAAAGATCAAAGGGATAGGTTTTAGTTCCGAGGGCTCCATTTCTCTTTTTTTCTATTTTAGCAATTTTAGCTTTTGAAGATCTGTTTACTGAGCCTATATACCTTTAAGATTTAAATGCAAATGGGAAGGTACAAAATTAAGGGTTCACGACTGCCCCTTCATTAGAATTGACTTGACCAAAAGGCATTTTGAATCATAGTGAACCTAGGGATGAGGGATGGAAAAAACAAAACAAAGGAATGTCTAAGTCAGAGCTTGGACATGTTTGGGTGAAAGGCGTGGTTGATTTTGAGATAAGGAAAGATAGCAAAAGGAACTATAACGATGTGTAAGAAATTATTCCTAAACTTTTATGGGTGAAAAATGTGATGGGTAATAGAATGGAAAATGGACCACATGGATGTCTAGGTGACAGTTGCTAGACATTTATGGGTAAAGTTTCGAAACGATTTTGATAAAAGGGTGAAAATAGGAACCACAGGCATGCCTAGGTGATTGTTACTAGATATTTATGGGTGAAATGATCCTAAAGCTATCCTAAGATGGTTTGAAAAGTTTAAAAAGAAAACATAACCCTATGCTAGGTAGATGATCCTAAGGCTGTCCTAGGATGGTATGATGTTGGAAAGGAAACTTGACTATGTGCTAGGTTGATGATCCTAAGGCTATCTCAGGATGGTCTGATCATAAGAAAAATATCTAATTAAGGTATGTATCCTAAGGCTATCCTAGGATAAGTTTGATGTTGGAAGAGAAACCTAACCCTATGCCAGGTTGATGATCCTAAGGCTATCCTAGGATGGGTCTGATTAAAGGAGATACCTAATTTAGATTTAAGGTATGAATCCTAAGGCTATTCTAGGATGGGTCTGATTAAAATAGATACCTAATTCATATTTGAGGTATGGATCTTAACGCAATCCTAAGATGGGTCTGATTGTAAAGAAGAGAAATCTAACCCTATGCTAGGTTGATCCTAAGGCTATCCTAAGATGGGTCTAATTAAAAAGGATACCTAATTCAAATTTAAGGTATGGACCCTAAGGCGATCCTAGGACAGGTTTGATTGTAAAGAAGAGAAACCTAACTTTATGCTAGGTTGATAATCCTAAGGTTATCCTAGGATGTGTCTTATTAAAAGGGATACCTAATTCATATTTAAGGTGTAAATCTTAAGGTTTCATGTTTAAGGTATGAATCTTAAGACTATCCTATGATGGGACTAATTAAAAGAGATACCTAATTCAAATTTAAGGTATGGATCCTAAGATTATCCTAAGATGGGTCGATTGTAAAGAAGATACTTAATTCATATTTAAGGTATGAATCCTAAGCCTATCCTAAGAGGGGTTTGATATTGATGGTTCTAGTCCTAATTTAGGAACTCTGATTGGTGATTTGTAGATTTGATGATCCATGTTGCTTTGGGAACTTGGATTGATGATCCTTCTTTACTCAAATTGGTGATTTATCTTGCTTTGTGAATTTTGACCTAATAATCCATCTTGATTTAAGAGTCTATTTAATGCAAAATGCATATGATTATGCAATAATTAGATACTTTAAACCTAAGAAGTGTCAATTTGGTAGGAGAGTGTTAATCTTTCGGGAGAAAAATGCCTCCATTTTAGAAAGGTGAATATTTAGAAGGAAGGTGCCTCATTTTAGAATGATAAAGGAAAGTGGTTTAGTCATTTTGCTCAGATAGATTAATATAGGGATGGTATGGTCACACTCAATTTGGACCGAGCATAAGGACTGGTTTAAAGGGTCGATCAAAGGCTATCGACTCGACTATAGAGGAAAGCTAGTTCAAATGTGAAAGAGATCAAGCTAATCTTTCTGGAAAGGTTTAGGCTAAACTGGTCTTGGAAAATGTTTGGTTTGGGATCAGATTGAATGGCCAAGTCAAGTTTGCACTTAGAGAAGATCGTAAGTGGGATCATCTTAGAGGGCTAGGTCAGTTTTGGAATTGCACAGGTCATTTTGAAAGGCACAGTCTAGTTTGTCAGATTGGAGGGCTCGGTCAGGTTCAGTTGCAGAGGAGATGAAATTGGTTTGGTTAGGTCTTGGCTTTTAAAGAGTTCATTTAAAAGGTCAGGTATAACATTAGGTTAGATTTTGCCTTAGAACTTAGCTGGGATGTTAAACTTTGTAGGACATGAAACTGGGAGGCTAATTTTGCCTTAAAGGAAAGGTCAAGCTATGAAACCAATTTGGGTAGGCTCGATCAGATTTTGGCCTTAGAGGAGATCATGGGCTTTATTGTGAAAATTTTTGGCGGTGTGCATGGTGAAGACTTCTTGGTTTGGGCTTCATGGTAAAGGTTTTTTGGTTTGGGCTTCATGGTGAAGACTTAAATTCTTAGGCTTCATGGTGAAAGTTTGAAGCTGTTTGTTAAAAAGCTTTCAAGCTTTAAGGATAGTTTCTCAACTTAGGCTTTTCTATAAGGATTTTGTCAGCTTAGGCTTTTCTACAAGGGTTATTCAGACCTTTTTAGAAGATGGTTGGTTTTAGCTCAAGTATGATGCTAAAGGTTTTTGGTCATAAGGATACACAGGCTCATGGATAGGGGTTTGCCCTTTGACATGGTTGCATCAATCTAAAAGGATTAAGCTGTGAATAGTTTGCAAGCCTTAAAAGACTTTCATCTCAAGGATCATATGTTTTGCTAAGGAGGCTTAACCATTTAAGGATAATGAGATGTTTGCCAAAGAGGCATGGGATGGGCTTTAACTGGTTCAAGCCCTTCTTAATCAACTTGAGGATGATAGGCCTTGGGGGATACGCCTCAATTTTGGTTTTGCCAAGGAAATTGGCTTCAAGGATGATGAGTCCTGAGAGAATTTGGATTTTAGGTTTTGCCCATGATGAGATTTTTCCAAGTAACGGATGGTATGAGGCTTGAGCTTGAAATGATGTTATGATTTGCCAATGAGGCTTGGGATGAACAATATGATTCCATGAAGCTTGGGAATGGTTCAAAGGTAGGTTAGAACTTCTAAAAAGGGTTAGGGATATTGTATGGTTTTGTTATTTGTAGCATGTTTCATGGAAAAGAATAAGTTAAGCTAATATTGTCATTTGAGATTGAAGAGGCTCTTAGAATGACCAATTATTAGTTTGGCTCAACCTAGGTGAAGTGCCCTAAAGAGTGGCTAAAGTACTAATGAGAAAAGATAACTTTAGGGATCATGCCCTAAATAAAAGATAGGGATGTGATGGACTGGAGATTATACATTAGCTTTTTGAGCTAAGCAACGAGATGGATTGGCAAAAGATAATGACATTCTAGGTAAACATGCTTTCATTGTAGGATAAGGGTATAGAAGATAATATAACTTTATAGAACGAGCCTTTAATGAAAAAGGACTACTTTAGAAGACATGAGACAATACAGATTGATTGAAGATGATTAGACAATCTTAGATATGAGGAAAGGTGACTAGGATGAGCTTTCTATCTCTCTCTCTCTCTCTCTCTCTCTCTCTCTTTCTCTCTCTCTCTTAGCTCTAACTTCTACCTAAGTTGTCCTTTTAGGTTTTCAACTTAGCGAGCTTGAATTAATAAAATTTGGAAGAAAGCATTCCACCATGATTTGAGTTGTTGTTTTTCTTCAATTTGAAGGGCTTTGACCTTTGAATTCTAGATTTGTTGAAGGCCTCCTTTGAATTTGTTACTCATTATTAAGGAACATTGTTTAATTATCCAAAGTGTAGTGGGTAATTACACTGAATTAATTTTTATGCCTCTACTATTTGATGAGAAGTTCATCACTTGACTTTCTTTGATTAGGAATGGTGAAGCTATTGTTGATTTGTGAGAAGGAGGGCACCTCAAATTTTGATCTATGCTTGTTGTGGTGTATTTAATCGATTGTTTGTTTATTTCTCTCTTTTTTCTTTTTCATGCTTTTTTCTCTTTTTCTTTTTTCTTCTTTTTTTTTTTTAAAAAAAAAAATCACATCCACATTGGACTAAATAAGAAAGATAAGAAAATAAATGCACAAATGAAGAGGAAATATAGATATATTGTTGTAAAAAGAAACTTTATTATAAGATAATAAAAAGAGACCGATATGGTCGATAAAAAGTCATGAAAAATAAAATAAGACAACAAACTTAGAATTGGATTTAGACTCAGACTTTGAGATTTGGACTCAGACTTAAATTTGGAATTCAATCTTAAACAGGTTAGATTGGCTGAACTTGAACTCCTCCATAACATGCTACTTGGGACTGAGGTAAGGTGAGGCTGAATTGGGTTCAGATCCCTCATTACTATTTATGTTAGTGGTGGGGAATTTAGCTTTAAATAATTTATTTTGGATGCAATCTTCAATCTTTAATGCAGTTGCAACCAAAGCTCTGAAGGTGGGCAGGTATTGTGTTAACAAGTGGGCTCAATAGGTCGAGAGTAGAATTTTGACAATGATATCCACTTGTTCTTAATCAGTTGGCCTGATTAATATTTGAGTAGCTTTAACCCTCCACCTTGTAAAGAACATAGAGAATGACTCATTTGGAAACTACCTGGTGATTTCCAAATCACACCTAGTGACATCCACTCTGACATTGTAATGATATTGTCTAATAAAGGCATGACAAATATCATCCCATGTTCTTTTCTAGCTCTTGTCCAATGAAAGAAACCATCTCTTGGTAGCTTTGATCAGTGGTTGTTGGAACAGCTGAGTAAAAAGGTCATTACTAAATCCCAAAGGTTTCATTGCCCCCACTTATATTTTCAAATGGGTTTTAGGGCAAGTAGTTCCATCAAATTTATCCAATTTAGGCATTCTGAATTTAGGAGGAAGCTTGGCATTAGGGAATAAGGTCCAGCTATCCATATCAATTAAGTCATCATAGTACTTCAAGGATTTGATAGTTTTCTCCATGGCTTCAAGTTTCTCAATGAGCAATTTGATGTCTGAATGAGAGAATGCTTCTCCACCTTAAAAATGATCTAGGAAAAAGGTAGAGCTAGCATGGGCAACAGTACTTGGGATTTGAGTATTGGTAGGTTTCTCAAGGTAGAGCTGGTTCTTGTTAGGGTTAGCTTGGTTAATCATAGCTCTGACTTTGTCAATGATAAAATGCCTTCATTCCTCAAATTGGGCTTGTTGAGCAGCTAAGATAGATTAGAAATGCTCTTGAGAAGGCTAGTCACAAGTGTAGTCAGGGCATCCACCTCAACCGAGTTAGCCATTGATACCTTAAAGAAAAGCAAAAGAAACCTAATAAGTGAATGGGTAGGGACAGAAAAGGTGATGGAAATATAAGCAAGTAGACTCTGAAAGAAAAGGATTTCCTTATGGATTGGTGGGCTGACTATTTTTGAGTTTAAGGTATCATGTTGGGCCAAATGAATTAGGTGGTTTCTCAAATTTTAATGGTTTGGGGAATGACGAATAAAATACCATAGGTTTAATAGTAATGGATGATAGTGTCTTGTGTTTAGGTTGATAGGGTATAGGTAAAAATGAGGTAAATGTGTATTATGTTAGCTAAGTCAGTATTTAGCTAGGGGACCTAAGTCAGATTTTAACTTTGGAAACTAGGTTAGGATTTAGTTTTAAGTAGCTAGGTTGAATTTTAGCTTTGAGTAGCTAAAGTATAATTTAGAAGGCTAGGTTAGAGTTTAGCCTTAACTAATTAGGATTGCAATTTATAGATGCTTTACCATGGGCTTAAAGATAAAAGGACCATGGGTTTTGCAATTGGGTTATGAATGTTGGGTAAACTATAAGTTTGGTGACAGTTAGATAATTGGTTTCATTAAACTAAACCATGGGCTTAGATCAGCCATAAGTTTGGATAATATTGTAAAAGATAAAGCCAAGTCAATGTTTACCTTAGGTAAGGGTTGTGGATAAGGATAAAGCTAAGTCAATGTTTAGCTTTGGTCATGAGTGTTTAGCTTGGGTAAAAGATTGCTAAGTATGAAAGCTAAGTCAGTGTTTAGCTTGGGAAAGGTTTATAAGTGAGGATGAAAGCTAAGTCAGTGTTTAGCTTGGAAAGGTATTGAGGATCAGGGTGAAACTAAGTCAGTGTTTAGCTTGGATAAGGATTATAGGAGGTAAAGCTAGGTCAAATTTCAAATCCAAATAGAGGTACCATGGATGGGTTTATTTTTACCATGAGCTTGACATTTTGAGTTTTTGACCATGGATTGAAGTGGTCTATGGGTTTGGGTGTGAAGATGTTTGGATGGAGGTGAGAAGGTTTAGAGTGAAGGTAAAGGTGTTTGGGATAGAGGTGAGAGTGTTTATGGGGGAGGTGTTTGAATGGAGGTAAGAGTGTTTGACCCTTCTTTGGTTCAAAGTTCAACCTAGACTTGAGATGAATGTATGTTTTATTATACAGTATGGATTCATTATATGCATGAGGAAAACATTTCACAAGGATGCAAAGGTGGAAGGTTTTGATTATGATACATACAACCTAAGGTCAAGATCTAGGTTCACTACATGAAAAGGTAAGGGCAACTTGGATAGGATACTCGTCACACTATAGTAGTAATATACTTAACCACATATGAGTCAAGGAGCCTCATGTGGGTCCAATAATATGTGCATGCTCATTATACCTTTGAAATGATCAAAGGATTCATCACGAGGTAGATGATTTTGTTATTGGTGAATAGATTTAAGAAGGATTAAACACTCAATGCTACTCACTATCCAGGGTTTTCCCTAAAACTAGGTTTAAAAGAAGGCAAAGAGCCTATACATATGATGCATAAGAGTCAAACTTTGATTTAAACCAATTAATAGTCCTCTTATTTCTTTTGTTAAAAATAAGGTGGTCCCCAGCGAAGTCGCTAGCTGTGAGGTCTCACCAAAGCACCGGTCTGATCCACTAAAAAGGAATCAAAATGCTCATTTGAGCTAAGTCTCGCAATGGAGCTCTCAAGTTCAGATTAGTTGATTTTGAAAATGAACTTAGAGTCGCCACCTTAATTTTATTTTTTTATTTGGAAAAAAGTTAAGGGAAAAACCCAAATAAATGACTCCAATTTATCCCAATAGGAAAAGTGCACTAGTCCTCAATTACCAAAGAGGATTTGGGGACTAGGTTTTTTGTTTATTTTAGAAAAAATTAGTTTAGCAAGTTTAATACAAAATTACATTAAAATAAATTCATGAATAGTTGATAAATGCATGAACAATTATAATATGTATGATCATTCATTCATTCATTCATCCATTCAAATAATAAAAGGCAAAAGAATAAAAGATAAAAAAAATTAAATTTTACACGTAAAATTTGAATAGGGATACTTCCTCTAACCCCTATGGGTTCTAGGAAAGTTATACATTCTCCAAACTAATCCTAATAAAATTAGTATAATGAACAAAAAGAAATTAAATTAATGAAGAAGATGATGGGGGAGAAGTTATTTTATTTTAATTAGATTTAGTGCTTGATGAATCAAGCATGCCTGCATATCCCTTCAAATGGGAATAAGAACCCACGCAGTTCTTCTTTCTTACGAAGATGTTTATTTAGCCAAACCACTTTATTATGTTTTGATTGATTGAGTTGATTGATTACCAAGTTAAGTTAATTAGTTCATATTTTGATCAACTATCATAAGTGAATCAATTAAGAAAAAACAAGGAGTTTTGGAGGAAGAAGAAAGAATCCCAAAGAGGAAAATAATAAATAAATCCCAAGGAGGGAAAAACTAAAAGAAATAAAGAAATAAAGAAAAGCAAAAGAGAAAAGAAAAGGAGACTTACCTTGGATGGCGAGTGATGACTAGTCTCAGACAGCAAACAACAGCTTACCTCATATGGCAGAAAGCTTTTTGGCTTGATAGGTCGGCTCTGGAAGTCGCAACCCAATTCAAGCAAAACAAAAATACAAATAAAAGAAAAACTTCAAACTAAAGAGCTCACTTCTTGGAAAATCAAACTTGTGGAGATGGTTCACTTGATACAAAACCTAATCAAGCAAGCAAGAGGTGAAGAGGTGTGGAAAACTAAGGTAGGAGCCTATATTTATAGTAGAAAGGTTGAGGGAAGAGTTTGTAATCTTCCGATGTGGGATTTGGTAAAAAATTTGAAGAAAAATATAAAAATATTAGAAAATTGCATTAGGTACCATGCGGCAGCCACAGGTGGCTTTATTGTAGCCACAAGGCAATCTGTAGCAGCCAGGCCTAATTTCATCCAGTCTCATGATTTTGACCCATTTTCACTCGTTTCTTGTCTATTTTTTACGAATCTAGTTGCGTTGTGCTCATTATTCAATTACGAATGATCTAAGAGTGGTTTAGAGGTCAAAGGGATAGGTTTTTGTCTCAAGGCTCTGTCTCCCAATTTTTTCATTTTGCCAATTTTTTTTTAGCAATTTCGACTTTCGAAGATCTATTTACTGAGCCTAAGTGCCTTTAAGATTCAAATGCAAGCTAGAGGGTGCAATGCATTTATTCTTGGAGGATCAGTTTTTAGTTGCAGCCAAAAGCAAAGTTGCATTGCCTTATCCACTATGGAAGTTGAATATTTCGCATGTTCAACAACAATATAGGAGGAGGCAACATGGTTGAGAAAGTTTTTTGCATAAGCTCGATGTCACTACCCAAGTTGACATAATTGTTGAGATTTATTCTAATAGCATGGCAACATTAGAATAGTCTGAGGACCTTAAGTACCATGGTTGAACTAAGCACATAGACATCTAATATCACTATATTCGTGACATGATCAAGCAAAGCGAGGTTACCCTGAAGCACATTTCCACAAATAGCATGGTGGCTGACCTATTGACAAAACCTATTGCTTGAGATCTATTTTAGACTCATGTTAGAGCATTAGGACTTCGTAGGTTTTAATGTGATAGGGTTGTTTGTTTGGACAATTTTTATTTCAATAAAGTATCAGTGGTTTTATGATTATGTTCATATTATCTAATACATAAGGCACGTATTTTAATGTCACAAGGTTTTGATCAACTCACTCATATGAGTAATCACCCTAACATCGTGGTGGTGTGTAGGATGAGATGATAATATTATAAATGACACTTATGTAGATGCTTTATAATAAATAAATAAGTTGTACATCGCCTTAGTAAGGATTGGGATGAACCTTAATAAAGTCAAATATGGATTTTAGCCACATATCCATATGGAGCCTGAGTAGAGTCGGATAGAATGTCTTTAGTAAACATTTGAAATATATATTTAAGTAATATATATGAGAGATTCATACAGTGTTTGAGAAAGTGACGTCCTATCAAGTGGGAGCTCCATCATAGCATGTAAATTTGTGTTACATGTGCTTAAGTTGACATATTAAGGAGTGACATGATTAACATCGTCTCTATCACTATGTGGGCCTTAAAATTATATCTTACCTTTAGGACTTAAAACTATATTATGAAATTAGATTTTTGAAATAATTTTCTTAGTTACGTCATACAAGGTCACATTGTTAACTCGATCATATGAGGCATCACTAGAAAATTATCTAAACAAAGATGTATACTCTTTAAGAAAGACATTTAAATAATACACCTTGAGTTCATGATTTATAGCCTGAGCGATTACTTGCTTAGTGTGCAAAGTAATCATGAATCTATATCTATATTTTTTTAAAAAAAAAAATTGGGTTAGGTACTACTTAGTGTTTTCTCAAGAAAGGTTGAGAGTACTTAACCAGGTGTGATCAAATTGTCTAAACATGGACGAAATAATTTACTATGTTACTTGGGTGGTAACTTAATATAGTAATTTTGTTTAAGTTTCATCAGGTTGCACACTCCACTATTTTTAATATATATATATGTGTTATATTGAGAGCTAGAAATCCTATGTGTACAGTGGGAGATGTGGAATAACATCCACATTGTAAAATAAATAAATAATTATTTGTTAATTATTTAATTTATTTATTTAAAGATAAATGCAATTTTAATGAGATTAAAATTATTTATCTTTTAAGAAATATGTTTCCTAATCCTAATCTCCTATTAAGTGCAAATATATATATTCAAATTATAACTCTCCCAAAATGTGAGCATATTAAAAAAAAAATAATAATTTACGGTTCTCTAAAAAATATTCCATCTATGTGATCTAGATATTAAGAGTGTGGATTAAAGACTCTTATAGCTTTTTCTATTTTCTGACATACTCATTCCTAATTGGTGTAAAAATTAATTATCTACTATCCATAAATTGTAGACCAAAACTCTATCTATTCACTTTACTGTAAGGTAATTCTGTTACCTATATTATTGTGCATAATACATTTTTCAACAGTGTGCAAATTAACTATTAAAATCGTCTCTGTCTTTAAAATTTTCATATTTTTTTCTTTCTTTAAATTTTCCATTCATCATTTTTTTCAACTGCTTTTACGAGCATAAACAAAAGATGCATAATAGTTTTCATTGTTTGCTTTTAAAAAAAAAAAAATATAGTTTACATTTTTTTTTTGTCGTATATATGGTAATTTATGTAGCTTTTTTTTTTTTTTTTTTTTTTTACTTTTTAGTAATTTAATTTAAATTGGAGCAGAACCAAAAGCCTGCTGGTATTTTTAGTCATTATTTTTCTAATTATATAAGTGCAATCAATAGCTTAGCATATATAATTTAAGGGTCAACATTTGGTTTTACTCAATTTATTTCATTTAAAAACAAATCTTAAAAATTGAATGAAGTTATTAATTGAATTAAAAAAAAAAAAAAAACAAAATTTGAATTAACTTTATCCACTCCGATCACCCTAAAACACTTCTTCAAATTCAAATAAAATTTATTCAATATAATGCACTTGTTTTATCCATTTTCATCATATTTTAAGAGCTATTTCTTTGCTTTTATTTTATTTTTCCCTTATTATTGTTCTATATTAGAAGTTCAGATTTCAAAAAGTAAGTTTTTTTTTTTAATTTTTAGTATTAGGAAATTAGGGGACTCAAATTTAGATCTATTATCCAACATAGAGATACATTATCATCAAATTATGTTTGCACGTGCATTTTAAAAAATAAGTTGATAAAATTTAAAAAAAAATTGAGAAAAAATTATTTTTTCTGACAATTTATTTTCTCATTTAAAATATCAAACAACACAAAAATAAATATATTTTAATAATAAAATATAATTTTAAAAGTAAAAATAAAGAATTACTGTAAAAAACGAGCTCTTAATCTTTCTAACCTCATATATCATATTCTCCCATATGTTATTAGCATTGCTTTATTTTAACGACAAAATCAATAATAATTTAGCATGCAATCGATCCAATTCACTTAATGCGTCTTAGAAAATTCTTACACACATCAAGTATAATCCAATGAAATAATAAAATAAAAAAAAATAGTAGTTTCTTTTTATTAAATAAAAAATAAATAAAATAATTATATTTATTAAAATATTTTATCACTTATTAATTTAATATATAAGATAAAACTTATAATATAAGAAAGAAACTTTTACGGGTCTTATGAAAGTAAAAGACTGTTAGCGCCTGAAGTGAACCCAAATCAAAAGTTACTCCATTATTATTATTATTATTATTATGTTGAATTTCAGTATATATTTATTAGTGTTTTCCATAAAAATAGATATGAATAGCAGGAGAGATGATCGATTCCCAAAATACATAAATAAAATGAATTAAGCAATCTATTTTACTTCATAAACCATCAATATTATAGCTTTCTTGATTTTATTTTTCCAACGAACATGGTGGTTGTATATAGAGTCAAGCATGGAGATTAAAAATTTCAAATTGAACCGAATAATTAGATTAAAAATATCTAAAATTAGATCGAATCATTGATTTTTTTACTTTTTCTGAATCGAATTGGACCAAATAAAATATTTTAGTACGGTTCTAAAGATTAACATATATCTGAACCGAGAATTGGACAAAATTGAACCGAATTGGATTGGAACGAAATAATTGAAATTTTTTAGTTTTTTATTTATAATATATAAATAATGTTAATTGAATAATATATAGATAACACAAAAATTATAAGATTATATATGTTATTATAATAGTTATCAAATTATATTAAGATTATATGAAAATAAAATTTAAATGAATTATAAATCTATAATTAAAAATATATATACCTTAACTCAATGGAATATAACTATTAATATTTATATAATTTACTTAAATGTTAGATTCATTAAAATTACATTAATGAAAAATTAGTAATATAATGTATATTAGTTTTTCATAATACTAATATATGATCAGATATTACAATTAAAAATTTTAAATTCACTACTTATATGTTTTAGAATAAAAACTTTTATTATATGTTATGATTAATCAATAAGTAATAATAAGAAATATGATACACTAATAAAATTTATATGATACTAATAAAGTTTTTGATTAATTAACTTTTATTGGTATCTAATTTTATAATATTGATAATTTTTTTTATTAATTAATATTTTTGTGATAGGTTATCAATAAGAAAGTACTTTTAATAGATAATTAATAGTTTGTCTAAAAAGTTAGAAATTAATTATAAGAAATTATGTGTTAACTTTAAGTAGTATATATAATTATATCACACAAACTATTAATATATAGTTTTGATATATAATTATATATATTAACATAATGTATTAATTTATTAATATAATCATTTAATCATATATTATAATTATTAATATAATATATTAATTTATTAAACCCAAATTTCATAAAAAATAAAACTTAAAACTGTATGATTAGTTATAAGAAATTAATTATTAAATATATTTTCTCCGAATCTTCGTTTTGGATTGAATTGGATTGGACTGGAACCGAAATATCCGATTCCCAATTTGTATTGTTTCGAAATTTTCAGAACAATACAATACAGAGATTTTTTATTTCGATTCTGATTCTAGATCCTTAAAAATTAAAATACCCGAAGTTCAATCCAATTCCAGAGATTTTCAAATTTCTGGATTGAACCGAACCATACTTAGCCTTAGTTGTATATATGAGAACATATCATATATATATGAGAATATGGTGGTTGTATATATGAGAGTATGGTCATAAGAAATTACAGATTAATGGATCAAAATAATATTATGAGTCACATAATAGGTGATAGTTTTCTACTTTTAATAGCTCATTAAATTCAGGATAATTTTTATGATAAGAGAGATTGGTTTTTAAAATATTTTCAGTATAAAAATAAAAATTTTCCTTACAATTTTTTTATTGGGGTATAATGGGACAAATAACATTATGAATTACACAAATAAAAATAATTATCCTTTGAATAACTCTCTAACTCTTCTAATTTATAAGATTAGAACTTGAAACTTTACGCTTTCCACAACCTTCAAGGTTTACTCAATTTGAGTTTGAGTTTACACCTCACTTTGAGAATTTGTTGGAATCAAATGCGGCATAACACCACTAGCATCGCTATTGCTATTGCTAGCGGTGTTAAAGGAGAAAACAAAATCATTGCTATTGCTAGCATGTATAGGCTCTGTTAAACCTATTAGCATCCTTTTTACCATTTTTCATTTTCTAGAAAAAAAAAAAAAAAAAAAAAAAAAAAAAAAAAAAAACCAAGTTTTGAACACCCTTTTATATAAACAATTCACTACTTAGTTCCAAGAGGAAACAGCTATGACTGTGTCGCTGCAGCATAAAAGAACAATATCACAAAACTTCACTGCAAATGACAAACAAGTTTGTGCTACTTCTGTGATTGTCATCCAAACCAAAGGGTATTTTGGTCAGCTAACAGGACTTTTATAGATATATGCATTTTTAACATATAGCAGTTTCTTCTTCCTCAATTATTCTAAGCATTTGGTGCACTGCTCCTGCTATGTCATCTACACAAGTGAGTTGGCATTCTTCTTCAAGCTGCATAAAGAATCTTCAAATTTTAGTTCAAAATTCAATTTTCATTTTCTAAAATTATAAGCAAACTTCATTCATTTCTAAACATAGAAAACACCAAAAAAGAAACCTCCACAATAATTCAAGACTACAATAATTAATTTTCCATATACAATATTGTTGAATTATGAAAATTTAATTATGTATTATGCATAAATAATAATTATATAATATAAATAAGTGGTTTATATTATAGGGTTGATATTTTTCCAATATGCACCATATAAAGGGAACAAGTATACATACCTTGGCACTAATTGAGTAGAGAGCCAATGGGTCCATAGAGGTGACATTGATGTGAAGAATGGTAAGGTGAAGTGCTTGAAATCCAATAACCAACTTGGAAATCTGTTTAGGGCATTTTCTTGATAGAATTCGAAGATTTGCATGAGTTTCTATTAAAGTGACCTCAATATCAGCTATTGCTGCTTTTGTCTTTGATGTAAACTTGTTGGGCATTTGAGACCAAATGTACTGAGGATACACAAAAAATTGTGCAAAAGGAGGTCCTAAGAACTTAGAAGTTGTACTGTTAGTATCTTCTTCATTGTTGGGTCCTTTCAACCCATTTAGCAGTTGCGGCTTTTGAGCTTCAAGGGATTGCAAGAGGTGTTCTAGCTCCTTCACAAACTCTATAGCCCCACCTACTATAGAGGCCTGGTCCCCCTACATTTTAAAAAAGATGCATGTTTACACTATTCACCTTTAATTATTATTAAATTATCAAATAATCTTACACCCTCAATTTCAACCTGGTCTCAGGATCTTAGAGACTCAGAATCTCAGGACCAGATCTCAATTTTACCAATTGGATTAAGACATCATTGGTCACCTTTAATTATTTTTTGTAAAGAAATAATTCATATACATGTAAAAAAGTAATTAAAATGTTAAAGATAAATAAACTTTAGCCCTTGTTATTTCACTTTTTTTTTTGTTTTTTTTTAATTTAGCACTGGTTAGAAGTTTGCATTCCAGACCTCTCAATCTTGAAAATAATTTCAATACCACTAAACTATATCATATAACCTCAAGACTAACACATTACCACATTAGTTTTTAATTATGGTGAATAGGGTTTTGTTGCATTACATTATTTCGAAATTCTGCTACTAGTAGGTTTCTATTTTAGTTTCCAAAACTAAATTTTCCTAAAATCTTGAAATGAACAATAATATATTATCTAAAATTGGAATGCCTATATATTGTCCACTATTAAGAATAAAATTCTTGATGGAAGAATCGAAGATTTTTTAAGAAGTGGACACCACCACACGAATCTCATCCATCAATAAGGACAATCCTCTTCCCCCCAATACTATAAAATGTTTTCTAGTAAAATAAAAAGTTTACAAAACTTGCATGAAGGTTTTTTCTTTTTTTTTTTTTTTGGAATTTTTTTTTTTATGGAAGGTCACTAATTATTTTAAAAAGATTATTAAAGAAAATTAAGAAACAAACCCTTTGGACATAAGATTCAGGCATGAGAGATCTCAAAACAGCAAGATATTCATTCATCTGTTTTCTTCGGTTCCTCTCAACAGCAATGTGAGTCATCCTTTGAGTCTCAGCTTCTTCTTTGTTCTTGCATACTCTTGGCTTTCTTCTTCTTTTCTTCTTTCCTTGAACAGCCAAACTCCGCTGCTTCAACTCTACAGCTTCTTGTTGCCTAATTAATCGCCTTTGTTGACTCATTATTGAACAGCTACTCATGAGAGAAGTAGTGATACCATGGTTTATTTGAGGTTTCAAATTAGTATCCAACAAGAGACTATTTGTTTCTAAGGAGTCATGGTTATTATTACTATATGGGGTAGCAGAGATAGTGTCATAGATAATAAAATTCAAGAACTCATTAGAAGATAAAGCTTCTAGTGTCATTTCTCTCTAACAAATAAAAATATTGTAAACAAGCTTCACCCTCTAAATGAAACCTGAAGAACAACCCAACATTGTAAACAAGTTTATAGCAAAACCAATTCTTTAAACTTTCCAGAGACGGAGAGAGAGAGAGAGAGAGAGGGTTAAAAATGTTAAAATGGTAAAATATGGTGAAAGAGAAGGATACGGTGCACGTGAGAGGGGCAGAAAAGGTGTTGTGCTTTTCTGCTTAGAAAAAGTGAGGGAAAAAGAAAGACTCCTGTTTGGGTTTTTGCTTCCCAATTTCATAGAAGGTGTCAACGCTGGCACAGTTTCCGCAATGGAGAGAGAGTGAGAGAGAGAGAAGGTGAGAGATGGTGAGGGTGGACCCAAATCCATATAGAAATATGCATACAAACAACACAAGCAGCTGTGTAAAAGCTACTCCTCACATTCAAATCTGTGTTGGGTTTTGCAGCAAATGACTGGCTCACGTACCCTAGATTCTCATGTTTATTATTTAGATACAAAAGGGAAGGTTTTTTTTACATGTGATTGACAACACATGTCACACTATGCATGTCATGCTTTGTCTCTTTTATTGATGCTTATTACACTTGTTTTCTTAGCCGTTCATCATCTTACTTGCCAATCCACTGGTGGATGCCTTCTACAGATACTGAGAATGGCTATAACATGTAACAATTACCGTGACTTTGCTAGATTAAAATGCCGATTGTATAGCTTAAGGTATTTTTACTTCAGCACTTACAAAATAAACAGAACAGGATGGTCATCATATGGTGTTAATTACATTTGGTATTGGCGACACGAGGAATTCTAATTTAAAGCACTGAAAGGAAAATATCAATGTATTAATTTAGTAACCAAGGGTTTGCCTTCAAAATCGTTAAAAAAAATAGATTTTGGATGTGCTTAAAATTGTTAATTGCCTTAATCAGGGTTCATAATTGAAGTACGAGGAAAACTGCCCTTGCTAAATTATTGTGATAATAATCTATCTTCACGTTCAAATTCAGTGCGCCCTCAACAGCCATTTGCCCAGATGACAGCAAAACAAGCACACAAATCCAACGCAAAAATGCCATAAAAAATTTTCCATTCCAACTTGCAAAACCACAGAGATGTTGGTGCCTATGGTAGAGTTGCTGCACATATCATAGGGCTTGAAAAATCACAATACATAAAAATACTTTCACCAGTATCAACACTGCATTCCGCACATTGCTCTACTAACAGACAGCATACAAAAATCTCGAGCAGACTCGATCGAAAAAAGCAAAGACATTGATATGAAAAATAAAAATATAAACAGGTAAAATTTTGACAGTAAAACGTGGAGAATCATGTGGTAGATACGAGTTTCAAAACTACACGTGTAACTTGACAAATAAACACCCATTGGAACCTCCGAATCCTCTAGCACAAATATATATATATATATTCGTATTTCTACGACCGTATTTACTGATAAATGCACATGTACATATACACGTATATGTTGATGAAGGGATAACGTATATCTGAATCAGAGAGATTACAAACACTGGGAACTGTTATCTTATCCAGTGATGACTGACAGATGTTGGGTGCTCGATCTTGGACCATGGTCCAAGCTGTCAGACTCTGCAGAGAATCCATGTGACCATCAGCCTCCCCTTAGTATCTTCTAGTAATCATCTTAATTCAATCTTCGACTCATTATTCTATTTCTCTTTCACCTAATACTAATAGGCAGTTTGCTGCTTTCTTTCATCCTGCACTGTTTCATTTTACGGTAGATGGGTAACAGAACTACATTCCAAATGCAAGAAAATCATGTAGACAGATCGTGTGTATCGTTGAAGTATGAGTTGTCGTTTGTATATATGCAGCTTTGTCTTATCAATATGCATATGGATATTAGGCCTATGATAAAATGCAGTTACGCGGGCATACACATGTGCATGTCAATGGATGTGACTGATACCTTATTTGTTATTAGGGACCATAAGTTCCATCATCAGTGTAACAATCCGGAGACCCAGATAGTATAATAGCAATGGTGTGTACCAGTAATATTTTTTATATTAAAAAAAAAAAAAAAAAAAAAAAAAAAAAAAAAAAAAAGAGGAAGAAGAATTAAGTTACAGCAGAATAAAGGCTAAAAAACAAAGAGTTCCACGTATGAAATGCCTCCAGGCATATGGATAAGAGTCGTGCCTAGTTTTGAAATGCTTTAGTATCAGCTGCATGATAAAAACATCAAACTTTGACCCACACACCGCAACAGGAAATTCTGATCATCTCAGCATGTTATAAATGACAACTTCTTATACAGAAAGCTTGGCCACTACCAAAACTTTAGCCTGATACCATAATAGTCTGCAATTCCAGCTACTATAGATAGAACATAAGCATAAAGAAACATGATAAATAGGGCTGATAGTGATGTGGCAAAAAGGGTATCCACATACATGTTTACCAGCCCTGTAAGCACATTTGCCTGCAACAAAGGAAAATAGATAAATGATGTAAAGCTCACATTTGGCTGTTTGTGAAGAAAAATGGAAAGGAATTGGGAAAATCAAGGGCCAAAATCAGTAAAGAATGTTTTATCACCAGAAGAAATGCGCCCAGTAGATTCCGGTTATATGCTTCTTCAAGCAATGAAATTTTACTTCCAGCAACAAAATCAGAGAGCATAAGCATGGCGAGAACCTGAAACAAGAAAACTTTCAGTTGTCTATTCAAATCAGTTCAAAAATTATTGGGAGAAGAAAAAACCATTACCTACCATTAGCTAAGGCCCCATTCAATAACATTTTCATTTTTTAGTTTTTTGTTTCTAAAAAACTATTTTTTAGTTTTTTGTTTCTAAAAAACTAAAACTAGTTTCCGTTTTCTATTAGTTATTTTCTCAAAATAATTTTCTTTCTGGAGATACAAAACTACTGTAGCTTTGAACAAAACAATAAAAATAATATTAACAATTTTAGAACACCCAACACAACCCAATCAATATTCAAGCTGAATTATCAATAAAAAAGGAATAGATCAACCTATAGTTTACCTAATTCTCCATATACAACTTAATTAATTTTAACTCAAAATTGTCAAACATAGTATTACAAACAAGAAACCATTAACCTTATTCCCAGATTAGAAATAGTTGAAATTTTCATTAGGCATCTTTAAATGTTTATGTATCTCATATCAATTTCTTTTAAAGGAAATCCATTTGTGACAATCCAAAAATCAAACTGTAAAATTTCAGAAACTCATTTATTGTAGCCATGCAGGTGCCAATTGAAGTGAGAAATTCTGGAGAGTAAAAGAAAGAAGATGATAAAGAAGTAGAGAAGACAGAAGGGAAGAAAGAGAATAATTTCACTCAAATGGAATAACATGTTAAAATGATAAAGAAATGAAAAAGTCAAACAAAAACCACAAAACCAAGATTTTTCGTTTCGAAATTAGTGTTTTTCATTTTTAAAACAATTTGTGAAAAGCATAAAAAATAAAACCAAAAACAACAACAATACTGAACTCCCTCTTAACTAAATTAGTCTCTTGGTAGCATACCATTGGTGCAACTTAGAAGAATCATTGTGGGATTGAGCGGTCAAGGGTCATGGATAAGTAACCCATATTGTCTCTAGCCACATCTCAGATCCAGAAAAATAAACAAAAATCAATGATCCCTGGAACCACAAAAAACATCACTTTTGCAAACCATGCTTGAAATTAGTTGTATACGATTTTCTTTTGCAAAACCATGTTTTTAGTTTTGCCTTTAATTACTTTGATGTTGGTCTCAAAGTATAATTTGGCACAATAAAGCAATATATAAATTGAACCATTATCAGTAATAGCTTTTTCTTGTGACAAAGTACTTCCTTGGCATGTAAAAGACACCAAAATAATTTTTAAAGAAATCAGCTCTTGCCCCTCCACTGCACATTGGCAGAGTGAGTATTCAAATAGCTCCTGACCATGTGATGAACAGCATAACATATGCCCACTCTCAACTAACTTTAAAATCACCATCTCATTTATCTGCCTTGTTGCTATGCATATATAACTTATGCTTGCTTATTATTCCAAAAATAAGCATAAAACTCCCTCAGACAGTTCTGAGCTCAATTTTTTTTTTTTTTTTTTAAACTAAAGAAAAACTGAAATTCCTTCAATTCCTAGACCACACTAAACAGATTAATTTAATTTCACTTTTCAACCCATAGCAATGATAGACATAAAAGCTCAACGTTAATTAACAAGATATAAACTGTGCCTATTCTTGACAATCCTCCCCAAGGAATCCTTACACTATGCATGGATATAGGATGAGGAAGGGAAGGGAAAATTATTTACAAGGGAGAGGGAGGGGAGCGGTGGGGATGGGAAAATATTTACCTTGTTGTGTTTGGAAAATTAAAAAGTAAATAATAAAAGGGAAGCAAAGAAAAATATTTTTATTTGTCTGGATGAAGGATGGCGGGAAATTATATTTATAAAAATAAAATTCCCTTTTTAAGATTTGAATTTTTTTTTTTTTCAACACCCCAATTTGGGTGTAACGAATTTGAACTCCAAGAAGGGAATGAAGGAGAGTGAGGGGGAATGAATCAACTCCATTCCCTTGCCCCTCATTGAAGACACAAAATGCCAAACAAGATAACAAGCTGTTTTCCTCGCCATTATTCTCCTAACCATGCATAGCCTCCTTCAGTCCAGGTGTTTGTAGAGTAATGTACCCAAAGAAATGTACAGTGTGGTTGATTTTATTTTATTTTTTTCTCTTTTCCCACTTCTTACAAAGCTACTTGGCTGCCAAGTTTCTAGCGAAATTATTTATTAGGAAGTACTTTTTCATATTTGGTTAAATTAGTCTTTCCTCAGAAGCTAACCACTTTCCTTAATGAGTCCCATTAGGTTCAGTTAGCAACTTTCTAGAACAATATGTTGTAAAATTAAAGGTTAATTCAGTTAATTTGTTCTTTTGCTCGGAAAGTTGAATTAACGAACTCCCCCAAGAAGTGACTTTGCTATAGGAAGCAGGGAAAGTCCAACTTCACTTCTATTTACCAATTCTTTGACAGCCAATTATAACATTCCGCCTACTTCCACCAAAGTCCATATTCCTCTAACATTACTCTGCAAAATGAATGAGACCACAAAACTAGGAGAACAAGGGGGACTACCTGAAAATTTTGAGCCAGCACCATCGTAACATAAGCCATGTTGCACTGCAAACAGAATTTTGGTTAGTTTTTGTCAGCAATGTTAAACGTTTTCATAGATTAGCTGATAAATAGAGCAGCATATCCTACCATCCTACGGGAAACTCTTTCTACATGCATGTCTAGAATCACAGTAATCAACCTGCAAGAAAAATTAAAGGAATTGGTTTTATTCTTCCAAGTAATCAATTTAATTGGAAAAGATGCTGATTCTATACAATTTCTTGAATTGGAAAGGTATACCAAAATATAAGGGAAAGAAATGAAACTCTGATCCTTGCCCATTTATTGCTTTTCATTGTAGTAGAGGAATGGTTTCCAAAAAATAGATAGTTGCCCAACTGGACACCAACAAGGTACATAGCCCAGTATCCTGGAAATGACAACAAATGGTAACTAGAGCTATTTTGAATCACGAACAGAAGAAAATTATGCCAAACGAATGACTCCAGATATGAAGTCTACCTTCTAATCCTTGGACATAAAAGATAAATGAGTGAACTCAAAACACTGGTGACAAGCTCAAAATGTGACCAATTTCCTAAATAGAGGTAGTATTAGCAAGCGCATGTCAAGAAATTTCTCTCTCTTTGGATATTCAAGGTATTTTTTTTTAAAATAATTTGATAAGACAGATGCTGTTGGTGTCTGCTGAACTTATACCAGTACTAATACAATCAGAATCTAAACTTCTGCTGGGATCACAAATGGTGACTGAGACTTATAATAAATTAAAACATAGAGAATACTTATTTTGAGGTGAAATTGGAAATTTGCCCCTTCCCTTTTTCAAGAAACCTAGGTGCATCAGCTAATGATACCGTTACACAATTACTTAAACATTGAAATGTTTCCAAATTGAACAATACAAGGTCTACTGATTACTGAATCTAAGGATTATAAAAAACCTACAATAAAGTCAAAAGATTTCACTAATTTGGACTCAAATTTTGGATCTCTTTAGAACCAAAAGTCATATATGAGTTTGCTGGAGGACCAAGAAAACTGAAAGCTCATGAGAAATCAAAGAAATGATTAAAACTGAACTGCAAATCATCTTTTCTAAAAACAATTAGTTATTGCACTGCATCATAAAATTATCGAGGAAGGATACATAAGAGAAGAAGAATAAGATCATTAATACTTCTGTGAATATTATTTTATACAGCATAATAAAGAAAGAGAATTAATTGATTTTGAAATTATACTTACCAAGTATGCTAAATATTCCCTCCTTATTTTTGCTTACGATATCTGTTCCTCTTTTGTCAGAAAGCAGATACACATTTAATCCATTAATCAACCAAGACTGATAACCTGACAAATCAAATTCAACTAATTAGACAAGCTAACAGAAAAAACACAGGTAATCAGAGAAAATGTTCAGTTGAAATTATACCAATCAGAATTGCTAGGCCCAAAATTCCTGAATACTGTGGAGGAACATTAATTACAGATGTAAGGATAGACACAGCAGCCAGTGTGAAAAAGAAATTCCAGTGTACTCCATATTCCCCTGTATGAAGCTAGAGAAAAAGGAAAAAGGAACAGACTCATGCACAAGAACAGAAATAGGATGAGAAATTACGAAATAACATGAAATAATTAAAAAATTGTAGCAAAATAGATAAGCAAAAGCTCATCATTGGGAAAAAGAAGTATAAAAGCTCAATCCAGACACTTGTGTAGTGTAGAAAATCCATGGGCCTTAAGAGTGTTGAGCTAAATGATATCAATGGCCATATAAGTGGGGTTGGAACCTCATATTGTACAAAACCAATTGGCTTGTGCTAAGGCCCAATCTACTCCACATATATTCAACTCTATATTCTTATACTTTCTCCCATGTAGGATTATATTTTCCAACATGTAGAAAATTAAAAGTTTATATGACAGGAACTTATACACGAGGACCATATATTAGTCCAGGCTTATTGACATTCCTCTGCACTGATTCTCATAAGAATTGACTGAATATAAATGGAATGTGAACGCATCAACACAAGAATACCAACTCCGATCTATTTCTCTTTTACTGGAATGATACAATTTCAAAAGATACAACTGACACATAACTACTGTACCACTACAAATTCAAAACTACCATTTCTCTAACATCACTATGATAGGATTTATGCCATTTGTACAGTACTGATGAATTTTCTAACTGTGGTGATAGACAAAACATTGCAATAGGATAAGCCTGTCTCAAATTAAGTTTATCAATTGGACAATCTTATAAGTTAAAAATATATAGGGTTATGCTTGGAAAGAACCTCATACGTTAGTAGTTTGTAGCCTCGTTAATATTCTATTTAAGTTCATTTAGTGAAACAAAGCTTTAAGCTAACATTCATCAGAGGCATGAAATTTCCTGTTATTGGCAGTGGACAAGTTGATAAACCAGTCCACCAATTTCAAAACCAACAAATAAGTACAGCCATATAATTGCTTAGTAAACAGTGGAAGGCCAATCAGAATGCCTTTTACAGCACAATGCATACTACCTGATTAACAAATTGAATTGTCTATATCTAACAGTACTCAGCATTTAAGCCAATTAACAGAATATGATCTACCTGATAGTCCACAGTTGTAGTAAATAAAAGTCGACCAAACCCCAGTAGTAGAAGTGGACTAGTGGATAGGATAGCAAACTTCAAGTTCCTAAGATAGCATCAGCAATAAGATAGCATTATAACTAACGCACTATAATAGAATATTAAAATTAAAGAAAAAACAATAATGTGATTTTGGAGCAAGTCCAAGCATGTATCAACAGACAAAAGGGCATTCTTTGAAAAATAGAAAATAATATTCAAAAAATTGAAAGAAAAAGAATAAATAGAAATATACCTGTTCATTATTCTCCAGACAAGAAAATGAAAAATTGAATAGTAGTGATATTTGATAATTACAACGAACAATGCATAGCAGCTAAAAAAAATAGTGAAGCTGCTTTCTGATTTTGTAAACTAGAGACCTATAATCTACAGAATCTAGCATGAGATACAACTTCCCAAGAATTGAACTTAGAAGACAATGCATCTGAAATGCAAGTCAGCTGTACATCACACAATATAGTACACTAATAGAAATTAACGTTTTCATATTTCATCCCTTGAAAGAATATAACACAACCTTGGCAAAGTAAACATTGAGACTGTTCTGTAGTAAAAGCTAGACTTAATACCTGGGCTGGTCAACAGCCATTGTATTTGACTAAACCAACAAGTAGACCAACTAATACATGCTTTGATCCTCAAGGCTTATAAAATTCAAAACCTTCCTCCTTTTATAACCAAAATGAAGTTTTTTTTTTTTTAATAAAAAAAAAAAATAAAACACATTTTTATCCTATGAAGGACCAAATATGGATTTTTCTTTCTTTTTTTTATTTTTTTATTTTTTTATTTTTTTTATTTTTTTTTTTTTTTACATTCAAGGACCAAAACACTTGATTTTTGAAAAATGGAGGACAAAAGCGTGTGATAAACCAAACCTTGGCCCCAATTAGTTACATTGACATCTTGAAAATTGAGAATTTATTGCTGAAAAGAACTGGAAAAATGGAAAATAAGGAAGACCTTGGCATTATAGTAGGATGGCATGCTTCTCTCCATTCTACCAAAAAAAAAAAAAAAAAAAAAAAAAAACAAGAAGCTATTATCTAAAACATGATAGCAGCAAGCCAATAGATATGCTCTTCTTTTATGCAACCCCATCAAAAATCAATCATCACATGATCCATAGTTGTTAAAGGCACGCCCGAGACGCAAAGCCGCACCAGGCGCATCCCCTTGCGCCTCAACCTGCCAAAGGCGCACGCCTTGAGCCTCAAGCAAGGCACGCCTTTGTGACAAAATTCCTATTTTATGCGTATCTATATTTAAAAAAAAAACAAAAAGCGTGTAATAATCTAAACCATTGATTTAAGTTTGCAAATAACTTATGCTAGGCATAACACCACACTCAATTATTTCAATAAAAGGAAAAAAGGAATTAGGGCAAGAAGAAGTCGATCTACCAAAGAAAAAGGAAAAAGAAAAAGAAAAAGAGAATAGTTGACTCAAAATCATAATCGATCTTTCCATTCCTAACATTCATTTAACCCAAACATCTCTCCTCTTACCTTGATTGGTCATCCGTCTTACATTAATTTGGATTATCTTTCAAATATTTTGTTTCTAATCATAGTTCCTCTCTCCCATTTACTTTTCTAAGTTTAACTTTCTAAAAGACAATAATCTTGGGTAATATATTTATTCTGATTTCTTGAGGCTCTAAAATCTATCTATATAAGTCATTATCTTAGATTGATATGAACAAGCTTAAATACAAGTATGAAAAATGTTTAATTAAGGAATCATTTTTTTTAAATAATGAATTAAATTGTTTACAATTTAGAAATACATGATGTTCTTTTTTTTTTCTTTTTTTTTGGGTTGTTGCTGATTAGATTCTAAACTTTAAATTAATGTTTTGGATATTATTAACTTGTGTCTACTTAATTTAACAATCACATATTAGTAATATGTTGAGTTTATTATTAATATCAGGCATTCATGTTGAAATTTTATCAAAATTCTATGTTTTTGGGCATCATGTAGCTCAAGCGCACATTTCACCTTGTGCCTTTAATAACTATGACATGATCAAATGATTAATCATTTTCACTGATACTATCCTTCAATTCCATTATTAAACTTGGTAGTTTAGTGGTCTTCTATCTCTCACCTTTAATCAATTAGTAATCTTTCTTAATTTGAGTTGCAAACAAATGGCACTTAGAAAACAAGTACCACCTTTCCTTGTAATAATTTTGGCTATCAACTACAGCCTATTGAAATGATGAAGTTAACACCAGCATGTAAAGAGCTATATAAAGCATAGAAAGACTCACACCAAAGAGACACCTCGTGCTTGTCGTGAAACTAGTGAGTTTGCCAATATAAAGGAGCCAACCCCAAGATCCATCTGACATCATCATATAATGCTCATATTCATAAGTGGAAATAGGCAAAAGTAATCAGCACATAATAAAATTTAATTAAGAATGCATTAAGTTTCAAGAGGAGGAATGGATTGGAAAGAGAAAGGAAGAGAGATTACGTTTGCTTGCACCAAATAAAGTAACTGGTAAACCAACATAAATAATTTAAAAAAGATTCTAAACTCAAGACAGCTGCTAACTTGATGAAATTCATGAGTATAGCATTTTGATGTACGATAGCCCCAAGAATGCATGTTTTGTTGGTATAAACAAGAAATATTTTAGGGTTAAACAAGGATGAAACTAGAGGTCATTATGGATTGGAATTAGTAATTAAGGAGCAACATCAACTTTAATTGCTGATAACAGATCTAGTTGATAATAAGGATTAAAGAAGAATGAAAACAGAAGAACAGCATGAAGAAAACTCTAGGCACCAGGAGTGCAACAAAGTTTCCAAGTTGTAGATTTCTCAATAATATTCCATTGTCTATAAACGTAGCCCTAGGATGACTTGGGACGAAATGGTGAAGGATTAGAAATATTAAAACCTCATAAATAGAGCCCTAAACCTAAACGAGTAGAATGAAGAAAAGGAATCTGCACAATGAATCCTAATTAAATTGGGAGTAAGACTTCAATCAAGTTGAAATATTCAATGACATGTAAGAAAATTTACAATGCGCAATTTGTGTAAAGCCTAATCAAAGAAGCCAAGAGGACCAAAATACCCAAACCTCATACAGTGACTTGACTTAACTCCAAAAGTACAGATAAGTTCTATATATAAAGATAATAATAAATAAAAGGCTCAAACAACCTAATTAAAAATTAACATTACATCAAATTCCATGATTAGGAAAATGGACTCCAAAATTCCATTTCATAATGGCACCACTGCAGTGACATCATGGTCCAACATCAAAAGATTATACGATAATGAAAAAGACTATAAGCACTTGGAGAACTAACAACATGGGGTTTAAACTTTCAGTCACATGATTTGGCGCACTTAATATCCACATTGTTGAATAGTGGTTTTGACGTTGGAATTTGTGATTCACAAATCATGATATCCAACATGCACCGGCTATTCAAAGAAGAAATTGAGTCAAATTAATTCAGAAACTGACAAGAATATTGTAAGTTCAAATGTGAGGGAATTTGATGGCCCCAATCAAATATTAGAAGATTATATGAGGACAAAAATATAAGAACTTAGATAGCCCACTGATAAGCTTTTGAATCACATGATCAGGCCTGCTTCAGCCTCATTGCTTGAGAAACTTTTTGCTTAAGGCAAATTTCAGGGGCTCCATTGTGGTTTTTCACAATTCATATTTTCCTTCTCATTACCTCAATGACTATATGATTTATGTCATCTATTGCTGCTTATAATTTTTCTGTCGTTTAGATTTGTAGAATGCCTTTCCTCCAAGTTATAGTTTTCTTTTTTTTGTACTAATAAAATTTCTTTTCTCAACCAGAAAAAAATTCTCAAGAATAAAAATTCTCAAGAATTTTGTAAAGTTACACATGCAAATTTTATAAAATAGAGAGCGATAATTCCTGCATAATTTACAACCAAATAATCAAGCCTTCGGGGACTGCATATAACATACCCCATTTAAGTAATACAAGGTAGCATCATAAATTGCCCCAAGAAGAAAAGAGTATAGCATCACAAAATATTTAGTAGTTTAATGTTAAAATTATTAGCCACAACAGCTATAACAATTAGTTATGCTTCTTAACAATAGTTATGAAAATGTCCCCTGACCATTTTGGATATGAAGTTTCAGATTATGCATTAGCAGTTGATAAATAAAGTTCAATTAAGAAAAAGGCTTCAAGTTTGACAAGTGATTCCATTTGGTAAATCACAATCACACCTAACAAGGCAAGTGATTAATTGAACATTGCCCCAAGTAAAAAAATGACATGATAAGCTCCATAAAAGCAGTCAAATAAGCTTGACTAATAAGGATATACTTTATAACATTTGCATAAAAGTCAGATGCTAAATAAAGCAACAAAATAACATATGCTTAAATCAAATCAGTAAAAAATAGTAATCATCACTAGGAAGGGGGAAAATTATCATTGTAATTCATTGAAGTCTATCAACCACAGTGAAAAAACTTACCAAACTAGTACCATAGGTCTCAGTTTTGGCATATCTTCTTGGATATATTCTAAAATCAACAGCTAAGATACAAAGGCAAGTCACAACCACCTGCAGTAATATAAGCCTCATAAGATCAGAAGGGAAAATATAGAAAAAATGTTGTTCAACCAAAATAAGGTAATATAGCATAAAGTATGCAGATCAGATAAGGCTAAATACCACAGAAACCCTATATGAGGAAATGATTGTCCTGATAGAAAGGGAACTTTCAGAATAAGCAGTAGATGTTACAGCCCTGCAGTGAAGTGCAAATAACACAATGTATAATAGAATCAGCCACAGTGCAACATTCTAGATCATGAAGTGGCACTGAGGTAGCACTTCCAGAAAACAATAACTAAAACAATATCAATGAGGAAAATGTATGACTTACAAGTTCTACCTTTTAGCTGCAATAGAGAAAACAAATATCATTAAAGAGATTGCCACTATAAATATCCATTCTGCAAGAACCTGCCATCAGTAATAAATGTACAATTCAAAAGCCGAAATATAATGCTCATGTCACAGTCCAAATTACATAATAATATACTGCCTAAGAGAGACATGAATAACCGAAAATATAGATAACCAGACAACTAAACAAATAGACTTATTGTGATGCGAAATCACACACCCCCAACCAAAGAATAGGTGATAGACAATAGGAATCAATATTGGTATTGCTTCATTCTTTTTAGCTAACAAACTAATATTGGTACCACATCTACAGTGAATTTTTAACTTGCTAACAAACTTATCTGTCGCTCGTGTGAGTCTAGATTTTACTGCCTGACTATTCGCTAATTCCTTAACAAACTAAAAATCAACTAGACACTATCCTACATAGACATGGATTGTCAACATAAACTAAGACTCAAAAAAAAAAAAAAGCAAAGTCCTTGATTAAAATCACTTACAGTAAGAAACAAAAGCATGGGAAGAACAATGAGCAGAAAATCCACAGTTAAAGTAGCCACATAATTTCTCAGACTCTTAGAAACAACAAGTGCATCATCATCTTTCTTGGTTGATGTCCTCGCGAAATCAGAATCTACAGAAATAATGAAATAAAGCTAAATGGAAAAAAGAAAGGGAATCATTGTTCATGCAACAAGAAAAAGAATGTCAGAAAACCAATCATAATTCAATTATTTAACGTCTGCGAAGGAAGCAAATTACATGCAATATTTGAGGAAAAAAGAAACAAAATGATAAAACCCAAAATATTAAAAATAGGTAGCATTAAAATTACCAGTTTTGTGATGGGAGCAGCAGATGGAATGTCGCAGAACAAAAAGAAGCTGAAAAGGCATAGTAGAGCAAAACCAGAAGAACAAGTACAAATTAGCAGTGAATTATTTAATTATTAATTAATTGAACAATTAAAGAGAGTACAGGTAAAGTCACTTACAGGGACAACAGTCGAAAGTGCAGCGATTTCAAGCATGGAAGATCCACTCAAATTGCTAACAAATCTGACCACAACAATGAGAAACGTTGACAAATATAAATACAATACAAACAGAGAAGCAGAATAGCAAGAGAGAAAGAGGTTACTCTTCTTTGAGGCGCTTGTTGGGATTGAAAGACACAGAGACAGAATCCATAACTACAAAATGAGATCTTCAAAAGCGTGTTTGGTTGCCTAGAAAGTTCATAAACTAAAAATGCAATAGAAAGATAAATCAAAACTCAATCTTTAGAAAGTTCTGACCCAAAAAAAAAAAGGGATTAAAGACCAAACTGACCCCTAAGCAAAGAAGGAATAAAAGAGAAGTTACCTATCACTCCACCATTTATCACTGTTGAAATTGAAGAAACAGAAATGAGAGGGCTATTATCATAGGACAGACAGTTATCAAAGAGATTGCAAGTATAAATGTCCAAAAATCATTTCTTCAATTTTCACCCAACCAACATCTTCAACAATATAATGAATGATTTCAAACTCCACTGCTACAATTTTAAGTCGCACCAGAGTCATGAGTTCAAACAGAAAATATATATATATATATATATATATATATATATATACACTTCATTATTTTTAATTAAAAAAAAAGAAGCAAAAGCAAAATCGAAAATCGAAAAAAACCAACGGAAAGTCGAAGCAGGAACCTAATTTACCATGATCCGAAGAGGAAATCGGTGAAGAGCTCGCGGCGGAGCTTTGTCTGGCAATAGCAGTGGACTCGTTTAACATTTTCGTACTTTTATTGTAAGGTAAAATTACTATTTTGTCTGTTATCTTTAACTTAATTAATTAATTAATTTTTTTTTTTTTAAAAACTAATTAATTAATTTTTTAATTTTTATTTTATTAAACTATTCAGACCTTTCGCCTATTTTTTTATTTTTCTGATAAATTTATATAAAATAATTAAAATACCTTTATATATATAATAAATATAAATATAATTTCATTATTTAAAAATTCAAATTAATAAAATTATATAATAATTATATAATAATCATTTAACTATTTAATTATTATTTAATTTTATTAATATAATTATTTTTATTATATTATTTTTTATTTTTATTATACACAATAATTATATAATGATTTTATAATTTAATAATATTAAATATAATTATTATATAAAAATATAAATGTTATTTACTTTTATTAATTTAAATTTTTTATTTTTTATATTATAAATAAAAATAATATTATATTTATTATATAAATAAGGACATTTTCATCATTAGTTATAAAATTTAACAAAAAATATATAAAAACTTGACAGAAAAATTAAATAATCTAACGGATTTAAAATTATAAGACTAATTAATTAGTTTTTCAGAAAATAGATATGAGTTAATTATTATATTAAATCTTATGAATTAAATAATAATTTATTTTAATTATAATAATATATTTTCTTTTATTATTATTTTCCCACATAAAATTTATATTTATTAATTAACTTGGAATATTCATAACTATTATAAAAATATTTTCTTTATTATTTTATTTCTATATAATTTTTATTATTACTAATCTAGCATTGACGGATGAATATGTGAATTTTAATCATATTTTCTTATTTAATACTGTTAAGTATTAAAATAGCTTTCAAAAAATTACTTAAAATTAAAATTTTTAATTTAAAATATAGATTGAATATAATAAATAATTAAATTTTTAAATATTTTTATAATTTAAAAATTATATCATTTATCTTATTTAGTATCTAAATTTTCAACATTTAGACAGTATTTGATAATTCTATTTAGTATTTTCAATACTTAATATTTTTAAATTGTTGGGTAATGTATGTTTTTAAAGTCTCTTAATTTATGGACTAACTTAAAATATGTATTAAATGCAATAAGTAATTAAGATAGTATTTGAAAAAATTGAAAATTAAGATTGAAAAATTAAGTGTTGAATTTTAAATACTAAGTATAATAAGTACTAAAATTTTTAAACACTGAATGTAATTAATCTGTTTGAAAACTGTCATTATTGAAAATTATTAAACTTTTTTATTGGATATATTTAATCTTATTTTTAAGTGTTGAATATAATTAATTTATTCGATAACTGTCATTATTAAAAATTATTAAATTTCTTTATTATACATATTTAGTAAGATGTAGTCAATTAAAACTTTTAAACATATTTATAAACTTTTATTTAAGTAAATGACTTTTATAGAATTCGTAGTTTTATAATGACTTTTGTGTAGTTTACAAATTTATGAATAATTTTTAAAAACTTTATTTTAAAAAATATTTATAAAAATTGATAGACTTTTATAGACATTTAGACTTTCATTGAATTTTAATATCTTATATAATGTAATAAATTTATAATTCTCATGTAGTAAAAACAAATACTTAAAATAATAAATAAAAGCATCTTAATTTATAATCTTGTGATACTGATATTGATATTTAAGTTTCACCAATTAAACATGGTTTCAAAATTAAAAAAATCAAAATCAAAAATTTAAAAACAACAATTATAATAGGATAATATTTCTCATGAGTTTTTTAAAAAATGAATACTATTAAACCGATAAATGAGTATAAAAAAAATTAATACAACTAAAAAATCAACGCTGACATATTAACCAACTAATTTGCAATGTGTTCTCACAAATTAACCATAAATGTTTGATCTAATTTGTGCTTATTCATTATTAGCTAGTGTTTGAAATATCAACTCTTTTTTATCAAATAATTCAAAAAATCATCTATAATAATTGTTTTGTGAAAATAGTTATGTATAGCTACACAAGCTATAACAATATTCCTTTGCATAACAAATAGATATGATGACATTGTCTTCAAAATAGGAAACCGTGTTTTTAGAAGATCAAAGGATCATTAAATTATATTCCTTAGCTTAGCATATGCATTATTAAAAACTTCTTCTTTTGTTCTAGTATGATAGTCATTTCGAAAATCTGACAATCAATAACGTGTGTTGCGATAAGCAGCAATAAATCCCCAAATATTTGTATATGTAGTATCACGTAAATAATATTTATTTGAAACAAATAGATAATAACCCTAAAATTTATATATGCAGTATTACATAAATAATATGTCATGCCCCGAATCCAAGAGCACATGACCGGTACTAGGGCACTGGAAAGGCACGTGGCTACCAGTGCCCGTAGTAAGCCTAATCTAAAACACACAACAGAAGTCCAAAACTGAAAAGGGCTATGGGCTCAAATAAGTTAAACAGATCCAAAAGAACTACAATATAAAATAAAATCTCGTTGGGCCAACAACTCATTTATCTTATAAATGAAATAAATTATATAAGGATTCTGCTTAACAACATAATACAACTTTTTAAGTACATAATTGAATGATAAACAATGTGCAAGTACAGAGTGTAACATTGCGGAGTTTTAGAGCTATAATTATAATTATACATATATTACATACAATTCTTAATACTCAATATTACAAATTACTGCCGAAGGAAAATTAGTAGTTTACTCAATTACAACTCCTTTTCAGGCTCATTTCCTGACCTGAAAACAACAAGATGAATAGGAATAAGTGTTCGACTCAGTGAATGATACTAGCTAATATATTAAACTGGTATCCTACAAATAGACTCTAATGCACATATTATGTACTATGTCATAGAAATAGACAAGTCATACAATCAAGTAAGGATAGGATATGGTTCACAGTACCACACTAATACTCAATAAAGGGAGTCGATCCCCTCATACTGGCTCTCTAAATCAAATAATCCATCTCTTATGTCCAATGGGCCCGGCCAGCACTGGTCTGTATCAGGCGGCCTTGACCCGACTGATAGTGGCCCTGGCGATGAGCAGGCCAGGCCAGCATACACCAGTCATAGCTCATCTTCTCAATCCATCATAATCCCAATCATAACCATAATCATAACAAATCCATAATGTCATATCAAAAGTTCCTAAGTGGTACTGCATCCTCCCAACCTCTATCCGTCAACCATAATCACAATACAATACAGAATACAAAATATTGAGTTATCATTCACAGTCAAATGTTACATGCTTAGATATGCAGTAGTAGTGCATAATATACATATATATACACACAGAAATGCAGATGTAAATGAAAACAGGATAATACATTAGTGAGTATCACTCACCTAGTTAATGACACGTCCAACTAATTTCTCTCGAAAGTGCAACCTTTGATGACAGAATCCAGAGACATTGACTCTGATAACAAACGATATCATTAGAACAAGAACGATTCACTTATCAAGACACAGGTGACAAACTCTTGAGATTCTTGCTGAAATTACAGTAACATCTCACTTAACTAGAATATTACCCAAAATCAACAAAAATATAACACTTCTAAAATAACTTCAACAGTCCGCATAACCTAATACCCTCCAGAAACCCCTCCTGGTCCTCCCGACTCACAATCATCATCACAACTCAATAAGCAATTCCAACTTATCAATTCATTAAATACTAACTAAAATCTAGTAAATAGAATACAAGAATAATTGAAATTCAAGGGATTCGGGTTTACCCTTGCAAAATTTGATTGTACAAACATTGAGGATCACATCGAAATGATGAGATGGAGCTGCTAAGTTAAGATTGCTGGAGCATCGCCGGAACCCCACCGACGCCAACATCGTCCGGCCACGCGCCGCCATGAACAATGGTCTTAGATGTCAAAAATTATACCCAACCACTTGTCATGACATTAGGAGCACAGACATACCCTTCACTCTCCCTCACTTGCCATCGATCGCCGAAAATTAAGCTTCAAAGTTTCAGCATCACATCCTCCGATCTCCTTCTCCAGTCAATGAAAATTGGCAAACTTGGTATCAAATTGAAGCTGGTGAAGAGAGAATTCCAATGCATCTTGAATCACTTGAATCGGAACTCGGATGAGAGAGATATGGCTGTTTGAATTTTTAGTCATTGGAGTTCGCCGGAATTCACAATATTCAACTTTGGGACACGCGTTCGACGCCGTTCAATGTCTGATCAAAGTGATTTTGGTCCCGTTGGATTCGTTTGGATGTTAGTTTTCCAACCCAACCAGCATGCATCAATCGGAGGTCAAGTGACAAAGTTATAGCTTGAAAACCACTAGCTGCTCCCTTTCCTCTCTCTCTCCCTCTCCCTCCTTCTTCCTCCTCTGCCACTTCTCCTTTCCTTTCAGTTTCTTCTCCTTTTTGTCACGTGGTCACACCATTCACCATTCCTTTCTCTTTTTCCTTTTCTTTTCTTTCTTTCCTCTTTCTTAACCCCTATATATATATATACACACTAATTAACAATAATAATAATAATAATAATAACAATAACAATAATAATACTAATAATAATAATAATAATAATAATAATAGTATTAACAATAATAACACAATAATAATGATAATAATAACAATAATAATAATACTAATAATAATAACATTAACCCATAGTTATATATAACAATAATAATAAGAATAATTTATAATTTACATACTAATAACAAAATTAATAAACTTATTCACAATAATTATCATGATAATAAAATCTCGAACTTCCGGTACTAAATATATAATTAGCAATATACTTTAGATTAATCGAACGTAATATTTATATTCAAATATCAAAATATAATTTCTTCAATAACTATAATAATTTTATAATAATATACATATATAATATTATAATAAAATTACTATTAATAATACATATTCAAATAGTATGAATATTTATAATTTAATAAAATATAACTCCAATTCTTACTTTAATAAGGAAAATAATAAAATAATACGTTTCCGTACAAAATAGACTTTTATAAAATAAATAGAAATTCAGGGTATTTCATAATATTTATCTGAAACAAATAGATAATAAAGTGTAATTAATATACTTTATAAAAAATGTATAAATAATTAAAAAAAATGGCATAGACATATATATTACTAGGGGAGGAAAAGGAAAATTATTTTTTGGATCTCATATAATGTCATGACCTAAATTCTAGGCTGTAACTGTCCTAGAGTTTAGAGAAATGTAAAGTCACCTAAACCTGTAAAACACCATTGATCCTATTATCATACTATAAGTCTTATTTAACCATTTCTTCTAAGGTCGTAACCATGTTGTTCACCATCAATTCCTAATAATTACTTTAACTATGACATGAACATAATTATAATATCATTCTTAATTATATCCAAACATTTTCCATACGTTCTTAACTAATATCATAATTATACACATATTTGATCGAAATTATCATTTACTCAAATTGTTTTTAGACAAAATAGATAATTAACATAATGCCTTCACTCACCCTGGAGCTCTAAACCATAAGTCTTCAAAATGATACAAGTAACATCTTCGTAATGTCTATAACAAGTCATAAGCGGAGATGTATGACTGGGATTACTTTGCTAATAATGCACCTTAGCCTAAAAAATTTTAACAACTATAAGATGAGTCAAACTAAATGAGTATAAAATAATATAATGTAACATACAAGCAGTGTAAGATGTTATGAATTGGATTAATTTAGGAGGGCAATAGAACGATGTAAATTTAGAGTTGGTTATGTGGAACTTTCGGATGTATTTTAGCAGAAACAAGAATGTCTTTGAAGAGAAAAGCTTCCCATACATAGAATAGAAGAGTGGCGGCCTAAGCCTTGCTCACTCATATATATCATATTACACGAGACTGATAAGGTCTCACAGTTAGGCGTTCCCCCCAACAGAGGTTGGGTATTCTTGCCCTACCCGCAAGCTTGTACCAAGTGTACATTGTTCGATGTATTACCCTACATCGAAAGGGGTTTTTTGCTTATTATAGGTATTTATGAAAGGCATGCTCGAAATCGGTATCAGGCATTCAATAGCAAGTAATTGGCATATCAAACATTGGGTATGAAATGGTACCATTATAAGAGGCTTTTTATGTTCAATTTATCATATAAGAAGGATTCAAAGACTCATGTTCCATGACAATACATATTCAATGTTTCTTTTTGATATGTATTAATGGTAGCATTTCAATCAATAGTTGCGAGGAATATGGAGCAATTACATTACATTATTGAGTACTCACCTTAATGCCTTTGTTCCTAGTGACTATTCATTATTGGTTAACTCAAAGTCCTTCATGAACTTGAATAATCCCTTTGCCCTTTTCTTGTGGTTCTACACATCACATTTTAATCACATATCAATTATTAACTAATGATATTACTAACTAGATCTTTTGCTTGCTTAGTGTTTTAATTTATAATAGAAACATCCCAATCGTACTATATACATACTCATTATTATTCCTAATCAATTTTAAACTAGATTTCCCATCTAATTTTAGGATTTCAAGTCTAAGTCTCAAAATCTCCCAATTGCTCTATAAACCCTAACTTGTCCTATCTATGCCAAATTTAGGGAAAACTCCCATTTCCTCATCAAACCTCCAAATTAGTTATAAGAATATGAAATTGGTATAACATATAGCACATATATTCACTCAATCATCGCGATATAATATTAAAATACCAAGTTCTTCTTCTAGCCATATTTATGCCTCAAAGCTTCTTAAAGTTTGAATCATGTTCCCAAAGTTTAATTCAACCCTTCTAAGCCAATTTCCTTCATCTAAGATCAACCAAAACACATCTTAAGCCTAATCACCCTAGGTTGGCTGAAACCCCACCCACCCCCCCCACCCCATGTATAATGCAAATGGAATTCTCTAAATAACTTAACCACTACAATCAACCTTAGAGCATAAGAAAGAAAGGATATGCATAATTTCTCACCCTGATTAGTTTTGCTTGCTAAAATTTTTGTTATGAGTAGGGCAGAGAAAGTTTCTTTTTTTGAGTGTAGAATTTTGGTGTAGAGAAAGCTAAATGAAATTTCTCTACACCATTTTGCTTATATAAATATTGAATTGGGTGGTAAAGATTCATCAAGCTACATCTAATGGCTAGGATTTAACTTGAGTGAAGGGTTATGATGGCATCAAGATGGATGGCTACGATTTTCTCTACAAAGATGAGGGTCATCATAAGGGGGTTGGGGTGTCCCAGTTGAATTTTGACTCATGTGAAGAGAAGGCAAGAGTTCCATTTATTTAGAATTTGACTTAGTCAATTTTGGTGACTAAGGAGCAAAATACTAAAAATCCATTCTCTACACATCTTTTGTCTATTTCTTTGGGCTTCCCATTTCACTCATAAGTGTGGGTGTTGTGCTATTTTTAGGTCCAATGGGCTGGCCTCCCTATGCTAATTTTGGGCCCCTATTACATCAAGGCCTAATAACAAATCCATAGGCCCATTTACAACTTAGAAGTTTTCCCTTTTCAATTCCTTTCCTTATTTTTCACTGTAACTTCCCAATTTACCTTTCCTAACTTCCTTACTCACACCCTTCACTATCATGTGGGATCTATCCAAGTCATTAGAACAAGGTTAATCATCATTAAATCATATACTAAGCAAGCATCACACATTGTATCATAAGATTACTACTTATTCCCTTAACAATCCCATACCATTTCATTATGCTAAAATCTAGTCTCTTAGTATCTTTTATAATTAGAAAGTTATAAACATTCAGATATTACATATAATTCTATTAATACTCATGAGTCATGAATTACTCCTTCCCATCCAAACCAAACAAATGTAAATATCATATCAAAATCACATATCGCAAGCACATTTTAATCTCCTCTTACTCTTCCTCAATAAGGTGTTTGTTGTTTAGCACAAACAAGCATCCCATCAAGTGCATCAACGACACCCTATTAAAAGAATTTTTGAAAACTTTTTTAATATATAAAGTAATTAAAGTTTTTAAAGTTGTAAGCCTATGTACTATTTCTTAAAAATTTGTCAAAGTTGTCAATGGTGATTGACTTAATATAAATGTGGATTGAATGTATAGTTGGTACCACTGCTTCTTTAGTAAAATATAACATTGCCTTTAAAACTTCATGAAAGTAAATGTGTATGGTATGGGTTGAATGGTTGAATCTTCATTTTGTAGCATGATTTCGAAAGTTTGGAGTAAGAGTAATAAAAAAGATTGCTATCTTTTCATCTACTTTAATGTACCAACTATCTTGCAACCATCCTTTAGATTTAATGTGGTCACACAATTTCAAAAAAATGCTTCTTTTTTCATTCTCAGCATCTCTAGACACTGAGATGGATATCTATCCAATATTTCTTGCATATATTCATTTTCATTAAAAGAAGAGTTAGTATCCTTTCTCCCTGTGTGTTGACATCTCCTAAGCTTCCTATATATAAGAAGTATTGCAATCACCTTTAAACTTTTTCTTTATTTCTCAATTAACATAGTGTTACATAATTTAAGATATAATAAACATCAATGGCATAAAAAGATATAGCATACATAATAACAAGCATTAAACATGACATGTGATAATATTTAAAAAAAAAAAGACAAATTCTGAATTTGACCAACATATATCCATGTTCAAAAACATAATTTTAAATAATCAACTGATAATAATTAAAAATGTAGATGGCAAAAATTTAAATGAATCCTAATTTTTTAGCAATCATTTTTAAACAATTAATTATGACTTCTTTAGGCTGAAATAGCATCAACCATTGCTCTTGATACACCTTAGTTTCACCAAAGACACTACACCCAGCAATGTAAAAAGAAGTATCTACTTTCAATGTGTTTATCTCATCCAACTTTTTGTTGCACTCTTCTATGGTAAATCCATCAGAATTTCTACAAGTTTTAAGAACTGCCATCAATTGATCATTAATGTCATCAATTTTATTCTTTTTATGATGTTTCTCTCTTTTTTGTCATTAGCAGTAATTGAATGTGGTGACTCAAGATTAGGATCAAGATTAATTGGTGACTCTAAGTCCATTATTGCTTGTTCATTAAAAGAAGATGTTGATCCATCTAAAGTTATAATGTCATGAAAAGGCATAGTTTGCTTAGAAGGACTCCGATCTTCTTTTCCAGTTGCTATTATTCCATCAAATAATGATGTAATCTCACCTGTATATTGCAAGCCAACATATTGAAATTATTTTACTTTTGGAACTCTCTGTTATATGAAAAGTTATAGATTAATTATTTTTCCTAACATTATATATTTAAGAAAAGGTCCAATTGCAAGAAAATAATTAGTACCCATAGGTAGTCATCCATTCTTGAGAACTCTAGTTAATAGTATTTGTTATAGGATCATATCCATGCCTCCTCTTTCCTATTATATTAGACCATATAGTTTACTTCTATTTCAAGTAGTTCCGTTCATTTATCAATTATTTTTGACTTAAGATTTCTTTTCTCTTCAAGTGACTTTATAATTTTTGTTCAGGATTCTTTCTCCAAACTACTCCCTTGTTTACTAACTTTGCTTACTTATTCAATACATAAATCTAAAAAAAGTTTTACTAGTGTAGGATCCTTCCAATTGGCTATAGTAGAGTCATCAGATGCCATACCTATATATAATGAAATTTGCATTTTAAGAGAGATTGACAAAAGAGAAAAACTAATAAAGTAATAATATATACATGCGTATAGACAAATATAATTAGACATAATTATCTTTTTGGATCTCTATTTACTATATTTTGATATCTTGTCAAGAAATTATTGATTTGATTACCTCTTATATATCAGCTAGAGAACAATGACATCTAAAACTAGAAATTGATAATATAGAAACACTGATGGGAAAGAAAAAATAAAAACTAGTTGGATTATCTTTACTAACTTTATGAATAATCTTAACTTTCTAATGTTGCTATTAACTTTTATACAAATTAATATTGAAGTCAAATTAAATAAAACCAAAGGACTTTACATTGATAACAAGTTTAGCCAAATTTAAACCCAAAAACTGCAAATCCAACATTAAGAAACACAAAACAAAGGTACCCATCAACATTTCAACAACTCTACTTCAAAATACACAACTAGCAACCAAAATTAAATGCCAAACCAAAAAAAAAAAACTAAAAATTAAAAAATAAACTAACTTTAAAGAATAATTTAAAAATAAAACACAACCCATCATCCCATCATAATCTAAAAAATTTATATAGAATAATCAAAGTACTCACTTCTTGTTATTTTTCCAAAAAGAAAAGCCCCCCCACAAGGTATTACTACCAATTCCCATATGTAAATTCAATCAAAGGCCTATCCTATCATAACCCAAATCTAGGGGCATGTGACTGTTAGTAGGGAAAGAGAAAATATAAGGCTTCCGAAACCCATAGGGGTGATTCTTCTGGAAATAATTTAGCTTGAACCTTGCAGGTTGAACTCATTGTTAATTGAAGTTTAGTTGCAGACGATGAGCTCAAAATATCACCAATTTCATTGTGACTACTAGGTGATAAACCCAAATATCTTTTCACAGATGTATGCACATTCATTGTAGGCGGCGCACGAAGCAGCGTGGAAGTTGGAAATGGAGATTTCACGATGATGTTAGACACCAAATTAGAAGATTGCTTATTTTTAAAAATGTGCATCACTTTAAAGGAAGGATTAGTAGGATCTTCAATCCTATCGCTGAGAACTACTTGGAAGATTCAGCGTATGCTAAAAATCCTAGACATCATAGGAGGCAATAAGAATCTATCTCTAAAACTTTGGGACAAATGGCTTGCTGGTAAGCCAATCATATCAGTAGTCTGTGACTAAATATAACAATTGTTGTGGATCCAATGCTGTCTTCAACTATTGCATTTAACTTATACCTGATAACATTGATAATATACAAATTGATTAAAACATAGTTATATTAGTTACATGCACTAAAAATGAAATGCTAGAACTTACCAATAAATTGGAGGCTCTTTCAAAACTCCACAACTAGCAACTCCAAAGCTATTCATTGTAATTCTGAATACTATACTTACACTGAGGACATGCCCTATACCACTAGCCAGAGGAAAGATCAACATTTTTAATGGCTGCTTCATATGTAAATTTTAAGCCCTATTCAATAAAAAAATGAGCAAATAATTAAATTCATGCAGTACAAAAGATTTATAAATTCTCATAATTAGATTAAATGAACCAAATAAATATACCCTATCAGCATGAATATCAAGCACTAGCAGTTCTGCAATTGTCTTCCTATTCATATTCTCATATGAGCAGATGTCATGCACCAATGGGTTTTCAACTTGCAACTTATGAATTTTTTCAGCTGACTAAAAGTCAATCGGTTTAGAAAAGAGAGATAAATATGTGGTTGTATATTTTCACTATGTTGGCAGTATAATAGTTTACGTATATATAGTATACAATAAGGAAACTAATGATCTAATAATACAATAAATCCTAAACACAATAGGAAAGAAATCTTAAACACAATAGGAAAAAATAATTATAATAATTTAGACGTATCTCTTGACATGCCCCCACAAGCTGATGGCGAAGAGAAACACAGCCGAAGCATGTCTTATAGATGCAAAAAATGTGCATAGGTAGAGGCTTAGTCATAATATTTGCCAATTGATCATCTGAAGATATAGAAGCCATAGTGAGCTCACGTTGCATAACAAGTTGGCGAACAAAATGAAAATCAATCTCCAAATGTTAGGTTCGTGCTTGAAAAACTGGATTTGATGAGAGAAAAACAACACCTAAATTATCGCACCAAATATGAGGTACACTAGAAAAAGAAACATTGAACTCCAAGAACAGCCTACGAAGCCATTTCAACTTAACACAAACATTAACCACAGCCTTGAATTCAGACTCAGCAGATGATCTTGCAACTATTTTTTGCTTTTGTAAGTTCCATGTGATTAAATTGTTACCAAAATAAATCAAAAAACCACTAGTAGAGCACCAATCATCAGGACAACCAGCCCAATCAGCATCTAAAAAGGCTATCAACTTAGGCTTAGAACACTGCCAATGAACAACTATTGATTACTTATACCTTTTAAATATCACAACACTCTTTTCAAGGCTTTAAGATGAGCATTTATGGGAGCATGCATAAACTAACATAACTTATTTGCTGCAAAGGAAACATCAGGTCGCGTAATAGTAATGTATTGAAGATTGCCACATAACTATCTATATTTCTTAGCTTCACTTTCTGCAAGTTGCACACCCAAGTCTTTTGAAAGTGGTGAACCTAGAGCCATTGGTGTGGCTACAGGTTTACAACTTTCCATTCCAGCATCTTTAATGACTTCAACAATGTATTGTTGTTGACTAGAAAACAAGCCATTGTCATTCCATTCAACTTGAATTTCTAAAAAAAAAAAAAAAACTCAACGCCCTCAGGTCCCTAAGAGCAAACTCATTGGACAGCTTATGAATGATACTATTTAGCATATTATCATTATTACAAGTTATAATTACATCATCCATATAAACTAATAGAAAACAAAGTAAATTAGCTTGATGATAAATAAATAAAGAAGAATCAGCCTCCGACATCTTGAAACCAATGGAGAGCAAAAATTTACCAAGCCATTGAAACCACACTCTAGGTGCTTGCTTAAGACTATAGAGTGATATTTTAAGACGACACACATAGTCGGGATGAGATTTATCAATAAAACCTTATGGCTAAACCATATATATAGTTTCTTCCAATTCATCATTCGAAAAAGCATTATTAACATCAAGCTGACGAATCTTCCATCCTCTTGAAATAACAACAGACAAGACAGCTCATATTGTGACATGCTTTACCATAGGACTAAAGGTCTCATGATAATTTATTCCAAGCTCTTGAGTGTATCCATGAGCTACTAACCTCGCCTTTAATCTTTCAATCGTACCATCTGCTCTTCATTTAATTTTATAAACCCATCAATGTCCCAAAACATTAGCATTAGCAGGAGGTGGAACAAGTTCCCATGTTTGATTTCGAGCTAAAGCATCCATTTCACATTGCATTGCTTCAATCCAATCTTGAGATTTAATTGCTTGGGTGAATGAACTAGGTTCAACAATTATTTTAGTAGGGGGAATTAAAGTGGTCATTAGGTTCAACAGCTTACATTTAGGAGGATTGGATCTAAGGATCATAGGATGTAGTCTTAGGATCAGGTTGGTCATGAAGGCTATGTGAGTTGTCTGTTTGAGTAGGGGGCAACATTTTGTCTAGTGTGTGTTGAGAAGATGTCGTATTTTCAATTGAACATTGAGGCATCCAATTATCATTAAGTGAGGAAGGTGATTGAAGGTGTGTGGTAGAATGGACCCTTAATTTTGCACCTTTCAGTATGTGTTTAAACCTAGAAGTATATAGGCTCGGTAAACAAAGTTTTAAAAGTCAAAAACTTTAAATTAAAACATTTCTTTTTGACATTTGAACCCTTTCAAATCATCTAAGATTGAGTAACAAGTATAATGCAACTGGAATCATAGAAAACGGATAAGAAATGACCGAGAATAGGCAAAAATGAAAAAAGCAGGTGAATCAGTGCCATTGCCGCATAGCTCTTCGACATTGCTGCAAAGCCTCTATGGTGCTGCAGAGGCTTGTGCAACACTTCAAGTGTGTTTTTGTTTCCCACATTAGAAATTAGTGTTTTCTATACTTCAAACCTCCCTCTACATATAGATGGCCTCTTTACACTTTAAGACACCAATTTTCAGAGCTTGAAAAGCATTAACTTCAAGCAAACTACTTTGCATTTGCTCTTTGCTTCACAAAGTAAGTTAAGAGGTTTCTCCTTGATTCCTACTCAACTAGTTAAAAGCTTTCTGCCTACCTGTTTGAGGCAAGTCAATTGCCTAAGGCTCATTTTCGCAATCTGAGGCTAGCCGCTGCCCACCATTTAAGGCTAGCTGCCACCCACCATCCAAAGCTAGCCGCTGCTAGCCATCCAAAGCCAGCAACTGCCTGCCATCCAAGGCTAGTTGTTGCCCACCATTCCAAGCTAGCCGCTGCCTGCCCATCTAAAGCCAGCCGCCACTTGCCGTCCAAGGCTAGCCGCCGCTCGCCATCCTAAGTCAGCTGCTACCTGCTGTCCGAGGCCAGCCACCACCTGCCATCTATAGCTAGTTGCTGCCTACCATCCAAAGCCAGTTGTCGCTCACCATCCAAAGCTAGCTGTCGCCTGCTATTCGAGGCTAGTTGCCGCCTACCATCCGAAGCTAGTTGTTACCCTCTGTCCGAGGTAAGCTTCTTTTTCTTTAATTTTCTTTTTTTCTAAATTTTCTTGCCTTTTTTAGTTAGTTAATTAAATTGATTCATCTAGGTTGCTAGCTAATCAACTCGGTAATTAATTAAATTAATCAATTAACTCAACCCTCTTTTAATCAATTAATCAAAATATGATAAAATGGCTAGGCTAAACTAAACCCTTTGTAAGAAGGGAGAACTACGTGGGTTTTAATTCCCATTTAAAGGGATATGTAGGCATGCTTAGTTTAAGCATCGAATCTAATTAAAATTAACCAACTCTCCCCCTATCACCTTCTTCACTTACTTTTATTTTGCTTTCCTTTACTTTGATATTAGGTTTAGTTTGGGGAATATGTGACTTCCCTAGAACCCATAAGGGCTACAGGAGGTATCCCTTAAGTTTGAGATTTTCTTATAATATTGACTTTCTCTTATTTCGAATGTTAACTATGTTTTTATTTTATTGTTGAAATAGATGAATTGAACGATCATATATATTATAAATTGTTTATGAAATATATTTTAAGTCACTCTTATATTCATTGGCCAAACTTATTTTATTAAAATAAACCAAAAACCTAGTCCTCGAATCCTCTTTGGTTTCGAGGCTAGTGATCTTTTTCCTTTGGGTAATAATTAGAGTCAAATGGGTTTTTTCCTTATACTTTCCCAAATAAAAATAAATTAAGGTGGTGACTCTAAAAAATAATTTTCAAACCTATCAAAGATAAGCCTGAAGGCTTCATCGTGAGTTCTTTCCCAAATGAGCATTTTGATTCCTTTTAGCGGATCAGACTGGTGCTTGGGCAAGGCCTCACAACTGGCGACTCCATTAGGAACTAAATTTCTTTTAATAAAAGGAAAAATAAGTGGACTACTAATTGGTTTAAAAAGAGTTTGGCCTTTAATAAGATTGTGACTTTGCATGCATCACTTGTATAGGCTCTTTGCATTCAACCAAGTTTTATAAAAATAATGGATAGTGAGTAGCATCGAGTGGGTAACCCTCCTTGGGTCTATTCATTGATAGTGAAATCATCCACCCCGCAATGAATCCTTTGATCTTTTCAAAGGTATAACAAGTATGCATATACTGCAGAACCCACGCAAGGCTCTTTGACTCATATATGGTTAGGTATATCATTGCTCTAGTGTGATGGGTACCTTGTACAAGCCATCTTTACCCTTTCATGTAATGAACTTAGATCTTGGCCTTGGTTGTATGTACCATAATTAAAACCTTGCATCTTTGCATTCTCATGAAATGTTTTCCTCATGCACATCATGCATCCATATTGTATAACAAAAAATGCATTCATTTTAAGTCTAAGTCAAACCTTGGATCGAAGAAGGGTTAAACATTCTTATCTTTAAACACCTCCCTCATAAACACTTTCACTTATACCTCGTCACTTATCTAATAACCCTTAGACCATCACCCTAAACCTTTGACCTAAATAGCATTATCCTTTTACTTTAGCCCTTAACCCAAAATCCTAGACACTCTCACCTCCATCTAAACACCTTCACCCCTACAAGCCTAAAACTATCACCCTGACCTTCAATCCTAAACACCTCACCCTAGCCATGTACCTTAAACACCTCATCCTAGCCATATACCTCAAACACCTCGCCCTAACCTTACCCTAAACACTAAATGCTTGAACCTCACAACTCAAATGTAAACCTAAACTACCTTTAACCTTTGGAACTTAAGCCATAAACCTATAACCCAAAAACTTATATCCAACCCTAAAAACCCTGCTACCTTACCATAAGCCTAACCCCTAGCCCCTATCCTTATCCAAAAAAGAAAAAAAAAAAAAAGAAAACTAGGCACCTTAGGTTCTCTATGCCAAAACTATTATCTTGATCCACCCCTTGTCTAAAATCAAACCCACTATCATTTAAGCCTAACACCTATGGCCCATTACCTTTGAAGCCAGTCGTTACTCTTAAGCTTAATATTTTTGACCCAACATAATACCCTAAACACAATACCTTTGGCCTAATACACTACCCTGAGCTTAATACCATTGACCCAACACAATACCTTAAACCCAATACCTTTGGCTCAACACATTACTCTAAGCCCAATATTTTTAGCCCAACACACTACCCTAAGCCCAATACCTTTAACTTAACATAATACCTTAAACCCAATACCTTTGGCCCAGCACACTATCCTAAGTCCAATACCTTTGGTTGAACCTAATACCCTAAGCTTAAGACCTTGACCTATATAACCTTAGGAAATCCTCAAAAGCCTAAATACAGTTAACTCACAACATCAAAAGGAATCTTTTTCCTCAAAAGTTTGCATGCCCATCTTCTTGCTTCTTTCCTAAGAACTTACCTTATTTCTTTGACTTGGTTTTTTAAGATACTAATGGCAAGCCTAACTAACATGGAAACTCTAACCAACCCACTCAAGAGGCAAGAAGAGAACTTTCAAGCTATTCTCATCTCTGCCTTAGACACTTAATGAGCTAATTTCAACCAGGCTTTAGCTAGCCAACAATCTGGTTTTAATAATACCATAATCCATCTTACTTTTGCTTTCACTAATGCTTTGAGTTTCTAATGCCAACTTGTCATAGATGAAGTGAGAGGAATGCCGAACCAAGCTAAGCCCATCAATGCTACACCTACCATTGATATGACTCATGATTTTACGTCATCAATCTCAAACACTAATGTCATTCTAGCCTTAACTATGTCATCAGTCTTAGATACTAACCTTGCTTCTTCTTTGAATCATTTTCAAAGCAAGGAAAACCCCAGCTCTTCTACTATCAAAAGACCTTTGAACCTCAGCATCGAGGCACTAGAGCAAACCCCCACAATGGAAAAAGGTGTAAGAAAAGCAATACCTCCACTCCCCTTACTTCTACTAAATAAAAGGATATGGACACCTACACTCCCTTTATGGATGTTAAGCGAGAGAGTATAGAGGTAGTTGCTGTAACTAGGAGACGACCTTTGAAATCTCAATGAAGGGCTTTCACAAATTTGGGAGTTCCATTAGTAGTGGTTTATAAGAAGGCTTTAGAGGTAAAAATGATAAGACCCTTGGAACTAAGAGTCCTCTGATGTGCCAAAACGCACACTAACAAACTATAAGTGCACAAGTTATTATCAAGTAATAAAGTAGTGAGTATATGAAGATCATCTCCACAAGGATAGTGTATAAGTACTAGCGCAAACTTTGATTATTGTCTAGTTGATCAAGATGTAGATTGATTAAAATAAGCTAAATTAACTAAACTAATAAAAGAAAACAAGTAAATGATATTGATGGAACTAATCTAGGCAAAGCCAATCTAGATATAAATCCCCCTAGTTTCTCATGTACATCAAACAATGGATTGAATTGGACTCTCACTAAATTAGATAAAAACCTTTCTCAAGTGATTAAATCCCTAACTTCCTAAGTATTATAGGGGAATCTCTTCTCAACCTATTATCAAATAGGAGTAGCATTAATTTCAAGAGATTAACATCCAAAGAAGTCTTGTAGATCTATTTCTAGCACCCCAGTCAACTCTCTATTTCCATGAGTGATCTATCTATATCAGGGTATCTCTACTCGTCCAATATAGAAACAATATCTAATCAACAAGCTAGCAATTGCTAATTAGAATAATAAGATTTATCATGAAAATAAAACAACCAAAGATGAATTGATTAAAGTTTAAATCCTTTAATCTATACAATCAAAACTAGGGTTCATTACAAATATAATTAATTCATATTAAAATTGAAGAAAAAAGATGCAGAAAATAAAAGAGGAAGAAATCTCAAACAGATCTTGAAGATGCTCTTTAAAATCTTCTCTTCAATCTTCCACTTCCACTTAGATCTTGATCTTTGATTTGATTAAATCATCAATATCTCTAGCCTTCAAGCCTTTTCCATGACTTTAGGGCTTAGCCAACTCTCTTAAATCTCTATTTTTGCTCTGTGGCGGCTCTCTTTTAAAATGCTGTCTGATATTATTTATATTGCTGAATTTTAACGTCCGAGCACTAGAGCCACCACTGGGGTTCCAGTGGTGTCTGTCCCACGAGTAAAACCTCAGTGGTGGCTCCACCCATGGGAGGCTACTGCATTTTTTTTCTAATTTGCTCTTATCACACGGATGGAATCTTAGGTGGGATTTCAGTGGTGTCTATCCCATGGGTGAAATCTCAGTGGTGGCTCTACCTGTGTCTGCCCATCTTTTTCCAAAAGTTTAGTATTTTGGCTTGGATCTTTCACCATTCTGAGTCACATTTGATTCATGGCATCATTTGGCATTAGATTAACTAAAAGAACTCTAGAAAAGCACTAAACAAACAAATCAAACTCAATTTAAGGATAAAATATTATTAAAAACAAGGGGTAAAGTGTAGTCGATTAAGTGCTTATCAAATTCCCCCACACTTGAGTATTTGCTTGTCCTCAAACAAATTAAATCATAACAACAATAAGAGATAAAACCTACCCTCTTTAGTTAAAGAAATTCAAAAAGATTTACAACAACTTGAAATCAGTAAAGCTCAAACATGATAGCCAAATCAAGAAATCTCTAAAATAAATCTCAAAAATCTAAAACCTAAATTCTAAAGTTACAGGTTTAAGCAAATAATTCCACAAAAATAAAAGTTCAAGCAAAGTAGTTTTATAAGGATTTTTCACATAGGTGCTTGACTACTCACTCGACTTTTCATTGATTATGCATTTCAATTCATCTTTTCTTTTTAATTAACGAAGGAGCCTGACTTATTTGAATTGTCATCCTAGCCTTTTTACGTGAATGCAAACACTTGTGGTTCTGGCCTCCGGTTACTCAACTAGAATCACATATTCAAATGGCTACTAGCATTATTCATATTCTCAATCCCTTGTGTTTAAAGAGTTAAGAATAGCAAAATATGTAAACATTTTCAAAGCTTCTTTGCATAATCTTTTTTTTTTTAATATATATACATACTTATTTCTTTTGCTTTTTAAGAAAAATAGTCAAGCCACCTAAGGTATTAAGCATTTCTACTAAACTATAACAAAAGTAATAGTGGAATAAAATAGGCTCAAAAAGTGTAACTAAAGTTTCAAATTTCAGGCAAAAAGATTTGCAAAAATTTAATTTTCTAATCATGACCACCACATTCAATCCACATTGTAACAAGTTATTATCATAGCAAAATTAGACCAATTTATCGCTAGAGAGAGTTAATTTCAAATCAAATTATTGCCATAACTCAATTCACTTAAACGAAAGATTCATAAAAGATAGGGCACAATAATATACCTCTCCTCCATACTTAAGTACCACATGTCCCCAATGTATTAGAAACAAGGAAAATGAAAAAGTAAAAGAGAGAAGTAATTGCCCTGAATGATGTAACATATGAATCGTGTTGGTGCTCCTTCCAGCGAGAATGTACCATGATCAATGTTTCTACATAAAGAAAAATCGAACTACAACCAAAGTAAGATCCATTCAAAGTAAAATAAAAATAAAAGAAAACAAAAAGGAAATAAAAATAAAAACTAAAATAGACCATCAATGGGTTGCCTCCCATTCAGCACTTCTTTAACGTCGTATTAGCTGGACGTTATCATTATTCATCTTCCACCAATGGCTCGGAGGTTTTCTTGTACTGTCTAACTCTATAAACTAAGATAAAGAAGAATATGCAAAGGTTGTGGCCTTTGCATAGCCTTCTTTCAGTAGCAAAAATTATTTTTGATTCTTTATATTGTGCAAACCTGAGCTTGCAAGGTTTAGAACGAATGCCTAATAATCTTACCTATAGACTAGATGTAGGGATTTCAACTTTGGCACTAAAGAAAGCATGTACATTGCCAATGGCAGCCACCTCTTGCAATTCCAAGATGCTCCACCCAAATTCACTAACTTTTTGCTTTAACACCTCCACAAAACAGATTTCCCTCTCCAAAGAAAATTTAGAGACTATAAGTACTGGCCACATACTTGATTCTCTAACAAATACACACTTAAAGAAAGGTGGCAAAGGTGCGGGATCATGTGTGGCTAGGTATTCATTTGATGGAAATTGGGGTAAAGGAAAGGTGGGTATCAGGGTTGTGAGTGGGTTATTATCATTCTCTTCAAAAAGTGGGAAGGCTGGAAAAATGGGGGAGGTGTGATTTTCAGAATGCATAGCTTCCCCCTCCATGCTTTCCCATAACTCACTATCATTAAAAAAGAGTTCTTCAACACTAGATTCCACTCCATTCATGCCCCATTGCTGGAAATGGGGTTGCTCACTTAAGTAATCATCCTCGTCAACTTCTTTGTGTAGCATTCCCAAATTTGCCTCACCATTCTCATCTTCTTCATTTTCATCATCCCAAAACCAATTGATGGCAATGGTCTTTTGCTGCTCTTCTGGAATGGCTTTGGTATCGTTAGGTAGATTGCTTTCAAATCTCTCACTTAGCAATTCCAAAATCTGTCCAACGAAATTTTCTAAGTTGTGAAGAGAAGTCTGTTAGTATTCTAAAGATGTCTCGATGCTTTAAAATCTTTTCTCTGTAGCTCCCACTAAAGTCACAAACATCTCTTCCAACCTCTGCTCCTTTTGTGCATGCTCGTCATCCTCTAATGTAGTGTCCATGTCAAATTGAGTTGGGAAGCCAACTACTAATGCCTCATTTCTTTTGTCCAATTCCCCAACCCAATTCTCCATAGATGCTGTGAATCTTTCTAATGCAAGCTCAAGGGATGACTTCTTTGTTAGTGCTTCCTATCCATATTCCTCTAGGAAATCAGTGTGATAGATGTACCCATGATCGTGATACTGATTTCCGTGGTATCCCCATTCCGTATTCGGGTAAAAGTTTCAATCCTGATAGTTTTGATCAACCATGGATAAATTTTTCTTTTTCTCTTTTTTTTTTGGAAACACAAACTTAATACAAAACAAAAACATAAAATAGAAAAAACAAATAAAATAGTAAAAATAAAACAAGGAAAGCAAAAAAAAAAAACAATTATGAAAATATAAAGATAAAAACTAGATCAATAATCTTTATTAATATTGCTAATATTATAAATCTATCCCCGGTAACGGCGCCAAAAACTTAATGTGCCGAAACGCACACTACCAAACTACAAGTGCACAAGTTATTATCAAGTAATAAAGTAGTGATTATATGAGTATCGTCTCCACAAGGATAGTGTATAAGTACTAGCGTAAACTTCGATTATTGTCTAGTTGATTAAGATGTAGATTGATTAAAATAAGCTAAATTAACTAAACTAATAAAAGAAAACAAGTAAATGATATTGATGGAACTAATCTAGGCAAAGCCAATCTAGATATAAATCCCCCTAGTTTCTCATGTACATCAAACAATGGATTGAATTGGACTCTCACTAAATTAGATAAAACCTTTCTCAAGTGATTAAATCCCTAACTGCCTAAGTATTATAGGGGAATCTCTTCTCAACCTATTATCAAATAGGAGCAGCATTAATTTTAAGAGATTAACATCCAAAGAAGTTTTGTAGGTCTATCTCTAGCACCCTAATCAACTATCTATTCCCATGAGTGATCTATCTATGTCAGGGTATCTTTACTCGTCCAATACAGAAACAATATCCAATCAATAAGCTAGCAATTGCTAATTAGAATAATAAGATTTATCATGAAAATAAAACAACCAAAGATGAATTGATTAAAGTTTAAATCCTTTAATCTATACAATCAAAACTAGGGTTCATTACAAATATAATTAATTCATATCAAAATTGAAGAACAAAGATGCAGAAAATAAAAGAGGAAGAAATCTCAAACAGATCTTGAAGATGTTCTTTGAAATCTTCTCTTCAATCTTCCACTTGCTGTCTGATTTGATTTATATTGCTGAATTTTAACATCCCACCACTGGAGCCACCACTGGGGTTCTAGTGGTGTTTATCCCACGGGTGAAACCTTAGTGGTGGATCCACCCGTGGGAGACTACTGGATTTTTTTTTCTAATTTGCTCTTATCACACGGGTGGAATCTCAGGTGGGATTTCAGTGGTGTCTATCCATTGGGTGAAATCTCAGTGGTGGCTCCACCCGTGTTTGCCCATCTTTTTCTAAAAGTTTAGCATTTTGGCTTTGATCTTTCACCATTTTGAGTCACATTTGATTCATGGCATCATTTGGCATTGGATTAACTAAAAGAACTCTAGAAAAGTACTAAACAAACAAATCAAACTCAATTTAAGGATAAAATATTATTAAAAACAAGGAGTAAAGTGTCATCAATTAAGTGCTTATCACCTTGCTAATCCATTACCAAAGAGTTACCATCGCAATGAATATTATGAATATCATCAAAAAGTAGGGCACCAAATCAACGAACGCAAAGCTTTGAGACATAGAATCCAGGATCTGATTGATAGTGATGACTTCATCCCTCCTAAAATAAAACCAAATTTGACCCCACTTTACCTCAACCCCAAGTGGCATAACATGAAAGAGTTTAAGTTCGGCTAATCTGACCTGTCTGAGATTGAAATCCAAGTATGAGTTTGAGTTTGCATCCAAATCTCAAAGTCCAAATTCGAGTATGGGTCTGTCAACTTATTTTTCTTTTTGGGTATTTTTCATCGATCATGTTAGTTTGTTTTTTGTTATCTTATAATAAAATTTTATATTGCAATAAAACATCCACATTTATTTGCATAATTGTCTTTTCTTGTTTTAAACATGGATGAGCTTTTTTCTTTAAAAAAATGATGAATAAATAAATAATAAATAATAAATAAAAGAAAGAGAGAGAGAGAGAGAGAGAGAAAGAAGAAAAGAAATCCACCATAGCTAGCACATATTGGGAACTGAGGTGCTATCAACAATTGCTTTGCCAGCTCTTAACGAAAGAAGGTCAAGAAATAGACCTCTCATCAAATAGTTAAAGCACAATATCAAATGATACACCTCAACAAGGGGCAACAAGTTTGTCAAATCCAAAATTCAAACGTTAAAGCCCTTTAAAATAAACAAAAGTAGCAAATTATGGTAGAATATTTTCTCTCAAATTTCATTAATCCAAGCTCGTTAAGTTGAAAACCCGAAAGGGCGACTTTGGCAAAAGCTAAAAAGGATATATATATATATATATATATATATATATATATATAAAGCTCATCCCAATCATCTTCCTTCATGTCCAAAGTAGTCCTCGATCAATTCGTCGCATCTTATGTCTTCAAAGTCATCCTTCCTAATTAAAGTCTCATTCTCTTAAGGGATATTGTCTTCTATGCTCTTATTTCACAGTAGGGGCAAATATTTTTAGATTGTCATCATCTTTTATTAATTTGTCTCGTTGCTTAGCTCAAAGAGCTTAGGCACAATCTCTCACATAGCTAGTTTGTCATGTTCTTGTCTCTCATTAGGAGCATGATCCCCAAGTTATCTCTTCTCATCAGTCCTTCAGCCACTCCTTAGGGCACCTCCTTTCAGTTAGTTTGTCATCTATGTTTAAGCCAATAGAGTGTCACCCTTAATCTCTTTTTAATCTCAAAATGACAAGATTAGCTTGGCTTGTTCTTTTCCATGAATCATGCTACAAATAGTAAAATCATACAATCTCTCTAATCCTGAACCATTCCCAAGCTTCATAATATACCATCCTAAGTCTCGTTGGAAAAATCATACCAACCTTTCAAGCTCAAACCTTATAACTTAAGCCTCATACCACCCTTTCCTTAGTAAAGCCTCATCATCTTTTAAAGGCCAAGCTTGTGGGCAGAACAAAAAATCCCAAGCCTAGCAGGACTAATCATCCTTAAAGCCACTTTTGATTAGCACAAACAAAATCAAGTCATGTTTTCAAAGCTTAAAAAGGGCTCGAACCACTCAAAGTCAAGTCATTTCGTGTCTCAGTGGCAAAATCTCATCATCCTTGAAAAGACTAAGCCTCCTTATCAAATTACATCACCCACAAAGCCCAACAGAGTCAAGGTCTGCCAACTGATGGGCATTGAAAATTTGATGCAACCATGACAAAGGGCAAGCCCCTATCCATGAGCCTATGGTATCCATATGACCAAAACCTAGAGCACCATATCTGAGATAAAGCCAACCATCTTCCAAAGAGGTCAAAAGAACCCTTGCAGAAAAGCCTAAGCTGACAAACTTTCCTCAAAGCCTAAAAGCCCACACCTAAAAACCTTCACAATAAAGCCCAAACCAATAAGCCTTCACCATGAAACCCAAACTAATATGTCTTCACTATGAAACCTAAACCAAGAATCCTTCATTATGAAACCCAAACTAAAAGCCTTTTAACTAAAAACCTTCACCATGGAGCCCTAAACTAAGAAGCCTTCACCTTGAACCCCAAACCAATAAGCCTTCGTAATAAAGCCCAAAATAAAAAAGCCTTTACTATGAAGCCTAAGCTTGAAAGCTTTTACCATGAAGCCCACTCCCAAAAAAACCTAATCTCCTCTAAAACCAACACCTAACCAAGCCTTCCTGAGTTGGTTTCCTAGCCTGACCTCCCGTCCAAAGCCAACACCTAACTAAGCCTTCTTGAGTTGGTTTCCTAGCTTGACCTTTCCTCTAAGCCAAACCTAATTGAGCTTAAAGCAGAACCTGACCGAATATTCCAAATGAACTCCCCAAAAGTCATATCCTGACTGAGTCTTCTAAACCTAACTGAGCTTAAGGCAGAACTTAGTTGAGCCTTCCAAATGAACTTGCCAAAAGTTATAACCTGACCAAACCGAAGTGCCAGACTTGACTAAGCCTTCCATATAAACCTCTTTGAGGACAAGCCCTACAAGTTGACCTTTCCTAAACCTTTCAATCTAATAATCTCTAAAACCTGACCCTCCTAATCAAGCTCTCCAATTTAGCCTTAAACTAAATCTTCTCCAAAGTTAGACATATCTAAACTGAATAGCCCAATCTTTTCCAAGATCACTCCTTACTTGACTTTCCTAAATGACCTCTTCTTAGGCCGAACTGATAGCCATTAACCAACTAATCTCATACCTGATATGCCCACTTCACCTCTGAGCTAGCAAATTAACCAAAAACTAAATGACCAAATCACTTTTCTCCATCATTCTAAAGTGGGGGCTCATCCTTTCTAAATATTCACCTTTCTGAAATAGGGGCATCTTTCTTCCAAAGATCAACACTTTTATATCTGGACTAACCCTTAATAGGTTCAAGGTATCAGATTATTGTATAATTATCTAGCATTTTTGCATTGAATAGGATCATGAATCAAGGCAGATTGTCAAACTCTTAAAAAAGGGCCATTACTTTTTCCTACTAGATAGGATGATCTTCTTTGTCACTCCTACCAGACAAGATCACCACTTCGTCGATTTCTACTAAATAGGGTCGTCTTCTTTCCTATCAAATAGGATCATCATCATTCCTACCAGATAGGATCACACTTCATTGATTTCTACCAAACAGGGTCACCTTTTTTCTTACTAGATAGGATCATCATTCCTACCAGATAGGATCACCACTTCATCAATTCTTATCAGACAGGGTCGCCTTCTTTCCTACCAGACAAGATCACTATTTTGTCAATTCTTACTAGACAGGGTCACCTTCTTTCCAAGATCATCATTCTTACTAGACAAGAACATCATTTCTACTAGATAGGAATATCATTTTTAACTCCTAACAAAAAGGACAATTATCAAATGCTACTAGCCAATGGATCTCCCAAATATAACGGGGCATCATTCTTAAACTTCAACCACACCTCTCACTTAAATATCTAAACTCTGACCTAAGACATTAATTTGGTTCCTTTTACCATCTCTAATCCTCAGGTTCACTGTCATCAGAATTGCCTTTTAAACAAAGACAATTCTAGTGAGGGGGTAGTTGTGAACTCTTAATTTTGCATCTTTCAGTATGTGTTTGAACCTTAGAAGCACATAGGCTCAGTAAATAAACTTTCAAAAGTCAAAAACTCTAAAAATGGGAAAATCAAAACATTTCTTTTTGACATTTGAACCCTTTCAAATCATCTGGGACTGAGAAATGAGTACAATGCAACTAAAATTGCGGAAAATGGACAAGAAACAAATGAGAACGGGTGAAAATAGAAAAAGCAGGTGAATCAGTGCCATTGCTGCTGCAGAGCCTTCTGTGGCATTGCCACTGAGGCCTCTGTGGTGCCATAGAGGCTTGTGTGGCACTCCGACTATGTTTTTATTTCCCACATTGGAGAATAGTGATTTCTATGCTTCAAACCTCCTTTTATATATATATATGGCCTTTTTACACTTCAAGACACCAACTTTTAGAGCTTGAAAAGCATTAACTTCAAGAAAACCACTTTGCATTTGCTCCTTGCTTCACAAAGCAAGTGGGGGGTTTCTCTTTGATTACTACTCAACTAGTTAAAGGCTTTCCGCCTGCCTATTTGAGACAAATCTATTACCCAAGGCTCATTTTTCCAATATGAGGCTAACCGCTGCCCACCATCTAAGGCTAGCTGCCGCCCACCATCCAAAGCTAGCATCCGCTTACCATCCAAAATCAGTCGCCACCCACCATCTAAAGCTAGCCGTCATCTGCCATCTAAAGCTAGCCGCAACTTGCCGTCCAAGGCTAGTCGCCCCTCACCATTCAAAGCTAGCCACCACCTGCCATCCAAAGCCAAGCACTGCCTACCTTCTAAGGTTAGTTGCCGCTCGCCATCCTAAGTCAGTCGTCGCCCTTCGTCCGAGGCCAACTGCCGCTTGCCATCCAAAGCCAGTCGCCACCTATCATCCAAGGCCAGTCACTGCCTGCCATCCAAAGCCAGCTGCTGCCTACCATTCGAGCTAGCCATTGCCTGCCATCCAAGGTTAGCCGCTGCCAATCATCCTAAGCCAGCCGTAGCCTGCCATCGGAAGCTAGTCATCGCCTGTTATCCGAGGTAAGCTTCTTTTCCTTTAATTTTCTTTTGTCTAAATTTCCTTGCCTCTTTTAGTTAGTTAATTAAATTGATTCATCTAGGTTGCCAGCTAATCAACTTAGTAATCAATTAAATTAATTAATTAACTCACCCTCTTTTAATTAATTAATCAAAATATGATAAAGTGGCTAGGTTAAACTAACCCCTTTGCAAGAAGGGAGAACTGTGTGGGTTCTAATTCCCATTCAAAGGGATACGTAGGCATACTTGGTTCAAGCATTGAATCCAATTAAAACTAACTAACTCTCCCCCTATCACCTTTTTTACTTGTTTTTATTTTGCTTTCCTTTACTTTGATATTAGGTTTAGTTTGAAGAATATGTGACTTCCCTAGAACCCATATGAGCTAGAGGAGGTATCCTCTAAGTTTGGGATTTTCTTGTAATATTGACTTTCTTTTATTTCGAACTTTAACAATGTTTTTACTTTATTGTTGCAATAGATGAATTGAATTATTATGCATATTATAGATTGTTCATGCATTTTAATTTGTTCATGAAATATATTTTAAGTCACTCTTATATTCATTAGCCAAACTTATTTTATTAAAATAAATGAAAAACCTAGTCCCCGAATCCTTTTTGGTTTCGAGGCTAATGATCTTTTCCCTTTGGATAATTATTAGAGTCAAATGGGTTTTTTTCCTTATATTTTCTCAAATAAAAATAAATTAAGGCGGCGACTTTAAGAAATAATTTTCAAACCTATTAAAGATAAGCCTAAGGGCTTCCTCGTGAGTTTTTTCCCAAATGAGCACTTCTGTTCCCTTTAGCATATTGGATCGGTGCTCTGACGAGGCCTCACAAGTAGAGTTATGGTCATATTGGTTTTGTGAATAGGGACTAGAATTTAGTTGAGATGAGGAAGAGGTAGTGGTTGGTTTGGACATTGATTGGAAATTTGAATGGAACTTTGAAACAGAGGTGGAGAATGAGGATGTATTCAAATTTGACAAGAAAAAGGACTCACCTGGCTTGCCTAAGACACTAATGAGTTAGGCTTCGGTTGGATTACTGCTGAGCCATGGTGAAAATGTGTTGATTGACTGACTTAGTGTGGTCGAATGCATACTTGAGATTTCTTTGAAGGGAAACAAATTTTCATCAAACTCACAATGTCGAGAAATATAAATTTTTCCAGTATCCTTATCTAGGCATCTATACTCGAGGTGATTTGGAAAGTATCCTAAAAACACACACTTAGTTGTTCAAAAAGAGAATTTATGTCGATTATATGGTCACAGAAGAGGGTAGACAGCATAAACAAATTTTTTAAAAAAACCATAATCAGGACTTTTGTTGAACAACATTTGAAATGGAATCCTGTTTTGCAAAGATTTGGATGGCATTTGATTGATTAAAAAAATGGAAGTTTCAAAAGCATACTCCCAATATTTAAATGGCACTCCACTATATCCTAAAAAAGATAGTCCAATATCAACAATATTTTATATTTTTCTCTCAGCTGTGCCATTTTGCTTATAGATGTGTGGACATGTAATACGATGAAAAATTCCATTTGTTTTGAAAAAGGTGTGTAAAGAACTAAACTCTCCTCCCTAATCAGAACTAACAAACTTGATTTTCCTATCAAATTACCTTTCAACTAACAACTGAAATTGTTTAAAAATTTCAAGAACATCACCCTTATTTTTAATAGGAAATAAATAAGTAAAGAGGTAAAAATCATCCACAAAGATTACAAAATAATGAATGCCAGAACTAGAAACTAGGGGCGCAGGACCCCAAACATCAGAATGTATCAAATCCAAAGGTCCTAGACTTCTATGGTGCATTAAAGAAAGAGATTTTTGATGAAGTTTGTCTAACATACATGACTCACATTTAGGCAATGATAATTGTTTGGATGAACAGGGCAACTTATATTGATTAATTAGAGAACGAAGAGTTTGATAATTTGGTGGCCTAGATGCTCATGCCAATCCTCTAAGCTTGTCAGGTGTGCAACTGCTTTATTCAATTTTTGGTCAGTCAACATGCCTTTAAGCTTGTATAACCCCAATCCACTCTTGCCTTAGAGAAGCACTTCCTTGGTATCCTTATCCTTTACAAAACAATGGTAAGGGTGAAACTTAAAGAAACAATCATTATCAACACAAAACTTTTGAACAGATAAGAGTGGTTTAGTTATTGTTGAAACATGTAAAACATTATGCAAATTTAGTAATCAATCTTTAGATTAGAGAGAAGCATTACCAATATGTGAAATAGGCAATTATGAACCATTACCAATAAGTAATTATTCTTTACCCTTGTAATCCTCTACAATGCTAAGTGATGAAATATCATGAGTGACATGAGTGTTTGCTCCAGTGTCGGGGTACCAATTGAATTCTGAAGTAGGTGGAATGAAACTTAGTGCAATAGAGGAATATGCGTGATTCACTTGGCTGTATTATTGCTTCGTGGTCGAGCATAGGAATTTTGAAACCGTGGGCTAAAATTTGAGTCAAAACGATGATGACATTCAATAGCGGAATGGTTATTAAAGTCAAAAATGCAAATTTGATAGCCACTATTTCAAAAATTTTGATTGTATCTTCTTCGACCACCCCTATTACTGAATTGCCACGAGCACTAGAAAAATGAGCATTATTAGAAACAAATCCACGTTGAACAAGATTTACTTGTGAAACTTGAGGCTGTTGTGATTTTAAGAGCAATTCATACACTACCAGCTGTCTATGAGGGTCATTGAATGTGATAGGCTCCTCCTTTTATTGTAAGGCACCAATAATTCCATTGTAGTCTGCACTTAGCTTTCAAAACACTATAGCATTAAATTCAGATAGGGAGATCGGCTGTCCTGCCAAAGTTAATGACTCTGCAATTGCCTTTGCTTGATATAAATATTGAGACACTAATTTGTCATCTTTTGAAAGATTATGTAATTCGATTTGAAGTTGAGTCCATTGTGCAGAGCTTACGACTTTATAAGCCAAAGTTAAGGCTTGCCAAATTTTAGTAGATGAGTTTAAACCAATCAGCTGTGGATAGATCTCTTCCGTTATGGATGATAACAACTATAACATTAACAATTGATCTTTGCCAAACCATGCTATATAGGCTAGATTAATTTCAATTTGATTTGTTGTAGAATTTTCAATTTCTTTAGGAGGGACAAATGGAAGCTTCTATGGAGTATAGTTTTTGGTTTTAAGGTTTATGGAAAAATTATGTTGAATATTGGTGTTGGTTGATGATGAAGGGGAAGAAAAAAGAGAAGGAAGAGAGATGGTTATGGTTATGGCTATTAAAAAAGAAGAAGATGCCGAAGAGGAGAGGATAGCAGAAGAAGAAAGAGGAGAGGTAGACATGGCTCTGATACCAAGTCAATAGGTTTAGAGAAGAGAGATGAATATGTGGCTATATATTTTCATTATGTTGGTAGTATAATAGTTTACGTATATATAGTATACAATAAGGAAACTAATGACCTAATAATACAATGAATCCTAAACACAATAGGAAAGAAATCCTAAACACAATAGGAAAGAATAATTATAATAACTTAGATGTATCTCTTGACACTGAGAAGCCTATAATAATAAAATGTCAATGCATGCAAAAAAAAAAAAAGTAATGTAAAAAAATTTAATATTTCATTTACCCCTACTTCATATCTCAAACTTTAGGAATATCCATATTAACTAAAATTTTTGTTGCAAAAGTGTTGTTGGCTACCACTTCATCTAGTAGAAATGATAAAAAGAACACTAGTCAACATATACAATCATCTGAAATCTTGTGTGCTACAAAAATAACACAAGTAAAACCTATCAGTACCATTAAATTTCTTTATAATCATCTCTAAGAAAGCAACGATAACAACATCGTTCTCTTCTTCTGCAAGCACATGACTCTCTGGGAACTCAACAACAGATTTGTCCCAAAGAGTGACATCTACTTTACTCCCCCAATTCATATATTCTTTTAAAAAAAATGTGAAAAAAATGGATAAGATATTCAATTCATTAATAAAATAAAAATTCGTACTCAGAATCTTTAATTTGGACACGTCTTTTTTTTTTTTTTTCAACTCTACCAACTAGGTTCAACTCTTCAATATCTTTAATAAGAATTATCTGTCCAAAAACATCTTAAAAAATATAATTGTGGTTAGTGTAAAATATAACCTCACATTTTTTTTCAATATATTAAAGAAATAAATAGTACTTGTCAAATGCAATTTATCTCCAATCTTCAATTTAGCACTCTCAATATTCAAAAACTCAAATCGATCAAACAGTATAGGACTATCATCTTCATCCAAGGTTTTAATAAACACATTCTTTAGCAATTTAATGCGAAAGGGATGAAAGTTAACTTTGTAACTCATTTGTGTAGGAAGAACAAAAAAACTAGAGATGTGATAGATCTTTCCCTCAACTAATACAAGGCGAAAATGATCAATATAGTATTTTGGGACTACACCTTGGATTGTATCACCCTTAAGAGAAACAACAATATTACCAAAACTAATAAATTCAAATTTAAAGCAAAAGTTATAAATAAAAAAGGAAATCACAAAATCAAACAACAATACCTTTTCATCAATCATCAATATCTCAAGACTATAAATGTCACTTGGATTATTAATATTCATAAACTCCCACATCCTTGCAAGCCGAACTCTAATATGAATATTTTTGCTCTCCTTATTGACCTCAAAAAGTAATGTGTATGAAATCTTTTGAAATATGTTAAAGAGGCAATATATATATATATATATATATATATATATATATATATATATATATATATATATATATATATATATATATATATATATATATATATATATATATATATATATATATATATATATATATATATATATATATATATATATATATATATATATATATATATATAATGGCAGTAATTAACAATAGGCCAGACATATTCTCAAAATGAAAAATAAAATAGTTTTTGATATAAAGAAAAAAAAAAAAAAGGGAATTTACAACATTAACTTAATAGATAATCATAGGAAAACCAATAAACATCTTGCAATAAACAATTTTTTTTTTTTTTGTATAAGCTAAATACCTATCGCAATCTTCTGCCTCCTTTTTTTTTTTATTAATACTTGCAAACTCTTTTTGAATGTAATTCTAAACAATGTATACAACATTTATTTTGGAATACATCAAAGAGATAGAAAATAATCACAAAAAATTAACAATAGGAAGCACATATGATAAAAATAAAAATAAAATAGATTTTCATATAAAAAAAAAAAAAAGAATGAACAATAGTATCTACAATATTAAATTATTAAACAATCATAGATAAATCAACATATATATCACAATAAACAACACTTTTTTTTATAAATTAAATATCTATTACCATCTCTTTTTTTTTTTTTTTTTTTTTTAAATTCATCAATATTCATGAGCTCTTTTAGGATGTAACTCTAAATGATATACATGACATCTTTGGAACATATGAAAGAAGCAAAAAGAAACAACCAATTCCTTAACAATAAGGCACACATATTAAAAAGACAAAAAAAATAGGTTTTATTTACAGAAAAAAAAGAATTTACAATATTAATTATTAGATAATCACAAATAAATCATCAAATATCTCATGATAAACAACATTTTTTTTTTTGTATAGGCTAAGTATCTATCACTATCCTCTTTTTCTTTTTGATTTATCAAAATTCGCAAACCCTTTCGAGATATAACTCTAGACAGCACAACATATAGCTGACCATGAGTGAATACATGATCATGCAAATATAACCCAACTTGTTTTAAGGTTTGACCCTGACTTTTATTAATTATCATACAATAACAAATTCTTAACCGAAATTATTGTTTTTTTATAACAAAAGGAAATCTACTTTCACTATATGAAAGAACAATTTGAGGTATATACACTTTTTTCCCATTATATGAATCGCTTATAATAATGGCTTCAATAACTTTTGTTCCTAAATTATTAATCATTAAATTTGTGCCATTACACAGTCCAATGCTAGGATTAATATTTCAAAGAAGCATGACTAGAACATTTTTTTTTAATTTTAGCTGAGGAAACCCATTAAAATTTAAAGTATTCAAAAACTCAACAGGATAAAGAATTTCTAATTCATCGTAACCATTCGATATTCTACATATTGAATCACAACTATGATAAATTTTTTCTTCTTCAGATAGCAAATCAACAATTTTTTTTTTATTAATAACATCAATAATTTCATTTGCTGGAGTTATGATGGCTCTATTCTTTATGTATAAATGATCAGTATATTTATCTAAAAAATTAGGATAAGTATCTTTTATCATTTCTTCTATCTGATCACCACATTCTCTTATTAAAAGATTATCTGGATTTTTCATCCAATTATTTTTTGCATCAAATTTATTTATTTTTTGTGTAGGAGCTGTACCATCACCAATTGACAAAATCCATTTAGAAAAATTAATCCAATCATTATTTTCACAGTCTTGATCAATAATCGGCTCAAGATGCATATTAATTGTTAATTTATGAATTTTAAAAAACTTCCAAAAATAAGATTGCATTATTGATGCATTTATAATATCTTCTTTAGTACCACTAACAACAACAGGCAAAATTTGTCTAAAATCACCTCTAAGCATCATAGTTTTTCCTCCAAAAGGATTATTTATTTTTTCATCTAAATCATATAAAATATCTCTAAATGATTTATCTAAAGCTTCAAAACAATAATTGTGGCTCATAAGGGCTTCATCCCAAATTAAGAAAAATGTTTCTTCAATTAATCTCGCTAATTGAGTCCCTTTTTTAATATCACACGATGAGGATTCAGTTAAATTAATCAGCATTTTAAATCTAGAATGAGTTGTTCTACTACCAGATAATAGTAATGCAGAAATACCAGACGATGCTACCACTAATACAATCTTTCCTTCTGATCTTAGCCTTGCTATAATAATTTCATATAAATATGTCTTACCTGTTTTGCCATAACCATAAGCAAAAAATAATCCACCTTTATTAAGTTCAACAGTAGTAATAACATCATCATATATCACCTGTTGTTTAGAATTGAATGTTGATATCAACAAATCATGTTTATATTTTAACTCACAAACATCATAATTTAATTCTTCAAATAACAACCTATTATTTATATCAAAATTTAATGATTCATCATACAAAGACAAATTATGATCAATTAAAGAGCTAGAATTCTTATTAAAAATTTTTTCAAGTTCAAATAAAACCCTATTTTTTAAATAATGATCAGAAATGAGAGCAATCAGAGTTTCTAATATGTTTCTAAATTCATATATAATATCATTAGCAAAATGCTTCCAAAATAAATCTAAAAGTTTATTTAGTTCTCCAACTTCACAAAACAATATAAGCACAACAAATAAATGTCTCAACTGAAAAGAGGATGCATGAGGAATCGCTTCTTCCATGGCATTGATCCATTCCATATCATCACCAAGCAAACTATAAGCGTTACAGGCAAATTGAAAAGTTAGGTGTACAACACCATCAATAGTTCTAATATTGCAAATGATCTAGGTCTTTTTACAATATTTAAAAGAATTCTTAAATAATATAATTCACCAGAGCTTGGATGAATATGCATAATTCTACCAATAGAATGCCCTTTTTTTCCTAGTCCATATTTTTTCCTTATTCTACCATATCCACCTCGTGGGAAATTCAACGTATGTCAAAGTCCTAGCATCTTCAAACAAATAATTGATGTTCATCCACTCAGTAAACATCGTGCGACTTAAGTTTGGATTATCTATAATAGAACCCAAATCACGCGAAGGCCAAAATAAAACAATATTCAAGCCATCTCAATGTATTTGCAATTTTTCGATAGCTAGTTCTTTATGATGTATATGAAATTCAAATAACCTCCAAATAGCTTCATAGGGATTCAGGAAATGACAATCTAAAGAAGTCCTAATATCATCAATAAAAATTTCTTCGCTAGACTCAACTCCATCTATATCCTTTCCGAAATTCCCGATAACAGCGCGAATTTTATCAGTCCTTTTAGTGATATATTTAAATAGATATTTAACCAGTGTTGATTGGCAAGAAAACTCAACACAAATATGTGCCTTATACTTATAAACCAATTCCTTATTATAAGGAATAACAAACCTGTTATCTACCTTCTCATTATTTTTAACAACAAAATTTCCATCATTTCTACGTCTATATATAGCAAAACCATTTGAATCGATAATCATTTGATCTTGGAATTTTTTAGGGAAAAATTTTGAACATTTATTATTCTTCATGTATGGAGAATTTAGATTAATGGGGCTGCATGGTCCATGAACCATAAATATAGAAACTAGTTCATATGCCTCTGGTTTAGTTTTCATGCGTGGTAGCTCAGTAGATATCATTGAATCAATATCTGAAGGTGTAGTTAGCTTGTAATTCCTATCTAACCAAACCAAACCATGAACATGAGGTAATCCTCATTTCTGGAACTCAACTATGTATAACAATGCTACAGTTTTTCCAAAGTGTTTATGCTTTTTGATATCCACCACCAAACAACCAAGCTTCATTTTCAAAACACGATTCACAATGTCAGGTCTATCTTCAGGCCTTTGACCACTAATGTAATCTAGCATTCACCGTATTTTTGGCCATAATGGATTGCATGTAAAAGTTATAAACAAATCTGGATGCCGTAAAATTTGCATATAGTTATAGCATCATGATAATGCTCTATCATATACCGAGGGCCGCCGGTAAAGGTAGAAGGCAATATGACAACTGATTTTCCAACATCATTAATGCTTTGAGCACCATGCCGAAGAGCATTCTTAATTCCTATGTAAAGTTCAGATCTCAATTCTTATTGATTTCTACGAATATAATCTAGCCTTTCTTATTTAACACAGGAAAAGTCATCAATGACATATTGCTGGAATAAACAACCACCTTTTAATAAAGTCGAACCATCATTTAGGCACTGTTGAAGTCTATATGCATAATAGTCAGGCATCATCACACATTTTCTAGAAAAAGTAGCACTGCAATCAGTAATTGCATATTCTATATCCACCCTATAGCCATCTTCACTAAAAGGAAATAATATTGGATACTACATTGACATTAGCCATGGATGTAAGGCACTAATTCATTTAAGCAATATAATTAGGCAAACCTAGGCCTCTCATTATCAGAGGGAAGCAAAGAACCCATTAAATGATGATTTTTTCCATAAATCCTAAATACAAAAGAGCCTAGCCTTTTGTTGATTTCATGATCTATTTTCCCGCCCATAGATGAAAACATAAACATACAATTATAGAGTCTTACCAAATCCTTAAATTTTGCTGCAATAGGCCCTCCCTTATAACTCAAAAGTCCATCAAGAAAAGTAGGTGTTTTCCTTAAAAGCAGGAGCCTAATAAAGTCAAAACAATAGCAAATGGTGTAAACACAATGGGCATATTGTGATTTATTCTTAGTGTGCTTAGCAACCCAATACAATGCTCCACAATAGGGGCATTTGTTGTCTATCATCCCAAGGTCCAATTTTCAAAGATAAGCAGCTAAAACAAAAGGAAATAGCTGCAAAAGGAAATCAATGAGGAGCTAAAATATAAAAATGTATCTATATATATACACGCACCCACATAAAGGAAAATTGCTAAGATATATACACTTTTGAACTTGCGGAGACTAGTGATGATCTACTTGCAAAAGACTGATGTAAGGAGTATAAGTGCAGCCAAAAGAGATATGGTGTCTCCTTTTATTAGAGAGATGTTGAGCAGATGGGAATACATATTGATTTGCTATTCCATGAAAATACTTAATATAAATACACAACTTTAAAAACAAAATAATAACTCTGAATATATAAATAAGAATCACCTTTGAGACAAAATGCATCTACAATGCTAACATCCATTAAATGTTCATCATCATCCAAAGAAAAAGACATGCTTGCAACACAACTGGATGCACTATTATATTGAGAAGAATCAATATTGATTCCTTTAAAAGGACTTAAGTGATTGAGGCTGATATCTAAGAGGCATGTGTTTTTTCTTAAAATTTATAAACTTCAGAGGGATAAAAAAAATGCATGATAAAATATAGTGTAACACCTAATATACCATCAATAGTTTCAACTGCAACATCAAATAAACTGCCAGTACTCAAAATGTCAAGATTCAAAGTATTCATGCCTGAAGCTATTTAGAGCAACACAGTAAAACCATATTAAAATAAATCCATCAACAAACTATAATAAGCAAGGAAATACACCTCAAACTATAGATAGCAACCAAAAATGAGTAAACTATGTTTAAAGCGGAAATAAACAGCCCCAGCGATGCAAGAAAGGCATTAAAATATGAAAAATAACCAACAAACAAATGAATAGAAATAATGCATGTAAAAAAAATATTAAAATTGAACAAATTTAAAAATGGTACTTTAAGATATGTAAAAAAAAAAATCATAAATGCATAGAAAAACTAAAGAAATAAATTAACCATGATAATTTAAAATAAAAATAAAAATAAACAACAAATAAAGTTAATATTTTTTTATAAAATAAATATACAATCAAGTATTTCCAACATGCATCATATGCAAATACTCATTGATAAAAAAATTGTACTATGACTACTAACACAAAAAATTATAATATGAAATATATTTAAAAATATCCCATATTTAAACATATTGGTGGGATTTAAAAATATATATCTTCAATTACATGAATGAGCAAATAAAAAAAAAATTCACATGCGATGAATGATGTAGAATCAGATATAAAGTGATCAAATTTAAGAAAATTGAATATAACAAATTATGAAATTATTTACTACCAAAGTTTATTACAAAAAATATATAAATTAATAAAATATTTTCTTTTTTCACTTTGCTTAATATTAATTATAAAAATGTAACTGCAAATAAGTCGGCAGCACCAAAAAAATGTCAGAAGTCAAAGATTCATATAGAAGGAATGATAAAAAAATTGATACGTAGTGATTAGATTTCAAAAAAATATATATAACATCTTATGAAATAATTAACTGTCATAGTTAACCACAAAAAATATACAAACTAATCGAATATTTTATTTTCTTTGCTTTTGACATATAATATTTTCTTTTTAAATTGACTAACTATTTATTAAAAAATATCAAGATTAAAAGTACTCATACTCAAATCTATTAAGAGCAAAAAGTAAAGCGTATAAAAATAAATGCATAAAATGAAGCACAAAAAAAAAAAAAGAAAAGAAAACGCACCTTTGAACTATAATCAGCAATTAAAAAAATGAGTAGTTGTGGCCTGCATAAAATAAATAAATCACAATATGTTCAAAAGTAAAAACAGATACTTTTAAGATAAAAAAAATAGATAATAAATGCACAATAAACATAAAAAAACAAATCACCATATGATAATATAAAACAAAAAATAAAAGTATAAAAAAAGTACTTTCTTTTTTTTTTTTTTTTATAAAATAGATATACAACTAAGCAATTCAAGACACATTATATGAAAATAATTATCAATGCACAACCAAAAACATATCATTATTTCCTTATTAAATAAACTCAATTTGTTTACATAATAAAGATGTGCAAAGGAAAAGCAAAAATTCTAGATTAACTTATGTACCAAAGTTCAACCTGGTATACGACTATTAAAATTTTAAATAAGTTAGATAAATCCAAACTCGAACAAAAATAAAAAAAAAATTCCCACTATGACTATTAGCATATAATATTATAGTATAGAAATATCTAAAAAAAATCCAAAATTCAACATACATATAGATTTAAATGTACGCATTTCAATTCCAAAAATGAGCAAATTGAAAAAAAACATGCACAATAAATGATACAAAGATCATATGTATATAGTGATCAGATTTAAAAAACTAAATATAATAAATTATAAAAAACATACATCAATGACATATTATTAGAATAAATGACCACCTCTTAATAAAGTCGTACCTTCATTTAGGTGCTGTTGAAGTCTATATGCATAATACTCATGCATCGTCACACATTTTCTAGAAAAAGTAGCACTGCAATCGGTAATTGCATATTATATATCCACCTTATAGCCATCTTCACCAAAAGGAAATAATATTGGATATTGCATTGACATTAGCCATGAATGTAAGGCACTAATTCATTTAAGCAATATAATTGTACAAACATAGTCCTCTCATTATCATAGGGAAGCAAAGAACCCATTAAATGATGATTTTGTCCACAAATCCTAAATACAAAAGGGCCTAGCCTTTTGTTGATTTTATGATCTATTTTCCCGCCCATAGATGAAAATGCAAACATACAATTATAGAGTCTTATCAAATCCCTAAACTTCGCCGCAGCAGGCCTTCCCTCATAACTCAAAATTCCATCAAGAAAAGTAGGTGTTTTCCTCAAAAGCAGGAGCTTAATCAAGCTGAAACAATAGCAAATGGTGTAAACACAGTGGGCATCTTGTGATTTATTCTTAGTGTGCTCAGTGACCCAATGCAACGCTTCACAATAGGGGCATTCGTTGTCCAGCATCCTGAGGTCTAATTTTCAAAGATAAGCAGCTAAAACAAAAGGAAATAGCTTCGAAAGGAAATCAATGAGGAGCTGAAATATAAAAATGTATCTATATATATACACGCACACACACAAAGGAAAATAACTAAGATATATAAGCTTTTGAACTTACAGAGACCGGTGATAATCTACTTGCAAAGGATTGATGTGAGGAGTAGAAGCGCAGCCAAAAGAGATATGGCGTCTCCTTTTATTAGAGAGATGTTGAGCAGATGGGAATACAGATTGATTTGCTATTCCATGAAAATACTTAATATAAATACAAAACATTAAAAATGACGAAGATAATAACTCCGAATATATAAATAAGAATCACCTTCGAGATAAAATGCATCTATAACGCTGACATCCATTAAATGTTCATCATCATCCAAAGAAAAGACATGCTCATAACACAATTGGGTGCACTATTATATCAAGAAGAACACTATTCCTTCAAAAGGACTCAGGTGATGGAGGCTGATATCTAAGAGGCAGGTTTTTTTTCTTAAAATTTATAGACTTCAAAGGGACAAAAAAATGCATGATGAAATATAGTGCAACACCTAACATACCATCAGTAGTTTCAACTGCAACATCAAATAAACTGCCAGTACTCAAAATGTCAATATTCAAAGTATTCATGCCTGAAGCTATTTAGAGCAACATAGTAAAACCATATTAAAATGAATCCATTGACAAACTATAATAAGCAAGGAAATACACCTCAAACTATAGATAGTAACAAAAAATGAGTAAATTGTGTTTCAAGCAGAAATAAACAGCCCCAACGATGCACGAAAGGCATCAAAATATGAAAAATAACCAACAAACAAATGAATAGAAATAATGCATGTAAAAAAATATTAAAATTTAACAAATTTAAAAATGGTACTTTAAGATATGTAAAAAAAAATCATAAATGCATATAAAAACTAAAGAAATAAATTAACCATGATAATTTAAAATAAAAATAAACTATAATATCTGAGAAAATTTTATTTTTACTATTAAAACTTTTGAAGTATTTATTTATATTTAATAAATATTCTAATTAGAGAAATTTCAAGTATATTTTTAAGTAATATTAAATTATTGCAAATTGACAAATATTATTTATTGGTATTGTTTTGTTAATTTCAAATTAATTAAGAATTAACACCTCTTTATTATTTATTTATTAAAAAATATTATGATTTCATTATTATTGATGTTATATTAAAAATCATTATTTTTAATAACTATTGATTGAGTTATTTTAAATTTTGGTATCAATAATTGTTATTTATTTTTGAAATATTATTATTTTTATTAAATTTTAGAAAATATTATTATTTTGAATTTATGAAAATTGTTATTATTATTATTTTATTTTAGAGAAAAATGAAATGATGATTTGGGAAAAAAAAAAAAAAAGGGAGGCAACAATCATGTTGTCCCAACGAAAAGAAAAAAGAAAAAAAATAAAAAGAAAGAAAGAGAAAAAGAAAAAGAAAAAGAAAAAGAGGCAACATCATCATTATTGTTATTATTATTATTATTATATTTTATTGAAAAAAAATTATTTTAAAAAGGGGGAGGGGGAGCTACTGTATGGCACATTAAAGAGAGAGAGAGAGAGAGAGAGGGCAGGAAGGAAGAAGAAACAAAAGCAGAACAGACAGCATAATAGAAGGAGAAATAAGCAGTAACTTTTTATCACCAAAATGCTGCTTTCTGATGATCATAATAGTAAACACATTGGACCATCAAAAAGAGGAGGTTGAGATCTTTCCAATGCCACCTTGTCGCCACCATCTGACGCTGGACACCACCGCACTCCCTGCTTAATTGGTTGCCAGCCATAATTTTTTGTTTCAAATTTCGTCGACTTCTCGACTTCCATTTTCAATGATTTTGATACCGTTGGACTCCTGACATTCCCATCTTTCATTTGGTATATCATTTGTAATTTTTGGACTAACTTAAAATTTTTGGTTAGAATCTAGCAACAAATGGCAGACCAGAACTATTTTTCCAGTGAACCTCTGATGAGCAACAGATAGCTAGAAAATCTAAATCTCCACTTCAAAACAAGATTTTTAATATTATTTTCATCGAAATCTGATATTAAATAATTTTTTCAGTGAATCTCCGATAAGAGACGATCGATTTTCCGAATCTGTTTCTAGTGATTATTCTAATCTTAGAATGTAATAGAATTATTTGATTAAGTATTAGAATCGATTGATATGGATTTTAAATTAAGATTATTAAGTTAATTAGTTAGATTTGTAGTACATATATCAATAATAATTAAATTGGAAGTTTTATTGTAGGTTGTGAATATGAGATTTGTTACATCTCAATCGGATTGTAGTGTTTGGTATTTATTTGGAGATATTGTTTAGAGAGGTAAGTTATGAAATATAACGATACATGGTAACCTACCATAAAATGATTTATTCAAATTCCCATTGAATTAAATTGAATTATATTGCTTATTGACTATTATTGTTGTTATTGACATTGACTTTTGAATCCATATTATTATTCACCATTGAATTATCATTTTATTTTGTTAACCTATTATAATTGCTAAACATTGTTTATAGATTAACAAAAACCACTTGGGTCTAATTTTTTATTGATTATTAAAAGACCGATTGGGTCTAATTATTGTTATTGATCCTACCAAGCTATTGACCGAAACATTGACCATATATATGACAGAACACCTATACTAATAGGGGATATACCATTAGGCCATGTGCATTGGTGGCCTAATTGATAAGGTCAAACATATCAGTGTCCTACTTAGAGAGGACTATATATATGTATATACTCTAGTCGTATACTCGACCACGCATACGTAATTGAAAGGGAGAAGTTACTACCCTAATTGATTATTATTGATTGATATTGATTGATTAATTGATTGATTAGTTCTATCTCTTTGGTGCCATTTCTTCTAGGCATATATATGTTATTGTTTTTGACCCATTTTGTTATATACATATATATATTTATTGTTCAGCCCCCAGGTATGGTTATATTTCATAATTTACTGAGTTTAAGGCTTACCCCTTTCACTATGGTTTTTCAGGTGTTAGAGTAGAGGAGGCTAGATATAAAGAAGATTAAGCTCTTGTTTCCTGTCACATCCCATTTTTAGAGACATGACGGTCCTAGAATATTGGGAGACATAAGGCCACCCACGCCTATAGAACCTACTTATACTTATACAAATACTGCCTAGGATCATACCAAAACCTCTTACATTAACTTAAATAAAACCTTTTTTTAGAAAACCTTAAGTTGCGGAAACACAGTTAAAATATACTTTAAACATAATCCATAAGGAAATAATATTTAGAATCTAATTAAAACCTCGAAAGATAATATTTCAAATAAACATCCAAAAATAAATATTCCCTAAGTGTCTAAGGATAACTCTTCATGACATATTAAACTAATTATCTTGGACAAGGAATTCCCCAAATGAAATAGGATGCTTGAGCCAACGCCTTGCCTTCTCATACTACTCACCTGGAACCACAAAAAGAAAAAGGAGTGAGATAGATGATCTCAATAAGTAAATAATATGGCACATACGATAACATATATCCCTTTTTAAAAAGGAAACCCATAGCTTATAACACATAGTTCATGTTTTACAATTCATGAATCAAAGTTTGCAATTTAACAAGGTTTGCAGAAAATCACACTTATTACTTGTGAGTGAAGACTCTTGCTCAATTCACACTTGAGTGAAGACACTACTCAATTCACTCGAATTTACATAAGTGAGTGGAGACTCTTGCTCAATTCACTCATGAGCGAAGACATTGCTCAATTCACTCGAATTTAAATAAATGAGTGAAGACTCTTGCTTAATTCACTTGTGAATGAAGACACTACTCAATTCACTCGAATTTACATAAGTGAGTGAAGACTCTTGCTGAATTCACTTGTAGATATGGTAATCACTTATAACAATAACACTCAAGAAAGCAATAACATGTATCACAATAGAAGTTTAACTTATTGAATAAAAGATAAATAACAGTGTGGTTCTAGAAAGAAAGTAAGGTAAGGCAACAAATCACAAGGGTACTTTATTGTCATTGAATAATCAAAATATATTTGGACCAAATGTCCTTTGGCAACCCAAGCTTACAAAGAAATCATTTAGTCATAATTAAAAATAGAAAAGAACTTGAGTTTCAAGATATCAAAGGTTCACATAACATGATAACTTATACTTGTAACTTGAACATAATGTTTACTCACCTTATAATTTCTTCGCTCCTAGTACACGTAGCCCTTTTGAACCTTTAAAACTCCTTAAGCTCTAATATAATATTTAATTCAATACTTGGTATTTATTTAATCATGATGCTATCCTATCCCATAACTACCCCATGTACATATAACATTTACATACACTTAGAGTAGCACATATAAGTGTACTTCATCACTTGCACATAACATGTTGACTTTAAAAGTCTTGTACACTTAGCCTTTATAGGTCCATATGAAAACACATCATAATTTATGTCAATACCTTTCTAAGGTCAACACAATATCATTATCTTAATATCAATTCACTTTAACAATCATCTTAGTACACTTAACACTTCCATATATGTCAACTTAACAAATAACCTTTCAAGTGCCATGTTTATCTCTTATGACCAATTCATTCAATCAATCTCTTCATCAATTCAATAACATTAATTCATTGTCAAGTCATTATACAACCTACTTCCATATTATCCAATCACATTCACATATTAATCATAACATAAGGTTAAGATACCTTAAGTATACCAAATTGGCTCTAGCCTTGTCTAGAGTCATTCCTTCTACTAATATGCAATTTAACCATTTATTATTTATTCATACATGTCAATAATTATTAAGATACACTACATAAAAATTATAGACATTGGGATAAAAATCCCACTAATGGCTGAATACTCTATTAAAGAGAAAATATGAATTTTCTTACTTTTCGCACTTTCCGTCTATTATAGTAATATGTAGAAACATGCTTTGAACCAAGATTTTTCAAGTAATCAAAGAAAAAATCATTTTAGAACATAAACATATAGGAATCAGCACATATATAAATCCATATGCATGAAAATTTTTCAACTTTATGTGTTAGGGTGAAAACCATAAATCTTTCTTGTTTCTTGTACTTTTCGATCATTACAGTAATATATAAATAGGTGTTTTAAACTATTATTTTTCATTCAATCATAATAAATATCAGTTATGAACATCAATATGTACAAATTGGCAGCCATTGACATGTCTTATGCATGAAAATTCCAAGTTTAGGGTTTTAGAGTGAAAATTATGAATTTTCTAGCTTTCCAGGCATTCCGTTCATTACAGAAATATGTAAACACCTGATTTAAGTCATTATTTTTCATCCAAACAAAACAAATATCAGTTTAGAATTCCATCATACTCAAATCGATAGCCACATACATATATAACTATAGAATTTTCTAACTTTCAAGTTCTAGGATGAAAACCTTGAATTTTCTTGTCTTCTGAAACTTTTCAATCATTATAATAATATGCAGAAATATGATTTAATTCAATATTTTTCATATGAACACATCAAAAATTAGTTTAGAATAGAAGCATGTAAAAATCGCCCCTTGGTAATGTTTATGTATGAAAATTTCAATTTTGATTTGTAGGATTCACCTTTGGAAAAATTGAGTAGACAGGTTGGTGATTTTGATAGAGAAATTAATTTATCTTTCAAGAATTCACCTAAACTAAATTAAATTTGTAGAAATCAGTAAATACTCAGTTCAAAATAATTTTCTTATAATTTATTTCATAGCAATCAGATAGGAAATTGAAAGAGAAGAAAAACTTATGATTACAGTCAAGAAATCGCAAAGTTGAAAGTGTTTTTAAGAATTTCGGTAGAGAGAATTATTTTGGGAGAATTTTTTTTGTCAAAATACTGAAATAATAGAGTGTGGCTATTAGAACACTAGGGCTGGCTGAATTTTGCATTAATATATGTAGGATTTTGGAAAAATTTCAAGATTACCCTTAATGAGCTAGGTTAGGAGTGTTTGGTATAGTGGGCTTTTAGGTATTTGGGTTTTTTATTTAATTTTTGGGCTAATTATAAGTAATTTAAAATAAATTATTTTTCTTATTATTTTCATTAAAATTTTCCCCAAAACATTTATTTAAAAATATTTTAAAAACGCTCATAAAAATTATTTTATGATTAAAAATTGCCTTTTTGCCTGAAAATTCATTTTTTGTAAATAAATTATTCTATGTTAATGTACTTCATATAAATAATTTATTTAACAATAATAACCCATATTAGGCATATTAAAATTAATTTAATATGTCACATACTCATAAATCACATCATACATGAATTTCCATAAAATCACATATTTTGAAGCAAGAACTCTAAATTCAAGCAATTTGTCATAAAAACTCCTAGGGTAGATGTGGATTGTTACATTCTCCCTCCCTTAAAAAAAAATTATCCTCAAATTTTCAAATCTAATGGTGTAACACACTCTACTTAACTTCTGTGCCACGCTTTTGCTACGTCACTCAAACTCAATATCTAACTGCAATTGACATATCGAATACAGTAAGGCACTTATTCATAATCTATCAAAATCACACTGATAAACTTCCAGCTTAAGCTATAATTATGTTAATCTCTTGTTCAAACAAATCTTACAACTAATCCTTATAATTTTGTATCTCTTAACCTTAAACAAAAATAATTGAACCTTTAATTTCACCTTTAATCAAATATAATCCCTAAGTTTTTCCTTATATCTCTATTAATGTTAACATATATAATAACACCTTACTCACTACTTTTATTCATTATTTATCAAATTAGTCATATAAGAATCCAATAGATAATTCCAAATTATTCAATAATTTTTTCCATATTAATAATTATTACTTAATCTATTATAACCTTAATAATTACTTTCATGTTTAATACCTTGTTAACATTACGATTTCCACACTCCTATCATTTATCAATTAAAATATATTTAAACTTAATAAACATTCTTATATATATATATCATATCCTAAACGAACTTGCATTCTATTAATTTACAATCCCAAATAAACTTCTTATAACTATTTCAGACTTACTCTCTTTCTGTATGATATATACATCATTATCATGACTTAATTACCTAATGCCTCGAAATTTTTATACATTTAGCTCGTAATATCATCTTACTCTAGATTTCCACTTACATCTTACTATACTTCACATTCCTAATCATTTAACTTACCCATATTAAAATAATAAACCTTCAGATACCATTGCCATTAAATGAAATCTCTATGCAACTCTTATATCTTTCCAAATCTATGCCATTCTAGGTTATCTCACTGAAAATTCTTTCTGTATTAAAGATCACTACCAAGTTTTCTAGTAACCTCATTTGAACATTATTGAATCTAATATCTTAAAACATTTCTCATCTAGAGGACTCAAATCCTTTTCAGGTATATTCAAAACTATTTAATTTTTAAAACTGCATAGCATCATACTTATCCTTTTATCATCATTACAAGTTTAAGAATACATATCCTTTTATGTCTCCTATTCTTAAAAGAAATTCATCCACGAATTTAAAATACTTACTCATACGTTCTCAAAAACTGGGGATACTTTTGCCACATCCCTTCCTTGGCTTCCTATATATACTCATCCATTCCATGATTATACTAGTGGAACTTAATCTTAAGTATCTCCTTGATACACCAATTTCTCCCATTCTTACTTCAAAATTTTAACTGCTTTTCTCTATAGTCAATACAAGCTCCATACTTATATAGCCAATCCATTCCCAAGATCACATCAAATCCTAGGATACCATGTTCTAACAACTCCACAGGAAGTTTTCATCCATCGATGTTTACCTCATAGTCCTTAAACATATACTTCACTTACCTCATATTATAAACTCATGTATATATATAATGTAATTGATTTGTTTCATTCTCCTACTGATCATTAGTAAATATCAATTCTCTTCTTATGGCCTCAATCATAATTATCATTTAAAATCTCCATATATTTCTTATATCAAACCATTGTTAAATTTAAGCATTTCATACTTCATAATATTATACCTATCAATCATTAATCTAAATTGGATCAAAGCTTAGTCCATTTCTCATTCTAATCCACTAAACCCCACTGTCAAATTATCATACTTGGCATGCCTTTAACATAAACACCCATCATATAATATCATATCACAGGACACATATCACATAGCATGTATCACATATCATAGCATGTACGATGTATCATAATCATGTAACATATAACCTATAGCATAATGAGCTCTGCTATCATATTTAAAAGTCAATCAACTCTTAAGCAATAGAAGATCAAACTTAAGCCACCCAGCTGTGAACCTTCAAATTTGCACCTCCTGATCCAGCTGCAGCTTGACATCTACTAAGAATAGGGCACTACGCATACGGCAGTCCCGTTAGCCGGTTAGTGGGCAGGGGTCAAGGGGCAGCTCCTCGTCGAAAAATAAATTTTATGAATCTTTCCTTCTCCAGTTGATCGTCTTTTAGTTACAAACCCACAGGATCAAACCGAGCTCAAATCAGAACTGAAACAGATCTAAAATGGATGAAAAAGCAGAAAATAGGTCGAACCAGCTGGCCAACGCATGAGAGGTGCGTCGCTGCCCTGGGCGGCACATCTGTCGTGCCGCTGTCAGGGCAGCACACCTTCCGTGCTGCAGTATGGGTAGCATATCTGCCGTGCTACCTTGGGCGGCATAGAATTGGTGCTGGCAGCTAGGCAGTATGATTAACGTGCCGCCTAAACACCCGGCACGTCGCCCGTGCTGCCTATACCGCTGATGACATGCCGGTGCCACCGTCTATACCGTTAGCACCCCCCAGCAGCTCTATAAATAGAGCCTCCTTCCAGCTCATTTGGGGGAAATTCCAATGATAGAAATTCTCTCTGATACATTTCATCACGTTATTTTGTTAACCTTTTCCTATTAAGGTTCAACTTTAAGGTCTTAAATCCAAAGTGGAGCTTAGATTTGGAGTTAAGCTCATCCTATTCATCCGAAAATCAAGGAAAACAAAGGTATAATTCCTTTTGTTCATTTTCAAAATTCTAAACTCAGATCTAGAATTCTTTTTAGGTCTAAAATAGAAAAGATCAAAAATTAATTAATTTAAGAATCATAATTAAATTAATAAACAAACCAACACTTTTTCCAGAACCCCTCCTTCGCAAGAAGGAAGAACTGCGTGGGGTTTGATTCCTATTCAATAGGACATGCAGGCTGCCATTCTGAAGGACATCAACTCCAAAATCTTTTTATTAATATTTTATTTATTTATTTTTATTTATTTATATTAATCTTTTATTTATGATCTTGTATTTGGGGAATGTGTGCTTTTTCTAGTACCCATAATGCCTAGAGGAAAGATCCTCTTTATTTCAATTGTTTTGATATTATAATAATTAAATAGGATTTATCTTGCCTATTTATTTACAACTGTCATTCCATCTCATCATATATATATCTATTTCATTTATCATTATATTCCTGTTCATACATACACGAAAATTCCTTTTTTAAGAGTTATTTTGCAATTATAGCCGAACTAAAGAAAAATATATTTTCTTAATTGTGTAATTACCAAAACCTGATTCCCGAGCCCTCCTTGGTCACTCGCGGATTGGTGCATTTTCCATTGGGATAAAATCAAATCATTTTTGGAGTCAATCAATTTTGGGTTTTCTTTAATTTTCCCAATTAAAATAAGTAAATTAAAGTGGCGACTCCCTTTCACAACTTTCAAATCACAAAAATCAATTTTCTGAACTTACAACGAGTTCCAATCGTGGAGTTTCTCCCGAGGAGCATCTCGATTCCTCAGCAGATCAGACTGGTGCTCGGGCAAGGCCTCACACCAGCTTATTAGTCATATAATATCATTCATGTCATATAAGTCCTATGCCACTAGTTTAACAGTTACCAACTACTACAGGGAGTCTCAGTTGTGTCTTATACTTTTGGCTCTTTGCTTTTGAGGTTGAGATGGTCTAGGTGGTGGAGGTGTTGAGGCCTTCTTTCCCAAGTTCCTTATTTGAGGGCAGTCCTTAATGAAGTGATCCATTTGTCTGCACCTCAAACATGAGCCAAAGGCTTTTCGGCAAACCCCCAAATGTTTTCGGCCATAATGGCAACAAGTAGGAAACTGCTTTGATTGACCATTGTTCTTCTCAGGTGTTGTGGTTGTTGGCAATGATTCCTTTCCTAGACCTCTTGCTCCTTTATGTGGGCCTCCATAGCCCTTGTCCTTAATCTTTTATTTATGATCTTGTATTTGGGGAATGTGTCCTTTTCCTAGTACCCATAAGGGCTAAAGGAAAGATCCTCTTTATTTCAATTGTTTTGATATTGTAATAATTAAATAGGATTTATCTTGCCTATTTCTTTACAACTGTCATTCCATCTCATCATATATATATCCATTTCATTCATCATTATATTCCTGTTCATGCATACACGAAAATTCCTTTTTTAAGAGTTATTTTGCAATTATAGCCAAACTAAAGAAAAATATATTTTCTTAATTGTGTAATTACCAAAACCTGATCCCTGAGCCCTCCTTGGTCACTCGCGGATTGGTGCATTTTCCATTGGGATAAAATCAAATCATTTTTGGAGTCAATCAATTTTGAGTTTTCTTTAGTTTTCCTAATTAAAATAAGTAAATTAAAGTGGCGACTCCCTTTCACAACTTTCAAATCACAAAAATCAATTTTCTGAACTCACAGCGAGTTCCAATTGTGGAGTTTCTCCCGAAGAGCATCTCGATTCCTCGGCAGATCGGACCGGTGCTCGGGCAAGGCCTCACACCAGCTAATTAGTCATATAATATCATTCATGTCATATAAGTCCTATGCCACTAGTTTAACAGTTACCAACTACTACAAGGAGTCTCAGTTGTGTCTCATACTTTTAGCTCTTTGCTTTTGAGGTTGAGATGGTCTAGGTGGTGGAGGTGTTGAGGCCTTCTTTCCCGAGTTCCTTATCTGAGGGCAGTCCTTAATGAAGTGATCCATTTGTCTGCACCTCAAACATGAGCCAAAGGCTTTTCGGCAAACCCCAGAATGTTTTCGGCCATAATGGCAACAAGTAGGAAACTGCTTTGATTGACCATTGTTCTTCTCAGGTGTTGTGGTTGTTGGCAATGATTCCTTTCCTAGACTTCTTGCTCCCTTATGTGGGCCTCCATAGCCCTTGTCCTTATGCTTACCTTTCTTATCACGTTCTGCACGTTTGGCCCTTTTAGCCTCATATCTCTTTTCCATTATCTTGGCCTTATCTATTAACTTAGCCAAGGTCAAGAATTCAATTGCTGCCAAAGAGTTAAACATTGGTGTAACCAATCCTCTCAGGAAACGATTGATGTAGCTTGCTTCGATAAGGATGATGTTGACAACGAACCTGCTAAGTCAATTAAACTCTTTAGCATACTCTGACACTGACGTTCCAGGTTTCTGCTTTAGCTGCTCGAATTAAAGCACCCTATCTTGCCTTTCTCTTTTAGGTAAAAACTAGTCCATCATCTTTTGCTTAAATTCTACCCATGTAGGTGGGTCTGCTCTATACAACCATTCCTCAATATTTCTCTCATACTAGTACCAAGCCTCCTTCTTGAGTTGGAGTCCTACCAACTCAATCACTCGAGAATCCAAACATGACAATTGATGGACTAGCTTATCCACCTCATCTAAGAACTCATGTGGGTCATCACCCTCCTCACCACAGAAGGTAGGTGGCTGCAGCTTCTTGAATTCTAAAATGATCATCCCTTCATTAGGCAGCCGCTTCCTTTCCCTTTGTGCAGGTGCCACTACCACAGGAGGTGAAACTTTATTCTTTTCTTGTGTTGGTAGCACTTCCCGCCTTTGAGCTCGCAGCTCTTCCAATTCCTTGCACAAGTCTCTCATTTCCTTGCTCATAGTTGGCACCTCTTACAAAAATGCTTACTCACTAGAGCCCATGGTTGGTGCCCATGAATTAGATCCCTCTCTTGACCCTAGAGGTGCAGAGGCAGTATTCGAAGTAGTGTCCAATATTGCATCCTTATTAGCCTTAATAGGTTGGGCAGTTGTGCGGACTTTCTTCTTAGGAGGCATTTTGCTATCACAATAAGGGAATTTAGTCCTAACCCCCCTTCTAACCCATCTAACCCTATCATCATATCATACTTATTATGTATTTCACATAAGTACACATCACATTATATCACATCACATATCATATAGCATATATCACATGTCATGGCATGTATCTTGTATCATAATCATGTACCATATAACTTATAACATCATGAATTTCCTTATCATATATAAGTTAGTCATGTCATAGGTAATAAAAGAAATCAATGCATACTAAATTGCTAGGCAATCAATTAACATCATTCGCATAGCAGGAGTCTTCTTTTTCTTGAGGTGGATCATAGGCACGACCTTCTCAAACATCTCTTGCCATGTCCTCTTGCATGCCATATGCAGTGCTCTAGGTCACAGTCCTCTAGCAGGGGTAATCTTCTCGGTCATCTGAAGAGAAAATCATAAGGCACACAACAATAACAAGGATTACTAAAACTTACAAGGATTTCGCAGAACTATGCTAGCAATAGACTACAAATGACATGGCAGGAAAATTTCTATACTTCAGGATTATACTTATTTAACCTAGTAAATAGACAAGTCTAAACTAGACTTCTAAAAACTATAGCTCTGATACCATCTTTGTCACATCCCATTTTTAGAGACATGACGGTCCTAGAACATGGGGAGACATAAGGTGACCCATGCCTATAGAACCCACTTATACTTATATAAATATTACCTAGGATTGTACCAAAACCTCTTACATTAACTTAAATAAACCTTTTTTTTTAAGAAAACCTTAAGTCGCGGAAGCATAGTTAAAATATACTTTAAACATAATGCACAAGGAAATAATATTTAGAATCCAATTGAAATCTCGAAAGATAACATTTCAAATAAACATCTAAAAATAAATATTCTTGGAGCGTCTAAGGATAAACCTTCATAACATATTAAATTGATTATCTTAGACAAGGAATTCCCCAAGCGAAGTAGGATGCTTGAGCCATCGCTTTGCCTCCTCATATTACACACCTAGAACCACACAAAGAAAAAAGGGGTGAGATAGATGATCTCAATGAGTAAACAATATTGCACATACGATAACATATATCCCTTTTTAAAAAAGAAACCTCTAGTTTATAACACATAGTTCATGTTTTACAATTTATGAATCAAAGTTTGTAATTTAACAAGGTTTGCAGAAAATCACATTTATTACTTGTGAGTGAAGACTCTTACTCAATTCACTCTTGAGTGAAGACCTTGCTCAATTCACTCAAATTAAAATAAGTGAGTGAAGACTCTTGCTCAATTCACTCATGAGCGAAGACACTGCTCAATTCACTCGAATTTACATAAGTGAGTGAAGACACTTGCTCAATTCACTCATTAGTGAAGACATTGCTCAATTTATTTGAATTTACATAAGTGAGTGAAGACTCTTGCTCAATTCACTCGTATTTATGGTATTCACTTATAACAATAGCACTTCAGAAAGTAAGAGCATGTATCACAATAGCAATAGCAGTTTAGCTTATTGAACAAAAGATAAATAATAGTGTGGTTCCAAAAAGAAAGTAAGGTAAGGCAACAAATCACAAAGGTACTTTATTGTTATTGAATAATCAAAATAGATTTCGACTAAATGTCCTTTGGCAACCCAAGCTTATAAAGAAATCATTTAGTCATAATTAAAAATAGAAGAGAACTTGGGTTTCAAGATATCAAAGGTTCACATAACATGATAACTTATACTTATAACTTGAACATAATGTTTACTCACCTTATGGTTCCTTCAATCCTAGTACACGTAGCCTTTTTGAACTTCCAAAACTCCTTAAGCTCTAATATAATATTTAATTTAATACTTAGTATTTATTTAATCATGATGCTATCCTATCCCATAACTGCCCTATGTACATATAACATTCACATACACTTAGAGTTGCACATATAAGTGCACTTCATCACTTGCACATAATATGTAGACTTTAAAAGTCTTGTACACTTAGCTTTTATAGGCCCATATGAAAACACATTATAATTCATGTCAATACCTTTCTAAGGTCAACACAATATCATTATCTTAATATCAATTCACTTTAACAATCATCTTACTACACTTAACACTTCCATATATGTCAACTTAACAAATAACCTTTCAAGTGCCATGCTTATCTCTTATGATCAATTCATTCAATCAATCTCTTCATCAATTCAAGATTATTAATTCATTGTCAAGTCATCATACAACCTACTTCCATATTATCCAATCACATTCACATATTAATCACAACATAAGATTAAGATATCTTAAGTATACCAAATTACCTCTAGCCTTGTCTAGAATCATTCCTTCAACCAACATGCAATTTAACCATTTATAGTTCATTCATATATGTCAATAATTATTAAGATACACTACATAAAAATTATAGACATTAGGATAAAAATCCCACTAATGACCGAATACTCCATTAAAGAGAAAATATGAATTTTCTTACTTTTCACACTTTCCATCTATTACAGTAATATGTAAAAATATGGTTTGAATAAAGATTTTTCATGTAATAAAATAAAAAATCATTTTAGAACATAAACATATAGGAATTGGCACATATATAAATCCATATGCATGAAAATTTTCCAACTTTAGGTGTTAGGGTGAAAACCATAAACCTTTCTTGTTTTTGATACTTTTCGGTCATTACAGTAATATATAAACAAGTTTTTTAAACCATTATTTTTCATTCAATCACAAAAAAATCAGTTATGAACATCAATATGTGCAAATTAGCAGCCATTGACATGTCTTATGCTTAAAAATTTCAAGTTTAGGGTTTTAGAGTGAAAATCATGAATTTTTTAGCTTTCCGCGCTTTTTGTTCATTACAGAAATATGTAAACAGCTTATTTAAGTCATTATTTTTCATCCAAACAAAACAAATATCAGTTTATAATTCCATAATACTCAAATCGGGAGCCACATACATATATAATCATAGAATTTTCCAACTTTCAAGTTCTAGGATGAAAACCTTGAATTTCCTTATTTTTTGAAACTTTTCGGTCATTAAAATAATATGTCAAAATATGATTTAATTCAATATTTTTCATCTGAACACATCAAAAATTAGTTTAGAACAGAAGCATGTAAAAATTGCTCCCCTTGGTAATGTTTATGCATGAAATTTCAATTTTGAGCTGCAGGATTCACTTTTGGAAAAATCGCGTAGAGAGGTTGGTGATTTCGATAGAGAAATTAATTTCTCTTTCATAAATTCAGCCAAACTAAATTAAATCTATAGAAATCAGTAAATATTCAATTCAAAATAATTTTATTATAATTTATTTCATAAAAATCAGACAGAAAATCGAAAGAGAAGAAAAACTTATGATTACGGTCAGGAAATCACAAAGTTGAAAGTGTTTTTGAGAATTTCGGTAGAGAGAACTTTTTTGGGAGAATTTTTTTGTCAAAATGCTGAAATAACAGATTGTGGCTGTTGGAACACTAGGGCTAGCTGAATTTTGCATTAATATATGTAGGGTTTTGGGAAATTTCTAAGATTACCCTTAATGGGATAGGTTAAGAGTGTTTTGGTGTAGTGGACTTTGAGGTATTTGGGCTTTTTATTTAATTTTGGGGCTGATTATAGGTAATTTAAAATAAATTATTTTTCTTATTATTTTCATTAAAATTTGCCCCAAAATATTTATTTAAAAAATATTTTAAAAATGCTCATAAAAATTATTTTATGCTTAAAAATTGCCTTTTTGCTTGAAAATTCATTTTATGTAAAATAAATTATTTTATACTAATGCACTTCATGTAAATCATTTATTTCATAATAATAACTCATATTAGGCATATTAAAATTGATTTAATATGCTACATACTCATAAATCACATCAAACATGAATTTCCATAAAATCACATATTTTGTCGCAACAACTTTAAATTTAAGCAATTTGTCATGAAAACTCTTAGGGTAGATTTGGGTTATTAAATTTCTTTCCAAGCTATATTGTGTAATAATTTAAATTGCATTATTGTATTTTATTATGTATCATTCTAGTCACTCCATAGTAATTAAATGAATTTAGAAATAGTTAATTTATTAATTGAAGTATAATGGAAAAATATGCATGTTTTAGAATTGACTTTTAAGTTGATTCAAGGAGTTTATTGATATTATTGGGTTCTATGGGTGTATGGTAGTCTTAAACTTATCCTTGCCCTAGGACCGTCATACCTTCTAAAATCGGGGTGTGACAGAGGTGTTATCAGAGCAAAGGTTTACAACTAAAGAGTATTGTAAAATAGTAAATGTATAATTAAGAAAAACTATGGAGTTTAGAATTCCATCATGCCATTATTATGTCTTCTTTAGATATAGATTTACGTATATCATTTTGATAAGAATCTAAGTTGTCTGATTTCTTATCAGTTAAGGATATGCTGCCTCATCATGGTCAAGGGTCGTGGATATGGTCGACTTATAAAGGTTATTCCTCTAAAAGAAGGTTCTGTTAGTCGGGCAGATGATAATGCAGTTCCTCCGCCTACACCTCCAGTTGATGTGGCTATAGTAGCATAGAGGTTAGACCAACTCCAAAAGAATTATTAGAAAATCCATTGGTTGTGTCTATGCCTTTTGAAGGAGAAATAGAAGTTCAGAATGTTTTTCCTTCTTATATAGTGAGAATTGATGATAGAGATCTAGAAGTTGATTTGATAGAACTGCCAGTGTTAGAGTTTGATGTAATCTTAGGCATGGATTAGTTGTCCAAGAATTTTGCCACCATAGATTGTCATAATAAGAAGATAGTGTGTAAACCTCCTACGAAAAAAGAATTTGAATATCAATGAGAAAGAAGTGAAGAACCATACAATCTAATATCTGCTATTGGAGCGAAAAGATTGTTGAGAAAAGGATGTAAAGTGTATTTGGCTTACATCGAAAATACTAAAGTAGAAGTAAAGGGGATAGAACATATTTCGATTGTTAATGAATTTCATATATGTTTCCTGAGGAATTACTGGGTTTGCCACCTAAAAGAGAGATAGAATTCAATATTAAAGTGTTACCACGAACTAATCCGATCTCTATACCTCCTTATCGCATGGCACCAACTGAATTGAAGGAGTTGAGAATGCAGTTGCAAGATTTGCTTGACAAGGGTTTTATTCGTCTGAGCAGTTTCACCTTAGGGTGCACCAATTTTATTCATAAAGAAGAAAGATGGGTCTTTGCGATTATGTATCGATTATAGGCAACTTAATAAAGTCACTATTCAGAATAGGTACCCATTACCCCAAATAGATGATTTATTTGATCAGCTGCAAGGAGCAAGTCATTTCTCAAAGATAGATTTGAGATTGAGGTACCACAACTGAGAATTCGAAAGGAGGATGTGCCCAAAACAGCATTCCAGACAAGATACAAACACTATGAATTCTTAGTGTTGCCTTTTGGGTTAACGAATGCACTAGCTACTTTTTTGGATTTAATGAATCGAATCTTTAAATCTGTCTTAGATAGATTTGTCATGATATTCATTGATGATATTCTATTGTATTCAAAGAGTAGAGAAGAGCATGAAGAGCACCTTTGGATAGTATTGCAAACCCTAAAAGAACATCGACTATATGCCAAGCTCTCCAAGTGTGAATTTTGGCTAGATAGTGTATGTTTCTTAGGACATGCAGTCAGTAAGAAAGGACTTCAAGTGAACCTAAAGAAGGTGGAAGCAATTCTCAAGTGGCCTAGACCTACCAATGTGATAGAAGTCAAAAGTTTCTTAGGTCTAGCAAGCTACTATCAAAGATTTGTTAAAGATTCTCTAAAGTAGCAATACCATTAACCAGACTTACTCAGAAGCAAGTAAAGTATTAGTGGTCAGATGCATGTGAGGAAAGTTTTCAAAACTTAAGGCTTGCCTCATTACTACACCAGTGTTAGCATTACCATATGGTGAAGGAGGATATGCAGTCTATTATGATGCCTCATAAATAGGACTGGGTTGTGTTCTAATGCAACATGGCAAGGTAATAGCCTACGCTTTTAGATGGTTAAGGAAGTATGAACTAAATTACCCAACCCATGATTTGGAGATGGCTGCAATAGTGTTTGCCTTGAAATTACGGAGACACTACCTCTGTGGGGAGAAATATGAGATTTATACAGATCACAAAAGTATGAAGTATATCTTTCAGCAAAAAGATCTAAACTTTAGGCAAAGGAGATGGATGGAATTGCTTAAGGACTATGATTGTGAGATCCTATATCATCTGGGTAAAGCAAATGTGGTAGCAAATGCCCTAAGTCAAAAGTCATCAGGAAGTCTGGCTTACATTCATAATCACCGAAGATCATTAGTGAAAGAAATGAAAAGCTTGTATAATCAAGGTGTTCGATTTGAAGTGTCAGATTCTAAAATATTGCTAGCTCACTTTCAAATCAAACCACTATTGATTGATCATATTAAAGCTACATAGGATAGAGATCCTCAGATAGTGAAGTTGAAGAATGATGTGGAAGCAAAGAAGGTTCCAGGATTTACTGTTATTGATAGAGTACTAAGATGTGGCACTCAATTATGTGTTCTTGCAGTTGATGAATTATGAGAACAAAACATGAAAGAGGCTCATTATGCAACTTACAATGTGCATCCGGGTGCAACTAAGATGTATCATGATGTGAAGAGTTCTTATTGGTGGAGCGAAATAAAGAAAGATATAACAGAATATATGGCAAGATGCTTAACCTGTCAGTAAGTTAAGTTTGAACACTAGAAACTTTTGGGTTGCTTCAATAATTGCCATTGTCAGAATGGAAATGGGAAAGAATCACTATTAACTTTGTAGTTGGTTTGCCAAAGACATCAAGTGGGTATGACTCTATATCAATAATTATGGATCGATTGACCAAGTCAGCTCACTTTTGCTAGTTAAAACCACTTACTTAACTTCACAGTATGCTCAAGTGTATATTGATGAGATTGTGTGACTTCATAGAGTTCCAGTCTCTATTATTTCAGATAGAGGAGCACAATTTACATCAAGATTCTAGCCAAAGTTAGATGAGTCACTTGGCACTCAACTAAACTTCTGTATAGCTTCCCATCCTCAAACTCTAGAAGATATGCTGAGAATGTATATTCTAGACTTTAGAGGTAATTGGGATAAGCATTTACCTTTGATTGAATTTGCTTATAATAATAGTTATCACAGTTTTATCAAAATGGCTCCTTATGAAGCATTGTATGGGAGGAAATGCAAATCTCCTATATGTTGGGATGAAGTTGGTTAGAAGTTTATAAAAAGACTTGAATTGATTCAATATACTTCAGAGAAGATACCTCTCATAATGGAAAGATTGAAGATAGTGTTTGGTCATCAGAAGAGTTGCGCTAATCCGAAGAGAAGAGAATTACAATTTGCTATTGGCAATCATGTATTCTTGAAGATTTCATCGATGAATGGTGTTATGAGATTTGGTAAGAAAGGTAAACTGTCTCCATGATACATCAGACCTTTTAAGATTCTGGATCGAGTGGGAGAAGTTTCTTATCAGTTGGCATTATCGCCCAGTCTATAGATAATGTTCATCCTATGTTTCATGTTTCGATGCTCCGTAAATATATTCCAGATCCATCTCATATTTTGCAATCTCAACAGTTAGCTATTGAGTAAGATTTGTCTTACGAAGAAGTCCCTGTAGCTATTATTGATAAATTAGTTAAGAAGCTTTGTAATAAGGAGATCCCTATGGTTAAGGTTTTATAGAGAAATCAGTCTATAAAAGAGTGTAT